>WOXC01011011.1:0-17500 GCA_011680675.1 Gymnobelideus leadbeateri | reverse complement strand
TTTTTCTCAAATTTCAACCTTCATCTCTATGGACAGAGAGGAGTTACTTGCTTTCTTGTTTCATTGTTTTCCAAAGATGTGACCCCACCTTCTGATTATCCCTAGCCTTTTGTGCCTCTGTACCTATGAAATTATTTGATGGGAATGGGGAATATGTAAGAAGTACAGCTGGGTGGCACAGCGGATAGGGCCCCTGGCCTGTAGTAAGGAAGATTTGAATTCAAGTCTGGCCTTAGACACTTAATAACTGTGTGACCTTGTCATTTAATACCATTTGCCTTAGTTTCCTCATCTTCCCTTCCCTTCCCCTTCCTTTCCTTTCTTTATAGAAATACCAACTATTATTATTATTATTCTTTCACTTTGTCTTTCCTACTCCTTCCTATCCTCACTTCCTTTTTTCTGCCCCCGCCCCATATATGTCCTTTCTCCAGTGGTCCACACACATCGGTTAACCTCAGTGGAGGCACCTTGAGATCTAAAGATTGCTTGCCCCTGAAGTCAATTTTTGACCTTCTTGAGAGGAGGTTAGATTTGGCAGGTAGTTATGAAGCACTTTAGGGATGTTGAGCTCTGTGACTGTTATTGGATTAAAGATGCTGCCAGGCACCATGTAAAGCTTTGGATCTGATTCCCAAATATAAAGGTTGAAGGTTTTCTACCAAGATAGCCTGAGTTATTTTTAGAGCTGAAAGGAGTAGTGTGATTTAAGGCCACTAACTCAAAAATTTCCTTTGATAGAAAGGACCAAACAAATTTTGTAGTGCTTGACAAAGGAACCCACATAACATTTCTGCCCTCCTAGTGGGAGCAGGGTTTAAGTAGCTGCCCTATTTTACAGATGGAGAAAACTGGGGACAGAGAGTTTTAGTGACTTGCCAAGATTACACAGGATGTAAGTCAAGGATGGAGTGAGGAACAGAAGTCAGAGCATGGGTTCCCATACCTCTGCTGTTGTCAGCTTGGTTATGACTTTGCAAAAGTTACTTAACTTCTTTGGGAATCAAGTTACTGTATTTGTGTAATAAGAATAAAGGACTTGCCCTCTATGTATAATATGTATAAGGGAGAAGGAAGATGAGAATTTGGTTTGCTCCAAGTCTCTCACATGTACATTTTGTAGGGACTGGTCCCCGGGGGAAAGCCTTCTAATTCCATGGGAAGTAGTTTCTACTTATAAAATACCAGTGAAAGGTATGGGTGCAGAGTGAGGGGACTGACGAGAATCTCTATGCAGATGTAATCTTTCACTGGTAAAATGTTGATGAAAGGGGATATAGGCTTAGGGCAACCCAGGTGTGCATTCATAAATTATTTTTTTTAAAGACATTCATTTCCTTCTGTGTCCTGGAAAAGCTCACAAAATAGCTTCAGTTCAGGGGATTTTGATTTGCTCTAGCTTAGTAATATTCTTATTCATCACTTTGAGCTGGCTAAGGAATACTCTAACACTACCAGGTTTGTAATTTCTCTGGGAAGAAATGATTACTTGGTAAAAGGCTGGGCATATCCTCCATTTGAAGGAGGATGAATCCAAACTTCCCTTCCCCAAATCTCTATCACATTAGCTAATATCAAGCACCATGCAGTGGCTAATGGTCACTAATTTATATAATGATAGGAATAAAATATAGTTCTTTTTCTGTGGTACCAAAGAATGAGAAACCAAGGGAATACCAATCAATTGGAGGGTATATGAATGTAATGGATGGAATACTATTGTGTCAGAAAAAATGATGAAGGGGAAAGTTTAAGAGAAACCTTGAAAGACTTATATTAACTGTTGCAGAGTAAAGCAAGCAAAAACAAGAAAACAATTTATACAGTAAGAAAACCATTGTAAAGACAAATTATTTCTAAAGATTTGAGAACTCTGCAGGGCAGTTAGGTGATGCAGTGAATAGAGCACTGGCCCTGAAGTAAGGAGGACCTAAATTCAAATCTGGCCTCAGACACAACATTTACTAGCTGTGTGACATCAGGCAAGTCACTTAAACCCAAATTTCCTTGCTTTCCCCCCTACCAAAAAAAATAATAAAAAAAAAAAAGATTTGAGAACTCTGGTCAAAATAAAGTTCACCACAATTCAAGAGGATCAATGATGAAGTAAAATACTCACTTCCTGACAGTGGTAATGGACTCAATATATAGAAAGAGATAATAATTTTTTTAAAAAATTAAATTTTATGTTCATTTTTAGTTTACATCATTTGTTTCCACAAGATTTTGAGTTACAAATTTCCTCCCCATCTTTCCCCTACCCACCACCCCAAAACAGTGACCCCACTTTATACCTCCTCCCCCAATCTGCTCTCTCTTATATCTTCCCCCATTCCTCCTCTGACTTCCCAATTGGGCAAGATGGATCTCTATACTCCAGTGCCTATAAATCTTATTTCCCAGTTGCATGTAAAAATAATTATAATATCTATTTTTAAACATTTGATTTAAAACTTTGAATTCCAGATTCTTTCCCTTCCTCCCTTGTCATCTACTCTTACTGGGAAGATAAGCAATTCAATATAGGTTGCACATGTGTAGTTATGCAAAACATTTCCAGAGTGGATATGTTGTAAAAGACTGACTATATTTCCCTCCATCCTATCCCAACCCCCACTTATTCTAATCTCTATTTTGACCCTGTCCCTTTTCAAAAGTGGGTGCTTCTAACTACCCTCCCCACCAAACTGCCGTCCCTTCCATCATTCTCCCTCTTATCCCCTTCCTCCCTACTCTCCCTATTTAGTGTGTATGTCATTTCCTGCCTAAGCCAAATTCAATGAGAGTAAGGTTGACTCATTCCCTTTTACCTTCCTGTTCTTCCCCTCCATTGTAACTGTTTTTGCTCACCTCTTTTATATGAGATAATTTACCTCATTCTGTCTCTCCCCATTTCCTCTCATTATATTCCTCTCTCACCTCTCAATTTCACTTTTTAAGTATCATCCCTTCCTATTCAATTAGTCCTGTGTCCTCTGTCTATGTATACCTATACACATATATACACACACCTGTAAATGTATTCATATGCCCATATACCCTCCTATATAGACATATATATGTATGTATACATATAACTATATACATTTATATTCCTTTCAACTATTGTCATACTGAGAAAAGTTTCATAAGTTACAATTATTGTTTTTCCATGTAGGAATGCAAATAGTTCAATTTTAATAAGTTACTTATAATTTCTTTTCCCTGTTTACCTTCTCATGCTTCTCTTGCTTGTATCTGAACATCAGATTTTCTATTCAACTCTGTTTTTTTCATCAAGAATGCTTGAAAGTTCTCTATTTCATTGAATGACCATATTTTCCCCTGAAACATGATACTCAGTTTTGCTGGGTAGGTGATTCTTGGTTTTTTGTTTTTGTTTTTGTTTTTTTGCTTTTTGGAGTGCAATTGGGGTTAAGTAACTTGCCCAAGGTCACATGGCTAGGTTTTTGTTTGTGTGTGCATTAAGTGTCTGAGGCTGGATCCGAACTCAGGTCCTTCTGACTCCAGGGCCGATGCTCTACTCACTGCGCCACCTAGCCGCCCTGGTGATTCTTGGTTTTAATCCCAGCTCTTTTGGCCTCCAGAATATCATATCCCAAGCCCTTCAATCCCTCAGTGTAGAAGCTGCCAGATCCTGTGTTATCCTGATTGTTTTTCCACAATATTGAAATTGTTTCTTTCTGGCTGCTTGTAATATTTTCTCCTTGATCTGGTAACTCTGGAGCCTGGCTATAATATTCCTAGGAGTTTTCTTTTTGGGATCTTTTTCAGGAGGTGATCTGTGGATTCTTTCAACCTCTATTTTGTCCTCTGGTTCTAAAACATCAGGGCAATTTTCCTTGAGAATTTCCTGAAGGATGATTTCTAGGCTCTTTTTTTGATCATGGCTTTCAGGTAGTCCAATAATTTTAAAATTATCTCTCCTGGATCTATTTTCCAGGTCAGTGGTTTTCCCAATAAGATATTTTACATTTCCTCCTATTTTTTCATTTGTTTGGATCTATTTAAAAGTATCTTGATTTATCATAAAGTCACTAGCTTCCATTTACTCCAGTCTAATTCTGAAGGAATTATTCTCTTCAGTGAACTTTTGAGGTTCTTTTTCCATCTGGAAAATTCAGCTTTTTAAGGCATTCTTCTCCTCATTGACTTTTTGAGCCTTTTTTGCCATTTGAGTTTGTCTATTTTTAAGGTGTTATTTTCTTCAGTCAGATTGTTGACTCTCGTTTCATAATTTTCTTGCATGGTTCTCATTTCTCTTCCCAATTTTTCCTCCACTTCTCTTATTTGGTTTTCAAAAATGTTTTTAAGCTCCACTATGGCTTGTAACCAATTCATATTTTTCTTGGAAGCTTTTGGTGCAGGAGTTCTGACTTTGTTGTCTTCCTCCTGTTCCATGCTTTGATCCTTTTTGTCCCCAAAAAGGGAATCCAAAGTTGGATTGCTGTGCTTGCTTTGCTTCCTTTGCTTGCTCATGTTGCCACTCAATTACTTGGCTTTTGAACTTTTTGCCATAGTAGAACTCTGCTCTTAGAGAGGAGAGCTTTGTCCCAAATCACTGGGCTTTTTGCAGTTGCCAGAGCTATTAGTTGGGTGTCCTCTCAGAAGCCTCCATTGGCTCTGGCACACTGGTCACACACTCCAGGACCTCCACCCTAAACAGTGATCCAGATCCAAGCAGGTTAAAGCAACAGCAATTAACCCTCAGACTGGTTGCTTGGTCCCTCTATGATCTGCAGGCCAGGAGCTCTGAAGCAGTTACACAGCAGGGGCCACCACATCTCAGCTGCTTCTCTGTCCAGGTGGCAGAGGCTGGACCACACTCCCCTGTTCCCACAAAGTCCACACTGAACTCTCACTTTGTCTTTGGAATTTATGGGTTGATAATTCTGGAAACCACCACATCTGCTGGTGATCCACTCTCCCAAAGTCCCTCCAGCCAGGGCTGGTTGTGGCCACCCTGAGGCTAAAACCATGGGACTCATGCAGGGCTGGGCTGGGTTCTGAGCGCTGTGATGGACCCTTCCTTTTGGCCTGGAGGGCTGTTTTCAGTGGGAAATTTGTTTCTCTCTGTCACTTTGTGGGTTCTGTAGCCCTAAAGTTTGTTTAGAGCCATTTTTATAGGTATTTGAAGTGGTTATGGAAGGGTCATATGGAGTTCTCCTGCTTCTATGCCGCAGTCTTGGCTCCACCTCCCCAAAATTTTTTTTGATGTTCCCATGGTGGGATTTGTTTTGCTTGATGATGCATATGTGTTATAAGATTTTTTTCCTTTTAATGATGGAGGGGGAAGTAGGAAGGAGGAAAAAAATTCATTGTTAAAACTATTAGAATAAATAAATGAACAGTAGTGAGGGAGAGGAAAGAGGTGAAGAGAGAATTTGTTTGTGGGCATAGACAGGCAGCTCAGGACATTGCTAAGTATAGTAGAGAAGAGTGATTAAAGCAGTTGCTTCCTTCTCTAACTTGAGGATATGGTACCTCAGGAGCAGTTGGGTTATCTCACCAATCTGTCTGATCACCTGTGTTCCCACTGACCACAGTGTCTCTTTGCCCAGCACCAATTGCACTGTGAATAATAAAAATGATTAGTATTACCTCTCAGAGTCATTGTATGGGAAGTCTAGGGAACACAAATCAATGACTGGCTAAGTGCTTGACTCTGGAAAAAGATGGAGGACAAAACTCAGAGTGCTCCATCTCTTGGCTCTCCTCCTCCATCCTCCTCTTCCTCCTCCCAGGATTATCTGCAAATGGTCTTGGATAATGTAGTACCATGATATTAGTGGTTGGTAGATCTTGTGTCTCTATCTTCATGGCAATTTTGCTGCTGTATTACATTTGTATAATGGATGGGTTTGATTAGGTGACATATAGAATTCCTTCTAGCTTTAACATTCAACAACAACTCAATTCAGTGGTCATTTATTAAGTACCTAGTACATGTGAAGCAGGATGCCTCAAGAATACAAACACAAAAACAATGTACCCCCTGACTCCAAGAGTCTTACATTCTACTGGAGGAACTTATATTCATTTTGCATTGGATGTGTCACCTCAGATTACTCCAGTGTTACCTTTGAAATATAAAGTTAGTGACCCAGTTCATCTTATATCAGTTCATTAAGGATATACTTTCTTAAACTTTATACCTCTATTAATTGGCCTTTCTGTGTGTCTCTGCTACTTTTAGACTGCATGCCTCAGTAACTGTGCGCCTCTGTAAAATTAGAATTGTGATTGCATGCTTTGTTAGAATTCTTTGTGTCTATTTGTGTCTGTTGTGTTGTTTTGTCTGTGTTTGTATCTTTGTAAAATGTAAAATGTTTGTGTTGTGAGTTAGGTTCTGTTACCTTGAACTATTTAAAGAGATGCCAGCCAGAAAAAACTTCTAGGGGCTATAGCCAAAGAAGATAGGACATTGGGAAAAATTAAAGAACTTTCGTATGTTGAAACAGTTGTCCTAGTAAACAGGACTAACTCCCACTTCAGGCTTTCTATGGGAGATTAGGTTATAAGGAAAGCAAAAAACAAAAAACAAAAACAAAAACCAGAAAGACACATTTTCCCCCTGTCATCTCAGCTTTGGTTATGTTGGAATCATAGAAACAAAATCAGATAATCAAGGTTTGTATAATTACTAAAAACATCTTAGCATATTTAGTAGTTTGAAGATCAATCATTTTAAGACTGCAAGGGAATCTCTGGAGAAAACTGAATAGGGATAGAAAGGAATATATCTTTTTCTTAGTAGTACATGGCACCTACACAAAAACTGACAATGTATTAGAGCATAAAAACCTTATAGTACGGGGCGGCTAGGTGGCACAGTGAATAGAGTGCTGGCCCTGGAGTCAGAAGGACCTGAGTTCGGAGCCGGCCTCCAACACTTAATCCACACAAAGAAAAACCTAGCTGTGTGACCTTGGGCAAGTTACTTAACCCCAATTGCCCTAAAGGGGCGGCTAGGTGGCGCAGTGAGTAAGAGCGCCGGCCTGGAGTTGGGATGACCTGAGATCAGATCCAGCCTCAGAAAATGAGCACCCACACATAAATAATGACTAGCCGTGTAACCTTGAGCAAGTTACTTAACCCCAATTGCTTTAAAAAAAAAAAAAAAAAACCCAAACCTTATAGTACAATGCAGAAAAGCATAAGTATTAAACACATCCACTTCAGATCATGATGCAATAAAATTATGTGTATAAAAGGGTAATGGAAACATAGACTAAAATTAATTGGAAACTAAATAATTTAATACTAAAGAATGAGTGAGTCAAATGGCAAATCATAGAAACAATCAATGACTTTATCAGAAAGAATGACAATACTAAGACAACATACCAAAACTTATGGAATACAGCTAAAATATTTTTAGGGGAAATTTTATATCTCTAAATGCTTACATGAATAAAATGGAGAAAGAAGAGATCAATGAATTGCAACTAAAAATGAAAAAGAGCAAATTAAAAACCCCCAAATTAGTACCAAATTAGAAATTTTGAAAATCAAAGGAGAGAGGAATAAAATTGAAATTAAGAAAACTATTTAACTAATAAACTAAGAGTTGGTTTTAGGATAAAAACTCATTATTTGACAAAAACTGCTAGGAAAACTGGAAAATAGTATGACAGAAACTAGGGATAGATCAATACTTTACACCATATGCCAAGATAAGGTCAAAATGGGTATATGATTTAGACATAAAAAGTGATACCATAAGCAAATTAGGAGACCATGGAATAGTTTACCTGTCAGATTTATGGAGAAGGGAAGAATTTATGACCAAACAAGAGACAGAATATTATGGAATATAAAATGAATAATTTTGATTATATTAAATTAAAAAGGTTTTGCACAAAGTCAATGCAACCAAGATTAGAAAGCAATCAGAAAACTGGGAAACAATTTTTATAGCCAGTGTCTCTGATAAAGACCTTTTTTCTAAAATATATAGAGAACTGAGTCAAATTTATAAGAATACAAGTCATTCTTTAATTGATAAATGGTCAAAGGATATGAATAGGTAGTTTTCAGATGAAGAAATTAAAGTTATCTATAGTCATATGGAAAAAATGCTTTAAATCACTATTGATTAGAGAAATGCAAATTAAAACAACTGTGAGATACTACTTCATACCTATAAGATTGGTTAATATGACAAAAGAGGAAAATGTTAAATGATGGAGAAGATGTAGGAAAATTGGAACAATGCATTATTGGTGGAGTTGTGAACTGATCCAACCATTCTGGAGATCAATTTGGAAGTATGCCCAAAGGGCTATAAAACTGTGCATACTCTTTGATCTTGCAATACCACTACAAGTTCTATACCCCAAAGAAATCATTAAAAAGGGCAAAGGACCCACACATACAAAAGTATTTATAGCAGCTCTTTTTTGTGGTGTCAAAGAATTGGAAATTAAGGGGATACCCATCAATGGGGGAATGGCTGAATAAGTTGTGGTATATGAATAGTGGAATACTATGATGCTTTAAGAAATGATGAGCAGGCAGATTTCAGAAAAATCTGGAAAGATTTACATGAACTGATTGATGCTGAATAAAGCGAGCAGAACCAGGAGAATATTGTACACAGTAACAGCAACACTGTGTAATGATCTACTTTGATAGACTTAGCTCTTCTCATCAATACAATGATCCAAGACAATTCCAAAAGACTCATAACAGAAAATTTTATCCACATCTAGAGAAAGAACTATAGAGTCTGAATGCAGATCATAGCATACTATTTTCTCTCTTTTTTTTTTCTCATGGTTTTCCCCTTTTGTTCTCTTTCACACCATGACTAATGTGGAAATATGTTTAATATAATTGTACACGTAGAGCCTATATCAGATTGCTTGTTGTCTTGGGAAGAGAGGAGGGAGAAAAAAGTGAATGCTGAAAACTATTTTTACATGTAATTGGAAAAAATAAAATACTCTTAAGTGGGGGGCAGGGGAAGATTGCAGGTGAGAACTCCTGAGATTTTGGTTATTCCAGGAACTCATTTCCTTCTGAATTATCTTAGTAAGTGTTGGGTACCACTCTAGAATTTGTTTTAAGGAAAAATAAGAATTAAATTCTAAAAGTTTTAAAAGTAAATGGCAAGATTAATAGCTTTATTGTTCTAGGGCAATGAAGGAAGGCATCTGGCTTGGAAGTAATCCCAGAGTGAAGAAAGGGAAAAAAATAGGTAAATGGTTTGCACCTTATAGCAACCTCTTGTTAACTCGTCCTTGACATTTCTGACCATGAAAAGAGAAAAGATTGTTTAAACTGAAGAAACTCTGTGACTCCCCCGTGTTGGAGGCACTCTACCTGTTAACCCCTATCATCCCAGATCAGATTCCCAAATACAGGTGTTGAAAACAAAATTCTGGGAAAATATAGGGAAATTTGAATTCCATTTTAGTTGCAGAAATTTATTTGCTGTGTAATCTTAGGCAAAGTATTTTATCTCAGGGTTGTTGTGAGATCAAAATAATATGATTGTAAAGTACTTAACACAATGATTGGCATATGCTAAGCATTACATTATTTCTTTAATTGAATTAATTGTTCCATAACTGATAATTCTAAAGTGGTTTTAAAATGCCAAAGGTAATAATGATTTTATATGTGATAATTTGGAAATTCAATTAACTGAATTGATGGCATCTAAAGCTTTGTTTCATGTTTTAAATACATGATGTTGTTTGTGTTGTTATTGTATTTCTAAATTCTATTATATTTTGAAATTTGAGAGACTATTGTAACAAATGCTATTAGACAAAACAGCTTTTTAATCTGGGTGCTTTTACACATGAATTGGACTTTTAAAAGAATATGATAAAAATGGATATTTGAAAAGGGTTAAATATTTAATTAGGTATATTTTGTTATAAAGCAGATAATAATATATAAAAGCAAATTTCATTTGAAATTCTTAGCTATTATGAAGGTGTATAGGGTGGTTTAAATGAAGAGTTAACTATCTAGTATTTTCTATATATCTAAAACCTCAGAATATGGATAGTTTTAATTTATAAGTAAAGGATAAATGACACATTAACTGTTATGTAAACATCAGGAAGGATATTCACATCCTAAGTTGTGGTTAGTGAAATTTTGCTATTTGAGGTAAAAATTCCTGGGGTTGTAATTTACTATTGTTTTAAATTTTGTTTACAGGTATAGTGGTCTGAAGTGGCATGAAGCCAACAGTAAAAAAAATAAAATGGCATGTACTGCAGTCTGGGCAGCAATCTAAGTGTATAAGTTATAAAGAATGTACTAATCTACATTGATAGAGGTAGTTCCTGCTGGTCCAGTCCCAATATATATACTTTCCCTACCTATCTCCAGGTATTATAGGAGCAGAAACAGGTCTCAATTTGATAGTGATTAAGATGTAATAAAAAAAAAAATGAGGCAAAGAATGGCCTCTTTATAAAACCCTGACTCAAAAAGGCCAAGCTTTTGCCCAGGCTGTCCCCTTTCCTAGAATGCAACCGTCTTCACTTCTACCTCATACAATCCTTTGTCTTTCTTTAGGGCAAAGCTCAAACACCATCTTCTGCAAGGAACTTTTCCTGATCCTTCCTTTCCCCCTTCCCCTTTGCCAGTTGCTTCCCTTTCAAACTGTCTTGTATTTACCAACTTTGTATATTTGTAATAGTTATTATATATGTTTACACATATTCATACATGTAACTGATATCTCCTCCATTAAAATGTAAGCTCCTTCTGAGCAGGGATTGTTTCATTCTCTGGATTTGTGTCCCCAGTCCCCAACACAGTGCTTGGCAAATAGTAGGTGTTCAATAAATGCTTATTATTTGGTTGATTGATGTTCTCCTTGAGATCTTGCATCTCACTGCCAGTTTCCTTCCCTATCTAATGGTGGTTTCCTGGGCCAGTGTTTCTGGGGTGTTACAGGTTGAACTGGGACTGGGGACAGCATTGGCTCAATTGCATATTGCCAGAGTGGGGCTGTGAGTAAATCCCAATTTTCAAACCAACCAACAATTGTATCTGAGAAAACAATTGATGATTTGAGATGCATGTGGTGGATGGCAGCTCTAGTCAAGCTCTTTGCTATTTGTAGACCTCCTAAAAAGGTCTGCAGTGAACATTTAGGTCAGTTGAGCCATTTTTAGGTCACTTAATCCGGATATGTGAATACTTGAAGGCTTTCTGGTTTTGTCAGCATGTGGGAACTCCCTTCACTAGCACAAATTAATAACCCATCTATGACTTAGTATATCAGTTTTAGGGGGCTTCCAGAGCATTGAGTCACTCAAGTAGTTAATGTCAAAAGTGGAATTTGAACTGAGATCTTCCTGATTCTAGGTCCAACAGTCTATCCCCTAAATAGGCCACATTGGATCTACTTGAGCTAGATACCCATGGAATATCTCAGTCAAATGCCCACTTCACCAAAATCAAACATCCAGATATTCTGAATTAAGTTGTTTTTCCCATGTTCCTTTCACAAGAAAGGAACATTGTTTTAAAACAGCCATATTTGAATCTTGGCTGTAACAATTAGGAAAAGTCAGCAGCCTGGATGATTAGTGACCCTACCTAAACTGTTTCCTCCCTTCCTTTCTAGTACAGTGGGGAGCAGTCCATTAGGAAGTCTTCTACCCACCTCCCACTTTTCCTGGTCATTGTAGATATGGAACAAGCCTAATTCTTTCTATGTGCTTCTTCTCTCCTTTGAGCTCTGTTGGAAATCTATGGGAGCTCAGTGTGCAGAGGAGATAAGCTTGGGGAATTATGCCTGTTAAATGCTTCCCTCTGTGGCATGCAATATTTTCAGTTCTTTTTCTTGCCCATTTCCCTCTTCTTTGATCATAAATTCCCTGGTTTGTCTCTAGCCTCGTCTCTGCAGTAATTGACTGCTACGCACCTTCATTAGCTCAAAGTTTTATGGAAAAGATCCCTGATTATCCACTGAAGCCTTCCTCTCACTAGCTTTTAGGGACTCATATTTATCAGGTTGGAGCTTTCAGAAACTTTAACCAATAACATCATTACTTCTCACAAGAAAACTCCCTATCTACTTGACCCTGGGTGGTCACTGCCTTCCTGAGTTCAGTGGATTTCTTCCTATCAGATGTTTCCCCTCTTAATTGTAAAATTATCTTGCTTTTTTCCCTTTTTCTACCTACCTTTTTCTTCTGCTTACATGTTTAGGAGTGTCTACCCGTGAAAGAGTTCAAGCTGAAATCTCCCAGTTGTAGGAAGGATCCCTATATTCTGTAGGAGCTGGGACCAATGATTTCTAAGATTCCTTCAATACCAAGATTCTGTAAATCCATGATTCTATTATAATTAGAATTCTAGCAATGACTAAAAAAGAATTTAAAAAAGCATTTATTAAGTACTTACTATGTGAAAAGTATTGTGCCAAGTGCTGGAGATACAAATAGATAGAAAACACTATAGCTATAAGACAGACTCTGCTCTTAAGGTACCCATATTCTAGTAGGAGGGATACTTATAGGAAGGTTCAGCTTCAGGCCCAAGGAAAGGCCCAACAGTTCTTAATGACAAGGAAGATGGGAATGCATCATTGGCCATTTCTACTGGTGAAGTCACATTGGTTTCTGATGTTAAAGCATTTGACAGTGTCAAGGATTCTGGTGGCAAGAACTTTCTTTTCTGGGTCTTCAGTAGCTGTGACTGCTGAAGAGATGGGAGCAGAAGCACCTGTAAAGGTAGTTGCCAGGTCCCATGTGTACAAATGTTGTTCTCATGGATAATGGGTAGAGTGACTGGCCAGGAAGCAGAGTCTGTGGGGTGAGGGGCAGTTAGGAAAACTATCCACAATCTTTTTGCAGATTTGTGCTCAATAGACACAGGGGCCATGGTATGCTGAGAAATGGTCAATCAACCAGCTCTCTGAAAATGTAGAACACAACTTTAAAGTTTTACCTTCATTTTGCACATTTTCTCCATCACTTCCTTAAGCCTGGACAATCAACAAAACAATAAATCAAGCCCTAATTTGTAGCATTTGCAAATTTCCAAATGTAAATGTTTACATTGAAAATTTATGCCATATGCTTCAGAGATAGGACTTGAACACAGGTGTTCCTGGCTCCAAGAATAGCTCTATCCACTATGACAGACTGCCTTTCTCACCCCCCCCCCATGTGTATAGGTATGAGCATACATGCATGTACACATATGTATGTGCATATATATGTAAATATTTCTCTATAGATTTGTGTATAGCTTTAGGTGCTGTTTGGTTTTGGAGGTTTGTTTGGCTGAAAGGAGAAATAAAGCTCACCTGGATTATTTTTTTTTTAAACAAATACTTTATTAACTTCTGTTTTACATCATTCATTTCCGCCAGGTTTTGAGTTACAATCATTTTCCCCCCATTATTCCCCTACCCAACCTCCCAGAATAGCAGTCCCACAAGATATCGCTTCCTCCAATCTGCTCTCTACCATACCTTCTCCCATACCCCCATCGACTTTTCCATTAGAGGAAGATGAATCTTTGTGTCCCAATGCCTGCACATCTTATCTCCCAATTATAGGCAAAAGAGTATTAATAATAGTATTTATATATATATTTGAAACATTTAATGTTAAGACCTCGAATTTCAGATCCATTTCCTTCCTCCCTTGTCACCCATTCCTTCTTGGTATATAAGTAATTCAGTATATGTTGTACATGTCTAGCTGTGCAAAACATTATCATAGTAGATATATTGTACAAGGCTGCTTATAATTCCCTCCCACTCATCCCACCCCCCACCTGGTCCATTCCCTACATGATCCTGTCCCTCTTCTATAGTGGGTACTTCCAACCTCCCCTCACCCCAAGGATGCCCTCCTCTCATCCCCCTTCCCCCTATCCTGCTGCAGGTTGAGATATCCCATTTAGTGTGTATGTCATTTTCTCCCTGAACCAAATTCAATGTGAATGTGGTTTTGCCTTTTTAGCCTTCTTTATTCTCCCCCTCCTTTGCACCCACTTCCCCTACATGAGATAGTTTACCCTACCATGTCTCTCCCCATCTCCTCTTGCCACTTTCCTCTCTCACCTCATAATTTCATCACTTGAGTACTCTCCCTTACCAACAAAATCAACCTATGCCCTCTATCCATATATAACTGTAACCATATACACACACATTCACATATGTATTCATATGACCACACACCCTTCTTCCATTATTTTCATAGTGAGAAAGATATCATCAGTCACAGTTATTGCTTTCCATATAGGAATGTAAATAGTTCAACTTTGATAAGTTCCTTTTGATTTCTTTTCCCTGATTACCTTCTCAGGCATCTCTTCCTTCTTGTGTCTGGGTGTCAAATTTTCTATTCAATTCTGGTTTTTTCCTCAAGAATGCTTGAAAGTCCTCTATTCCACTGAATGACCATATTTTCCCCTGAAACAAAATACTCAGTTTTGCTGGGTAGGTGACCCTTGAGTTCATTCCCAGTTCTTTTGCCCTCTGGAATATCATATTCCATGCCCTTCGATCCCTCAGTGTAGAAGCTGCCAGGTCCTGGGCTGTTCTGATTGTGTTTCCACAATATTGAAATTGTTTCTTCCTGGCCGCTTGTAGTATTTTCTCCTTGATCTGGGGATTCTGGAACCTGGCTATAATATTTCTGGGAGTTTTCTTTTTGGGATCTTTTTCAGGAGGTGATTGGTGGATTCTTTCAACCTCTATTTTGCCCTCTGGATCTAAAACATCAGGGCAGTTTTCCTTGAGAATTTTTTTTTATTTAAACAAATACTTTATTAACTTCTGTTTTACATCATTCATTTCCACCAGATTTTGAGTTACAATCATTTTCCCCCCATTATTCCCCTACCCACCCTCCCAGAATAGCAATCCCACAAGATATCGCTTCCTCCAGTCTGCTCTCTCCCATACCTTCTCCCATACCCCCATCGACTTTTCCATTAGAGGAAGATGAATCTTTGTGTCCCAATGCCTGCACATCTCATCTCCCAATTATAGGCAAAAGAGTATTAATAATAGTATTTATATATATATTTGAAACATTTAATGTTACGACCTCGAATTTCAGATCCATTTCCTTCCTCCCTTGTCACCCATTCCTTCTTGGGATATGAGTAATTCAGTATATGTTGTACATGTCTAGCTATGCAAAACATTATCATGGTAGATATATTGTACAAGGCTGCTTGTAATTCCCTCCCACTCATCCCACCTCCCACCTGGTCCATTCCCTACATGATCCTGTCCCTCTTCTATAGTGGGTACTTCCAACCTCCCCTCACCCCAAGGATGCCCTCCCATCCATCATCCCTCCTCTCATCCCCTTTCCCCCTATCCTGCTGCAGGTTGAGATATCCCATTTAGTATGTATGTCATTTTCTCCCTGAAACAAATTCAATGTGAATGTGGTTTTGCCTTTTTAGCCTTCCTTATTCTCCCCCTCCTTTGCACCCACTTCCCCTACATGAGATAGTTTACCCTACCATGTCTCTCCCCATCTCCTCTTGCCACTTTCCTCTCTCACCTCATAATTTCATCCCTTGAGTGCTCTCCCTTCCCAACAAAATCAACCTATGCCCTCTATCCATATATAACTAGCCACATACACACACATTCACATATGTATTCGTATGACCACACCCCCTTCTTCCATTATTTTCATAGTGAGAAAGATATCATCAGTCACAGATATTGCTTTTCCATATAGGAATGTAAATAGTTCAACTTTGATAAGTTCCTTTTGATTTCTTTTCCCTGATTACCTTCTCAGGCATCTCTTACTTCTTGTGTCTGGATGTCAAATTTTCTATTCAACTCTGGTTTTTTCCTCAAGAATGCTTGAAAGTCCTCTATTCCACTGAATGACCATATTTTCCCCTGAAACAAAATACTCAGTTTTGCTGGGTAGGTGACCCTTGGGTTCATTCCCAGTTCTTTTGCCCTCTGGAATATCATATTCCATGCCCTTCAATCCCTCAGTGTAGAAGCTGCCAGGTCCTGGCTATTCTGATTGTGTTTCCACAATATTGAAATTGTTTCTTCCTGGCTGCTTGTAGTATTTTCTCCTTGATCTGGGGATTCTGGAACCTGGCTATAATATTTCTGGGAGTTTTCTTTTTGGGATCTTTTTCAGGAGGTGATCGGTGGATTCTTTCAACCTCTATTTTGCCCTCTGGATCTAAAACATCAGGGCAGTTTTCCTTGAGAATTTCTTGAAGGGTGATTTCTAGGTTCTTTCTTTGATCATGGCTTTCAGGTAGTCCAATAATTTTAAATTGTCTCTCCTGGATCTATTTTCCAGGTCAGTGGTTTTTCCCATGAGATATTTCACATTGCCTTCTAATCTTTCATTTGTTTGGATCTGCTTAACAGCATCTTGATTTCTCATAAAGTCACTAGCTTCCATTTGCTCCAGTCTAACTCTGAAGGAATGAATCTCCTCAGTGAACTTTTGAGATTCTTTTTCCATCTGGAAAATTCGACTTTTTAAGGCATTCTTCTCCTCATTGCCCTTTTGGGCCTCCTTTGCCATTTGAGCTAGTCTATTTTTTAAGGTGTTGTTTTCCTCAGTCAGGCTGTTGACCCTCATTTCATACCTTTCCTGCATCCTTCTCATTTCTCTTTCTAATCCTTCCTCCACTTCTCTTATTTGATTTCTAAAGTCCTTCTTAAGGTCCTCTATGGCCTGCAACCCACTCATGTTTTCCCCTGGGGATTTTGGAGCAGGACTTCTGACCTCACAGTCCTTTCCCCGCTCTATGCCCCCAAAATAGGAGTCTGGGGTTGCATTTTTCTGTTTCCTTTGCCTTGGCATGTTGCCACTTAATTGCTTGACTTTTGGGCTTGTTACCACACTATGGCTTTAAGGCCAGATAGAGGAATTTTCGTCCCGAACGTGTGGGGGGCAACTTCCGTTTCTGGCAAGCTATAAACCCACCCACAACTTCCACCCTAGATCACAATCCAGATCCAGGGAGGTTAAAGCAAGAGCGATTACCCCCCAAGACTGATCGCTAGATCTCCCCACGATTTGTAGGCTGGGAGCCGGAAATGCCTATGAAAACTACAAAATGGCGTGTCTCCTCAGCAGCTTCTAGCCCCCAGGGGAGGGAGCTGACGCATTCCCCAAATACAGGTCCCAAAGTCCATAGGACACTAACCTCTTACTTTGTCCTAGGCAAGTCTATGTTGATAATTCTGGAATCTCCACAGTTCCTGGTGTTCTGGGGTTCCTCCAGCCGGCTGCTGGCCCTGCCGCCCTGGGGCTAAAACCTCGGCTCACATGGACCTGGGCTCAGCTCGGCTCCTGCACTCTGCGCGCTGCCGGCTCCCAGACCACTGCGCTGGTCCTTCCTGCAGGGTGCTGGGCTGTCCTCAGCGGGAGGTTAGCTTCTCTGTGTCGCTCTGTGGGTGCTGGGGCTCCAGAAGATTTTCAGAGTCCTTTTTTACATAGTTTGTGGAGAATCTAGGGGCAGAGAGGCTTGGACGAGCTGTTTCTACTCCGCC
>WOXC01011010.1:0-342678 GCA_011680675.1 Gymnobelideus leadbeateri | reverse complement strand
AAAGCCATCAATAAGCATTATATGTAGTGGAGATAAGCTAGAAGCTTTCCTAGTAAGATCTGGGGTGAAACAAGGATTTCCATTTTCACCAGCATTATTTAATATTGTACATTAATATGTTAGCTTTAGGAATGAGAGAAGAAAAAGAAATTGAAGGAATTGAAATAGGCAATAAGGAAACAGCTATTCCTATTGCAGATGATATGGATGACATACTTAGAGAATTCTAGAGAATTAACTAGAAAATTATTTGAAATAATTAACAACTTTTGTGAAGTAGCAGGATATAAAATAACCCCATATAAATCAATGGCATTTCTATACATTGCTTCAAAAGCCCAGCAGTAAGAGATAGAAAGAGAAATGTCATTTAAAATAACTGTAGACAATATAAAATATTTTGGAGTCTACCTGCCAAGACAAAACTGAGAACAATATGCAGACAATTACAAAACACTTTTCACAGATATAAAGTCAGATCTAAATAATTGGGAAAAATATCAATTGCTCATGGGCAGACAAAGCTAACAAAATTACATTTCTACCTTAATTAATTTATTTTTTCAGTGCCATACCAATGAAACTACCAAAAATATTTTATAGAGCTAGAAAATCTAACAAAATTCATCTGGCTAAGAAATAGAGTTGTGGATCAGTGGAATAGTCTAGCTACACAAGGCACAGTAATAAATGAATATATAAATCTACTGTTTGATAAACACAGAGACGCCAAATTCTGGGACAAGGACTCTCTATTTGACAAAACTTCTTGGGAGAACTAGAAAATAGTGTGGCAGAGACTGGGCAGAGACTAACATCACGCCATATATCAAGATAAGGTCAAAATGGGCATATGGTTTAGGTATAAAGGGTAATACGATAAGCAAATTAGGAGAGCAAGGAAAAGTTCACCTTTCAGATCCATGGAGAAGGGAAGAAGGTATGGCCAAACAAGAGATAGAGAACATTATGAAATGCAAAATGGATAGCTTTCGTTACATTAAATTAAAATGATTTCTCACAAAGAAAACCAATGCAACCAAGAATGGAAGGGAAACAGAAAGCTGGGAAACAGGTTTTGCTGCCAGTGTTTCTGATAAATTCCTTATTTCTAAAATAAATAGAGAACTCAGTCAAAGAACACACCTCATTCCTCAACTGATAAATGGTAATTTTTAGCTGAAGAAGTTTAAAGCCATCTTTAGTCACATGAAAAATGTTTTCTAAATCACTATTCAAGAAATTCAAGTTAAAACTACTCTGGGTTACAAACTCTCACCTATCAGACTGACTAATATGACAGAAAAGGAAAATAATAAATCTTGAAGAAGATTTGTGAGAATTGGGGCACTAATATATTGTTGGTTGAGTTGTGAACTGATCCAACCCAGCTGGAGAGCAATTTGGAACTGTGCCCATAGGCACATTTTCCTTCATGTGTTTTGGTAATTGTTTTGGATCCTTGTATTACTGTCAAGAACTAAGTCAGTCATAGATGATTATCATAAAATGTTGCAATCACTATGTACAATGTTCTCCTTATTCTCCTCACTTCATTTTGCATAATTTATGTAAACTTTTGTAGGATTTTCTGAGAGTATGCTGCTCCTCATTTCTTATAACACAGGAGAATTGTAGTACAATCACTTAAGACAACTTGCTCAACAATTCTCCAGTTGATGGATATCCCCTCAATTTCCAATTCTTCGTCACCACAAAAAGAGCTCCTATAAATATTTACATACAAATCCTTTCCCCCTTTTTATTACATTTTTGTGGGATACAGACTTTGTATTAATATAGCTGAGTTAAATGGTAAGCACATTTCCATCGCCCTTTGTGCATAGTTCCAAATTGTTCTCCAGAATGTCTGGATCATCACAACTCAACGAATAATGCATGGTTTCTTAATTTTCCACATCTTCCGCGTTTATAATTTTCCTTTTCTCTCATATAAGCCAACCTGATAGGTATGATGTGCTACCTCAGATTTGTTTTAATTTTCATTTTTCTAATCATTAGTGATTTTGTGATATTTTTTCAAATTGCTATAGATAGCTTTGATTTCTTCATCTGATTGCTGCCTGCTCGTATTCTTTAGCTGTTTATCAATTGGGGAATAATATGTGTTTTTCATCTTTTATTTTTTCCTGCCATGGACGTTAGATGAGACTCACATTTCTATGGGCTAATGTATGCTCACAGGTTTTTTTAGACTTTATCAGTTGAATAAAATGAATATGTTTTCTACAAATAGGATAGTTTGGGGAAATTCATTGTTTACTTCAATCAGGGCTCCACAAAGTCATAATATCAAATTAACATAGTTTTAAAGCTAAAAGTAACTAACTATCTTGTCCAAGCCCCTTATTTTAATAATGATCAAACTGAGTCCCAGAGAGGTGAAGTGGATTTACAGATAGGAAATGGCAAAAAATGAGGTCCAAAACTAGGTCTTTTGATTATATATACACCAAACTTTATATTTCCATATTTTTGATAGGCACCTCAGATCAGAATATATCTCCCTATCAAAACCAGTTTTATATCAGTTCTCAAGAGATTACAGAACAAATTATATAGATGCATCTATCTTACAATTATGTGTAATTTGGGATGTGTAGAAGACATCTTTGTTCAGAGGTGTTTTCCCGACTGCGTTTTGTCCTATGAAGATAAATGTGTATGAGTTTGTTTTTTTTTTAATTGCTTTGGGACCTTTTAAAATCTAGATTTCTCAGTCATTTGGTTAAAGATGTTCTTTACCCTAGAAAACTATGTAGAATCAACTTTATTTTTTTTCTTCTCATGTTTTCATCAAGGACAACCCACAATATATGCATAAATTATTCACATAAAGATTTTATAGAGATCAGAAAGAGACACATGGACATCTACCCAGTTTTTGTTGTTCACAATTAAAAAATATATTTTAAATGAGCTTCAGTATTTTACATTTCTTTTGGAATCTTCCTGTCTTCCTCTCAAGTAGGTATTAAATGAGCTAAATAAATCAGTAATTCACTAGGAAATATGTAAGCTGTAATTTTCAGCATCTGAATCTTCAGTATTTCTGCAAAAGCAATCTTAATGTGCATTGCCATTTTTTCAGCTTCACCTCATTACATGATGCATTGTAAACATAGAGAATAGGTGCCCTCACCCTGCTCTGAGATGACACATGCACAAGTCTATTAATCATGCCTATATCTCCAATTCCTTTTACCAAGAATTGTAATGTCCAAGGTCTGTCAGTCATTACTGTAATTATACTCACAGTGTCATGGAATTTCAAATTAGTATTTAGTTATTTCTAAATTCTGTGATAATACAGTGCAGACCATTTATGATGATAATATCAGGAGACAGGTCTAATACCTACCTAACACACTAAGCAGTATATACACTGGAGTCTCATTATAATGCTCAGGGGTCATATGATAGCACTGAATAATAGATGCAACTACTGTATAAGGTGTTTCTTTATGGATTTTAGTAAGCCTATTCTGTTTTGCAAAGTCTCAAGATATTAAAATAGTTATTGCATCAAAAATAACATATTATATATTAAAATATTTTAAGATTAAAATTACAAATTTATTTTATGACAATAAATTGGATCAATTTACTTTAGCCTAGCTATTTTTTTATATCACTGTGCTGTTTTATCAAAATTTCTAGCAAATAGTTCATACATACATACATATATATACATATATATTTATACATATATACACATACATACATACATATATATCCAAGATCATCACTTCTTGTCTTCCTCCTAAATTAAATTATTCTTAGCATCCCCATAAAGAGAGATATGGCCTGTCTTATAGAAGACTGGCCACAACGAAGATGACTTAGAGTCAACTCTACTTCTGACATGTATTTGATATATGCTTTTGTGTACTTAATTTCTAAGTGCCCTAAGTGACTCACTAACACTACAAATTTCAGGACAGTTGCACACTTTTTTGATAGAAGGCATTTCCTTAGTGATATTTCTCTGTGAAAACAAAAGATCAAACAAACAAAAAAAAATGATTTTCTCTCTAGTTTCCTGGTCCCTATATAGCTCACCTTCCTACTTCCAAATGAACCTCCCTATTTATATCAGTCAAACCTTATTCTTGTGAAAAACAGAAGAACATAAAAGTACAGTCGGATTTGGTTGAGGGTTTGGTGGTTATGTTCCTAGAGCAATCTAGAGGTACACAAATCTGACTTATTCTGTGTAAAGCTAATTTTTTAAGCTTCTACCTTACTCAAAGTAAGTGATTTTTTCCTTAAAATTTATTGAATTCATTATCAAAATATATAATTACTTCAGGAGGGTAGATAGATGTGAGATTTGGGGGGGGGCCCTAAGTTAAAAAATAGAGCACAAAACCTGTATCTTCCCTCACTGTATTACCATAGAATGTTGTAAGTACATTCTGAACATAGTGGGAACTAAACATGATGGAATCAATATTCTGTCCTTTTTGAATCACCTTTCCCTACTCTTAATAACCTTCCTTCTTCTTTGGATAAATAAACCTCCCTTTGAGAAAGAGCCCTGCTTTTGAGAAAGTTGCTGTGGCTCTGTGAATAGGGAAGAATAGGATTCATCTTTAGAGTATATTGAAGCCAAAAAGAAAAAATAAATAAACCTCTCCTAACTCCAAAGAGTAATTCCAAATGCTTACCTCCCCCAAAAAATTTCATAGAAGAGCTTACAAAAGGACATTAAAAATCAAAAGAGAGAGATAGATAATTTTTTTTAAAAGAAGAATTTAAGAAAAACAGGATGATTATGACAAGAAAGTCAAACAGAGAGGATTCTGTGAAGATGGTGGAAATCAGAAAACTCAAGCTCTTAAGATTTTCCCCCACATAGATAAATAGCACTTTGGGGTGAACAAAGTTGGGGGGTCAAAAATAAATAAGAATAGGACCACAAAGGTGTCATCCTGGGACAATTCAAGATCAGAAGAAAAATCCCAAGATAGGATTGGTTCCTGTGAAGAGCAAATACCTCCAGGTTAGGGTCTATGTTAACCACAAGCAGAAAGCCCAGCTATTGTTTGGTTTGGAAGGATGCCTTGGCCCCAGCCAAAGGAACTTTTACCCCTGTGATAATTAGGGGAGCTGGATGTCTGAGCCAGGGAATATCAAGGGAACCTCTTCTGACAAGGAACAGCAGACCCAAGTGTACTATGGAGAGTAGTTGGGACAATGAGGAACCAGCATATGCCCAGTGAATACAGTATTATGGGGGGTAGAATGCCCCTGGTGTTCTGGTACCTCCCTTACAGGAGGATGGAGATTTGTTTTTGGTTACAGGCTAGAGGGGAGGATTGAAATTCTGGGGCAAGAGAAACCAGTCCCCATACCCCAGGGCCAGACATGATAAAAAATAAATAAGCTATTACTACAAATAAATGCACAAAGAGAAAGAGTTCAACAATAGAAAGTTATAATTGTACTAGAGAAGACCAAGGTTCATCTTCAGAGGAGGATATTGATGCAAAGAAACCCACTTTTCCCCAAAGAATAATGTCATAGGGTCACTTGCCCAAAAAGAATCCATATAGGATATTAAAAAAAGACCTTAAAATCAAATGGCAGTGATGGAGGAAAACTTAAAATAAAAATAATCCAAGAAAAAAACAAGATTATGGAAAAAGTCAAACAATTAGAAAAGGAGATCCAGAATAATGAAGAAATTGAAAATTAGAATTGAGCAAGGTGAAGCCAGTGAAGTTTATTAGATCAAGAAATAGTTAAACACAATACGAAGAATGAAAAATGGAAGTGAAAATGAAACATAAGAAAAACAACTGATCTGGAGAACAGATCAAGAAGTGAAAATACAAGAATAATTGGATTACCTGAAAAGCTAGGATCAAAAGAAGAACCTTAATACAATGATACAAGAAATAATTGAAGAAACTTATCCTTAAGCATTAGAAGGGAGGTGGGGAAAGGGGAAAGTAGAAATAGAAAAAAAAAATCCCCTGATCACCATTTGAAAGAGATCCTATGAGGAAAACTCATAGGACTATGATAGATTCCAAAACCTCCTGCTCAAGGATAAAATATTAAAAGCAACAAGAAGAAAAATTAAATATGATGGTGCCACAATTATAATCACAAAGGACTTAGCAGCAGAGACACTAAAGTATTGAATCTATTGGAACACTACTATAGCCAAAAATATCATACCCAGCAATTTAAGCAAAATTCTGACTAGGACAGAATGAACATTTGATCAACAGACAGACTTTCAAGACTTTGTTAAAAAATGAACATAATAGAAGATGTGGCATACAAGAAAGAAGCAAGAGAAACATAAGGTGCATGCCAGACTGATTTCAAGGGATTTGGTAAGAAGAAACCATTTACATTTTATATATGTAAAATATATGTCTAAGTTTGTCATTAGTAATTGGATAGTTTATAAGAAAGATTGGCATAGACCTGAATATTATATGACTTTAAAAAGTAAAGCCATTCAGGAACAGCTAAAAAGAGTAATTATTTTATACAAATGGAGTGCAAGAGAAAGATTTGATATTGAGGAATTATATGGGAGAGGAGGTTTGGTAGTTTTGGTAACCATACTTTCACAGGGAATATGTTTGAAAGGGAACAATTCATATATATTTAGAAGAGTATAAAAGTCATCTAAATTCAGAAACTATAAAACAGCAAGAGGAAAGGGAAGGGGGAAGAGGAAAAGGGAGGTATCTCTAGAAAGGACAGTGAGGGAATAGGTTAGAGGGGATTATAGAAAGGTGTTTAAAAGCAAATCAACTGGAAAAGTAGATCCAAAATCTTAAGGAAGAAAATGACTCCTTGAAAATTAGAACTGGTCAAGGGGAATCCAGTAAAGTTATAAGAGCCCCAGAAGTAACAAAACAAAATATGATGAATGAAAAGATAGAAGAGAAAGTTCAACATCCCATAAGAAAAACAATTGATCTGGAAAACAAATATAGAATAGAAAACATAAGAATAATCAGATTACCTAAATACTGTGATAAAAAAAGAATCATGCTATGATTAAAAAATGAAACAAAACCGAATCTAGATACAGTGATACAACTAATAGGTGACGAAAATTATCCTGAAGTGTTAGAACAAGAGGGGAAAGTAGAAATAGAAAAAAAATCCAATGATCACCTCCTGAAAGGGATTCTATGAGTAAAACCTAGCTAGATTATGATACCTCCAGCTTAAGGAGAAAATATTATGAGCAACAAGCAATCAACAATACAAGTAAAGCAGTCCTATAATTAGAACCGCACAAGACCTAATAGCAGCTACAGCAAAATACTATAGATCTTGGAATGCTACATAATCAAAGAGCAAAAGGACTGGGGTTGTGGCTGAAAATATCATGCCCAGAAAATTTAAGTGTAATCATGAATGAAAAAAATAGATATATAACAAATTTCCAGATTTTCAGGATTTTGTTGCAAAAAGATCTGAAATAGTAGAAAATTTCACATATAAGATCCAAGAGAAATATAAAGTAAACACCAAAGACTAAAGACAAGGAATTCAATGAGGACAAACTAATTTTTATACAAGGAAATGTAAATTACATGACTAAAATTGTTATAATTATTTGGGTAGTTAGAAAGAAATATTAAGGTAAAGTTGAGTATGATGTGACACTAAAAAGTAGCCTGTCCAGGAAAAGGTAAAAAGTGTATTTGTCTCATATAAATTAGGTGTGAGAGGAAGAACTGAAATAGAGGAATTAGATTGGGAAGGAGTGCTGATAATTTTGGAGCCTACTCTCAGTGGGAATGAGTTAAAGATGAAACAATATGTATGTATCTAGAAGGGCATAGATGTTCTAAATTCAGAAAGAAAAAGAGATTGAGGGGGTAGTTAGGGGGCAGGGGATAAGGGAAGATTCTTTGGTGGAGGGTTTGTTGAGCAATAGGAGGGCAATGTAGTGGGTAGAACTAAAGTAGAGGAGTCAGGAGGGATAGGAAATAAAAGATACACACAAAACATAAAATACATGACAGGAATAAAATTTAGTAGGGGAAAAAAAGGGTAATAATCATGACCTTGGACAATGTAAAAGATAAAATAGTTTTAAAAGAGAAAATTTGGGAAACAACACTATATGTCACCCATATTCATCAATATTATTTTAGACAATTTAATACAACTAGACAGAATAAGGTTGGAATATTAGGGTACTATAGAAAATGATGAGTTGGTGGACTTAGAAAAACATGGAAATACATAGATTTATGAAGGAAGAAGTTATCCACCAACAGAGGAAAAGGAAAATAAACAAGTATAGCATGGTCTTATTTAGTTGCATATGAATGTATATGTCTATTTATGAGTATGATTATAAATATATAGGTATATGTTTGTGTATGCATATGTATATGTATGTATACAAATGCATATATGAATATTTATACATATTGTTGGGGGGGGAGAGAAGCAGAGACAGAGAGAGAGAGACAGAGATAGGGGGAAGAAGAACAAAGTACAGAATACACAATAGAAAACAAAGGAAAACTTAAAAGCAAACAGAGAAATTATGTACAGCTCCGAGCACAATCCCTAGTATTTATTATATATCCCTTCTTGAAGTGGAAATTTATTACATATTTTGAATCCTCTCATGTTCTGTTTTGCACATGGCAATTCTTTTTTTTTCTTTTTTCTTTTGTATTTAAGTTTAATATAAATTAATTTTAAAAATTAAGTTCCTTTTGTTAAATGTCAAGTATTTTACAAGCATCTCATTACATTAAAATCTGAGTTGCCTGAACAGCTTGAGGTAGGGAAGGTCTATTAAAAGTTCTATAAGTTGAAGCTGCACAGAAAAGCACTCTAAGATTTATTAAAATGTTAAGATCTAACATTTTAGTGAAGTGCACTGCCAAACAGTAATTGTCTGAATTATTGACTCAGTGAGTTGTGACAATGGATTATCATTAAATCATTTGATCTCTCTGAGTCAGAGCTTCCACATGTATAAAAATAAGAATAATTTTTGTAATTCCTATTTTACATGGTTAGTGTAAAACTCTAAAAAAATTTCATTTGGAATAGCTTTGAAAACATAAAACACTATAAAAATATATTATAGTGGATTTGTGATCACTATTGTTTGGGCACTCTTTCCAGCAACACTGACTACATGTCATGAATACTTTCGAATTCTCTGTGACTCTTTATTTTGTTTTCTCTTATATCTGCCAGAAAGTTGTTTTCCTTCCTCAAGATCTCTTTACACTATATACCAATGCTATCTAAAGGTTATTGCTATATATAAAGCAATCAAGAAAGCGAGGAAGCATTTATTAAGTACTTTCTATATGCCACTTAACACTTCTGGGTTCTATGGATAAAAAAAGACTAAAGCAAAATTGTCCCTGCCCCCAAACAGCATGCATTCTAATGGGGGAGGCAACATATCCATATATAGACATGTACAAAATAGTTACAAAGCAAATATAAGGTAATGTTGGAAGGGAAGGCACCAGTATTTGGAGGATGGGCAGGGAGGATGTCATGGACAAGGTACCTGAATGGATGTGTGATTTTTTTAAGCATCATTGACAATGGCTCAGGGATCACATCTAACATTCTCTCAGAGCCTACGAATGTAGTTTATCTGAGACAAATAATTTGAATTCATCTTGGACAAGTAGTTGCTATATTACTATCTCCTCACTCATGCTCTTCTCCCAGATATTCTCTTCTTTTAAAAATCTTCATTACAATGTTTTTCTGATTTTTTTTACCTGTCTGCTACTTCTTATTATCTTTGCTGGATCTCTAGTCACATTATTCCTATTAATTATGAGTATCTCCAGAGGGTCTTAATAGGCTCCCCTCTCTTCTCCTTTTATAGCAAGGGCCTGAATTTTGTTCTGTCCTAGACTCCTTTACCATCATAGTGAAATCTATGAATCCTACCTGAGAATAATGTTTTTATATGCATTAAATGTAAATTTAAAGGGTTACAGAGGATAGAAAATATATGAGAATAGAGTTTCTCTACATGAGTATATATATATTTATGTATATATGCATACACATATACATAAATACACCCACAAACACATGCACATATATGTGCATGTATGTGTATAAATACATACATATGTGCATGTACACACATATACACATATATGTAGATACTTTTCTTTTAATTGTCCATCTTGCCATTACCACTATCTTTAGGATATCTTAAACAGAATGCCTAGTAGAAATCTCAAATTTAATAAATGTAAAACTGAATTATCTTTTGTTTTCAAATACTTCTTCTTCCAAAGTTTATTCTCAAGGATACACCATTCTACTAGTTCTATGATATGTGAGCTTTTGTGATTTGACTTGTCTCACTTGTACTCATTGTATACCTTCAAGCACTTTTCAACACTTGCCATTTCTTCCTTCACACGATCTGTCCCCTTCTCCATATCCATATTACTACCACCTTGGGGCAAGTCCTCATCACCTCATGCTCAGAGCACTGCACAAAGTTTCTGCTAGGTCTCTCTATCTTGAGTGTATCCCATTCCATTTCATATTCTATTCAGCTGTCAAAATGATTTTCCTAAAATACAGGTTTAAACATGTTGTTCTTCCATCCAATAAATTCTAGCAGCTCCAAAGTAAAATGTAAAATAGATAAAATCCTATTTGGCATTTAAAGCCCTTTGTACTATTTTGTCATTAGAGATTTTTAGAATACTGCCTATTCCTACCTTTTCAGAATTATTTTTTATTCTCATTTAGTATTTTATTTTCCCCTAGTTTCATGTAAAAATATCTTTGCATTTGTTTTTAAAATTTGAGTTCCAAATTCTCTCCTTTTCCCCCTCCCCATTAAGAAGGCAAATAATTTGATGTAGGTTACACATTTGTAGTCATACAAAATATTTCCATAATAGTGTTGTTGGGGGGAAAGACACCAACCCCCCCCCAGGAAAAAATAAAGGAAATTTAAAAATATGCTTCAATTTGTATGCATGTGTCATTAGTTTTTTTTTTTCCTTTGGGAATGGATAGTATTTTTCATCATAAGTTCTTCAGAGTTATCTTGGATCATTGTATGGTGAGAACAGTTTTCATTCACACATAATCATACAATATTGCTCTTACTTTCTACACAGGACAATTCACTTTGTGTCATTAGCTCATGTAAATCTTTCCAGGTTTTTCTGAGAACATCCTCCTCATCGTTTCTTATAGCACAATAGTATTCCATCATAATCACATTCCACAACTTATTCAGCCATTCCCCAATTTATGGGTGTCCCCTCAATTTCCTATCTTTTGCCACCAGAAAACAGATGCTATAAATATTTTTGTAGATATTTGTCCTTTTCCTTTCTTAAATCTCTTTTAGGATACAAACCTAATAGTAGCATTGCTAGGGCAAAGGGTATGTGTGGTGTTATAGCCATTAGGGCATAGTTCCAAATTGTTGTATAGAATGCTTGATTCAGTTGATAACTACCAACAGTGCATTTATGTCTCATTTTCCCTACAATCCCTCCAACCTTGGTGATTTTTCTTTTCTGTTTCATCAGCCAGTCTAATAAGTATGAGGTAGTATCTCAGAATTGTTTTAATTTGAATTCTCTAATCAAAAGGGAGTTAGAGCATTTTTCATGTGGCTATAGATAGCTTTGATTATTTCATCTGAAAACTTTGTATCTTTGATCATTTGTCAATTTTTATCTTCCTTGTCACCATAGTTTCTATGGTTAGAATTTTTTCTGTTTGCTCATTTTCCCAGTCTCTTACTTGACTCTTAACTCTTTGTTAAAGTAGGACTTTGCTTCTAGGATGGAGGGTGAATACTTCAAGGGTTCTGTGTAGCTATTTTTAGAGATACTTCTTAGGAACCTGTAAATTTTCAGTTCTTTCAAGGTGTTATGATCTAAGAACAGATATTTACTCCTCTCCTAGCCTGTACTCTGGGCTCTGAGTGACCATGAGAACTATTTTCTGTCCTGGAGCTATCATGAGGGACCCTCCTCAACTGTGGTTACAAACTCTGGTATGTTTGTGCTCCTCCCCATCCTAGGACTGTCATCCAGGATTGTAATCCAAACCTGAGTATGATCAATGCAACAGAGTTCTGCCCCTGTGATAGCAAAGAGACCCTGTTACTCTCCTTCTGACTAGTAGTTCGACCCCCTTGCCAATTATGGAATGAGAGCTCCCAAAGCAGCTGCTTTTTCTGCTGATTCAGTGCCTTCCAAGGTCTGCTACTGGTTTGCTGGGGTCAGGTCTGTGTTGATGCTGCCTGGCTGGACTGTGTTCCATTCCTAACCAGGTACAACAGACCTTTCCTGATGACCTACTAAATTGTTTTTGGAGTATGTGGGTTGAGAGGTCTGGAAATTTCTACTACTATCACTGATTCAGTGGCCCAAGGCCTGCTCCTGATTTACTGGGCTCCTGGTATGTGTGGACTGTGTGGACTCTGCTCCTCTCTCACCCTGGTGAAACAGATCTTTACTGCTGACCTTCTACATTGTCATGTGCTCCAAAATTGTTTTACTCCAGCTTTTTCTAGGTTATGCCACTCTAGAATTTGTTTAAAGTCATTATTTAAAGGTGTTGGATTGGTTTGGTGGTGAGCTCATGTGAGTCCCTGCCTTTACTCTGTCATTTTGGCTCTTCCTTCCTTTTCAGAGTTCTTACAATTATTACTATCCACTTAGGTTTTAATACAGTGAAACTGTCCCCTTTCGTGGTCCTTAAATATTATGCTCCTCAAACATCATGCTCTATCCCTTGACTTTTCATGGCTATTGCCCATGCCTGGAAGTCACATTTGCTCTTCATATCCACCTTCTAGTTTCTCTAGCATATTTCAAAACTGTTTTCACATCCTACCTCTCCAACTTTCATTGCCTTCCCTTCAAGATTCTGTGGTTTGCACTGTATATCTCTAACTCTACATAAGAATGTGAGCTATTTAATAGTAGGTGCTATGATTTTGACATTCTTTGCCTTCCCAAGGATTATCCAGTAGAATTTTTAACTAAATATGTCCAGTAGAATTTTTAACTAAATATGTCCAAAACAAAAATCATTATCTTCCCTCCTAAATCCTCCAACCTTATCTATAGAGGGTCCTAAAGAGGGCAATACCATATTCATCCTCTCAGGTCTGAAATCTAAGAGTTGTCACTACTCACTATTTCACTACCCATATCCAATCTGTTGTCAAGGCCATTTGATTTCAACTTTGCAACATGTTTAAAATGTCCCCTTTCTCCCCTGTGACATTTCCACCACTCTAACACATGTCATCCTCACCTCAGTCCTCCACTATATCAGTTACCTATATCAGCCCCCTACTTGATAAACTCCAGTGATTCCCTATTATCTCCAGGATCAAATATGAAATGCTGTTTTTGACTTTCAAGATCTTTCATGATCCAGTTATCTCCTACCTTTCCTGCATTCTTACTCACCATCCTGCATTACTTCATTCAATGGCACTGGCCTCCTGGTAGTGAAAATGACACTCTATATCTTGGCTCTGATTGTCCCTCATACATAGTAGGCTCTCCTTCCTCAATTCTGCCTGTTGATTTCACTAGCTTCCTTAGGTTCCAATTAAAATACCATCTTTTAACTAGTCAAAATAATGAACAACTTTAGTAAAATTGCAGAATATAAAATAAACTCACATAAATCATCAGCATTTGTATATATTACCAAGAAATCCTAGAAAGATGAGAGAGAAATTCCACTTAAAATAATTAGAGACAGTATAAAATGCTCAGTAGTCTACTTGCCAAGACACACATAGGAACTATATGAATATAATTACAAAATACTTTTTTACACAAAGACAGATACAAATAAATGGATAAATATTAACTGCTCATGATTACGTCAAACCAATATAATGAAAAAAATGAAAATGTACCTAAATTAATTTACTTATTCAGTACTATGCAAAATATATCAACAAATAATTACTTAATAGAAATAGAAAAATAATAATGAAATTTATCCCAAGGAACAAAAATTTTAGATTGTCAAGTGAACCAATCATTTTTAATGTTTTGGAAGGGTCTGAAGAGTCTGACCAGATCTCAAACTATATTACCAAAAAAAAAAATATATGTATGCCTGTATTCCTATAACGACTATAAAGTGTTTTTATTCTTATTTTTAAAATGCTTATTAGCTTGATTGTTTTGAGATTATACTTCAATCTTCAATATTTTTAAAATTCCTATTTCTATCATATAAGTGATTCTAAACATTTTGAGTATTTATTAATAGTGTGCTCATCATTTAAATACAGTTAATGCTATTCATGTTAGATATCATTATCAATTTGCTTTTGATATAAGATGCCAAATCTTTACAACAGATAGAGAATTCAAGAAATCATACTCAATTCATACAGTTCCTTCTCAGTCTATCTACACTGACTTTATTTTGCAGAAGTTTTAAAATTCTATATAAATTAGTATATCTGTATTTCATTTTATGTATTATTTGTTACATGGTTATGGATAGACACATCCTTCCATTCTTTAATTATTTAAAAGTGTGGCTCTACATGTATTAACACACGTATATATAAATCATCAGGATCAACATCATTAGCATTTTCCATTTGCAATTTATGGCGGAAATTAATGTTCCATGCTAATATATATTAGAACTATTTTTTTCCAGATTCCTTTATAATTTTCCTAGAAATTCTTGTCTTGTTTCCTGTTCTCTAAAAAAAGATAAATATTAATTTCCTATTAGTTAAGGTTATTTGGTTTAGCAAATATTAGAGTAATATGTACATTTATTTTTAGGTCTTCATTATCTTATCTTCTATATGAACCTACTTTTCTAAGTTTTAATCCAGTATTGGAAGCTTTTTTATAGTTTCCAATTTTTATTATAAAGTTATCCTTCTTACTTCTTTTCTACATATCCCTTGATGCTTTTTTTCATTGTTTATTTGCTAAAGTCAATCACATTTCCTCCATACCATTCTCAGCCATTCTTATGCTTACTCTAATCTATTTCTTTAAAAAAAACTCTGTATAGTACTTTATTTTATATAATATTTTATCTTTCCCCAATTACATGTTAAAACAATTTTAAACTTTTTAAAAATTTGAATTCAAGGGGCGGCTAGGTGGCACAGTGAATAGAGCGCCGACCCTGGAATCAGAAGGACCTGAGTTCAGAGCCGGCCTCCGACACTTAATCCGCACAAACAAAAACCTAGCCGTGTAACCTTGGGCAAGTTACTTAACCCCAATTGCCCTAAAGGGGCGGCTAGGTGGCGCGGTGAGTAAGAGCGCCGGCCTTGGAGTTGGGATGACCCGAGATCAGATCCGGCCTCAGAAAATGAGCACCCACGTATAAATCAAATGACTAGCCATGTAACCTTGAGCAAGTTACTTAACCCCAATTGCTTTAAAAAAAAAAAGAAAGAAAAAAAATTGAATTCAAAATCCTATCTCTATGTCCCCTCACCCCTTCCTGAGATGACAAGTAATTGAATATAGTTTATATACATGCAAACATGTAAGACATTTCCATATTAGTCATTTTGTACAAGAAGTTTTGAAAAAAAGAAAGAAAGGGAAAGAAATAAGGAAACAAGCAAGAAATGAAAAAGAGAAAGAATGAATGAGAAACACAGCAATAATGAATGAATGAAAGGAAGAGGAAAATAGCATGTCTCAGTCTGTATTCAGAAGTGGATAGCATTCTTCATCATGAGTACTTTGGGATTGTCTTGGATCATTGTATTGCTGAGAATAGCTAAATAATTCTCAGTTCTTCATTCAACGATATTGTTGTTATTGTGTACAATGTTCTCCTGATTCTGCTCATTCCATTTTGCATCAATTGATGAAAGTTTTTCCAGGTTTTTTCTGAAATTACCCTGCTTTTCATTTCTTATACCATAATAATATTCCATCAAAAACACATGTTGCATCCTGTTTACACATTTGCCACTGGATGAGCATCCTCTTGATTTCCAATTTTTAGGCACTACACAAAAAGCTGCTGAAAATATTTTTGTATAAATGTATAATTTCCCATTTTATGTCTAAGACTTGTTTTGCAGATTAAAGAATTGTGTGATTCATGGAAGACCCTGTTTTCCCAACCATTTCTTCTGTTTTGTATGAACTAATATTTAAAAATATAGAAAATTATTTTCCCTTGTAGGACATTAGGTTATCTCATATTGCAGTGATCAGGATAAATGTTTGAATAATGGAAGTTTATATATCAATATCAATTGTAAAAGATAAAAAGACAAAGAATTGTAGAAATGATTCAATAAATTCCTTCAAATCAAATAAAACATATTTTCATAAGCAATGTCTTCAATGCAAAGGTGAGCATACACAAAGTGGGGGAGGGGAAAACTGTAAAGTATTGTTCAAGCATCATGAATGAAATAGATCAAAAACATGTTGACCGTAGATACATCACACTTACACATCACTAACACTTTAATTGAATAATTAATTTGGAAGTGATGGTTTTGGAAAGAATCACACCAGAGATATTATAATGAAATTTAAATTTGTATATTTTAACATAGGAAATGACTCATCACTAGTGTTGGAGTCATTCATAATTATTCTCCATGTAGTTATGTAACTTGTTAAAATAAATATTAATCTGGGGTAGCTAGGTGGCACAATAAATAGAGCACCAGCCCTGTAGTCAGAAGAACCTGAGTTCAAACCCAACCTCAGACACCTCACACTTACTAGCCATGCAACATTTAGCAAGTCATTTAAACCCAATTGCCCAGCCTTTGCCCCTCCAAAAACAACCCCCCCCCAAATTAATTATATAGTTAAATGTAAAAAAGTATAAAATAAGAAATTATGGTCTCAAAATAAAAGAGCTTATCCTATTCTGTTTAAATAGCTGGAGAAATTAACATTTACCCCAACTATAAAAACCTTGCAAAAACGTTTAACCAAACTTAAGCAATTTAATGAAATTTAAAAATCATCAAAACATGCCTTAATTAGCAACAATGTGATCATCAGAAATATGGCAGACAGGAGGTAGAGACAAGATGCCGGAGTAGAAACATCACTTCCAAGGGCTCCAGCCCACACCACTTCTAAATTATATAAAAGGGGGACTCTGAATAACCTCTGGAGCTCTGGCACCCAAAGAAAAACACAGAGAAGCTAACCTCCCCCTGAGGATAGGTGGCAGCACAGCAGGGAGTGGCCAGCATAGAGTGCTGGGAGCCAAGCTCAGTACTGTGTAAGTTGGAGCTTTTTGCCCTAGGGTGGCTGGTCGAGCAGCTGGCTGGAGGGAAGCAAGAACACCAGCAGCTGTGGCTTTTCCAAAATTTCCAAGACAAAGTGAGAGGTTAGTGCCTTATGGACTTTGGGATCAGTATTTGGGAGCACATCAACTTCTTCCCCTAGGGGCTAGAAGTGGCTAAGTAGACATGGCAAGCCTCCATTTCGCAGCTTCAGTTACAGCTTCAGCTCCTGCCATGAGAACTGTACGGGGATAAAACGATCAGTCTGGGGGAAAATCGCTCTGGATTCAACCTCCCTGGGCATGCAGACACAAGAAGCAAGAAATACATGAGAAGGTAAACAGGGAAAAGAAATTAAAAGGAATTTATCAAAGTTGAACTATTTATATTCCTACATGGAGAAACAATAACTGTGACAGATGAAACCTTTCTCAGTATGAAAATAATTGAAGAAGGGTATATGGACATATAAATACATATATGAATGTGTGTATATATGTTTACAGGTATACATGGATAGAAAGCACAGGTTGATTGTCTAAATGTCAAATTTTCTATTCAACTCTGGTTTTTTCCTCAAGAATGCTTGAAATCAGCGGGAGCCAAGATGGCGGAGTAGAAACAGCACGCCCAAGGCAGTCTCCCCCCAGATCACCTCCAAACTATTTAAAAGGAGACTCTGAGCAACTTCTGGAGCCCCAGCACCCACAGAATGACACAGAGAAGCTAACCTCCTGCTGAGAATAGCCCAGCAGCCCTCCAGGAAGGACCAGCACAGTGCTCTGGGAGCCAGCAGCGCAGTGCACAGAATGTGGAGAGCCAAGCCCAGGTCCGCCTGAGCCATGGTTTTAGCCCCAGGGCAACTGGGCCAGCAGGTGGCTGGAGGGACCCCAGAACACCAGCAGATGTGTCGATTCAAGAATTGTCAACACAGACATGCCTGGGACAAAGTGAGAGGTTAGTGCCCTATGGACTTTGGGACCAATATTTGGGGAACCCATCAGCTTCCTCCTCTGGGGGCTAGAAGCCGCTAAAGAGAAACGCCATTTTGTTGTTTTCAGTGGCAGGTCCAGCTCCTGGCCTGTGAACTGTTGGGAGATCCAGTGATCAGTCTTGGGGGGTAATCACTCTTGCTTTAACCTCCCTGGATCTGGATTGTGATCTAGGGTGGAGGCCACGGGGTGGATATCCAGCCAACACGTTCAGGAAGGAAGCTCCCCTGTCTGGTGGCAGAGTCCTACTGTGGCAACAAGCCCAAAAGTCAAGTAATTAAGTGGCAAGGCAAAGGAAACAAATTAAACAGAAAAATGCAACATTAGACTCCTATTTTGGGGGCAAAGAGGATCAAAGCATAGAATAGGCAGAGGACTGTGAGGTCAGAAATCTTACTCCAAGAGCCCCAAAGGGAAATATGAGCACATTACAGTCCATAGAGGACCTTAAGAAGGACTTTAAAAATCAAATAAGAGAAGTGGAGGAAAAATTGGGAAGAAAAATGATAAGGATGCAGGAAAAGTATGAAATGAGGGTCAACAGCCTGACTGAGGAAAACAACACCTTAAAAAATAGACTAACAGGGGCGGCTAGGTGGCGCAGTGAATAGAGCGCCAGCCCTGGAGTCAGAAGGACTTGAGTTCTGAGCCGGCCTCCGACACCTAATCCACACAAAAACCTAGCCGTGTAACCTTGGGCAAGTTACTTAACCCCAATTGCCCTAAAGGGGCGGCTAGGTGGCGCAGTGAGTAAGAGCGCAGGCGTCAGAGTTGGGATGACCCGAGATCAGATCCGGCCTCAGAAAATGAGCACCCACGCATAAATAATGACTAGCCGTGTAACCCTGAGCAAGGTATTTAACCCCAATTGCTTAAAAAAAAAAATAGACTAACTCAAATGGCAAAGGAGGCCCAAAAGGGCAATGAGGAGAAGAATGCCTTAAAAAGCCGAATTTCAGGGCGGAGCCAAGATGGTGGAGTAGAAACAGCTCATCCAAGCCACTCTGCCCCCAGATTCCCCCCAAAATATGTAAAAGGGGACTCTGAACAACTTCTGGAGCCCGAGCACCCACAGAACAACACAGAGAAGCTAACCTCCCGCTGAGGACAGCCCAGCAGCCCTGCAAGAAGGAGCAGCGCAGCGGTCTGGGAGCTGGCAACGCACAGCACACAGAGTGCAAGGAGCCCAGCCCAGGTCCCCGTGAGCCAATGTTTTAGCCCCAGCGCGGCATGCCCAGCAGCTGGCTAGAGGAACCCCAGAACACCAGCAGCTGTGGAGATTCCAGAATTATTAACATAGACATGCCTAGGACAAATAAGAGGTTAGTGTCCTATGGACTTTGGGACCAGTATTTGGGGAATGTGTCAGCTTCCTCCCCTGGGGGCTAGAAGCCACGGAGGAGACATGCCATTTTGTAGTTTTCAGAGGCAGCTCCAGCTCCTGGCCTGCATGCTAACTGTAGGGAGAACCAGCGATCAGTCTGGGGGGGGTAATCGCCCTTGCTATAACATCCCTGGATCTGGATTGTGATCTGGGGTGGAAGTCATGGGTGGGTTTACAGCTTGCCAGAAATGGAAGTTGCCCCCCACACGTTCGGGACGAAAATTCCTCTATCTAGCCTTAAAGCTATAGTATGGCAACAAGCCCCAAAGTCAAGTAATTAAGTGGCAACATGCCAAGGCAAAGGAAACAGAAAAATGCAACCCTAGACTCCTATTTTGAGGGCATAGAGCAGGAAAAGGACTGTGAGGTGAGAAGTCCTGCTCCAAAAGCCCCAGGGGAAAACATGAGCGGGTTGCAGGCCATAGATGACCTTAAGAAGGACTTTACAAATCAAATAAGAAAAGTGGAGGAAAAATTGCAAAGAGAAATGAGAAGGATGCAGGAAAAGTATGAAATGAGGGTCAACAGACTGACTGAGGAAAACAAAACCTTAAAAAATAGACTAACTCAAATGGCAAAGGAGGCCCAAAAGGGCAATGAGGAGAAGAATGCCTTAAAAAGTCGAATTTGCCAGTTGGAAAAAGAATCTTAAAAGTTCAGTGAGGAGATTCATTCCTTCAGAGTTAGACTGGAGCAAATGGAAGCTAATGACTTTATGAGAAATCAAGATGCTGTTAAGCAGAGCCAAACAAATGAAAGATTAGAAGGCAATGTAAAATATCTCATGGGAAAAACCACTGACCTGGAAAATAGATCCAGGAGAGACAATTTAAAAATTATTGGAATACCTGAAAGCCATGATCAAAGAAAGAACCTAGAAATCACCCTTCAAGAAATTCTCAAGGAAAATTGCCCTGATGTTTTAGATCCAGAGGGCAAAATAGAGGTTGAAAGAATCCACTGAACACCTCCTGAAAAAAGATCCCAAAAAGAAAACTCCCAGGAATTTTATAGCCAGGTTCCAGAATCCCCAGATCAAGGAGAAAATACTCCAAGCAGCCAGGAAGAAACAATTTCAATATTGTGGAAACACAATCAGAATAGCCCAGGACCTGGCAGCTTCTACACTGAGGTATCGAAGGGCATGGAATATGATATTCCAGAGGGCAAAAGAACTGGGAATGAACCCAAGGTTGACCTACCCAGCAAAACTGAGTATTTTGTTTCAGGGGAATATATGGTCATTCAGTGGAATAGAGGACTTTCAAACATTCTTGAGGAAAAAAACCAGAATTGAATAGAAAATTTGACATCCAGACACAAGAAGGAAGAGATGCCTGAGAAGGTAATCAGGGAAAAGAAATCAAAAGGAACTTATCAAAGTTGAACTATTTACATTCCTATATGGAAAAGTAATAACTGTGACTGATGATATATTTCTCACTATGAAAATAATGGAAGAAGTGTGTGTGGTCATATGAATACATATGTGAATGTGTGTGTATATGGATGGAGGGCATAGTTTGAATTTGTTGGGAAGGGAGAATACTCAAGGGATGAAATTATGAGGTGAGAGAGGAAAATGGCAAGAGGAGATGGGGAGAGACAGAGTCGGGTAAACTATCTCATGTAGAAGAAGCAAGGGGAAGTGGTTGCAAGGGAGGAGGAGAATAGGAAGGCAAAAAAGGCAAAACCACATTCTCATTGAATTTGGTTCAGGGAGAGAATGACAAACATACTAAATGGGATATCTCAACCTGCAGCAGAATAGGGGAAAGGGGGATGAGAGGAGGGATGATGGATGGGAGGGCATCCTTGGGGGGAAGGGGAGGTTGGAAGTACCCACTATAGAAGAGGGAAAGGATCATGTAGGGAATGGACCAGGTGGGGGGTGGGATGAGTGGGAGGGAATTATAAGCAGCCCCGTACAATATATTTACTATGATAATGTTTTGCATAGCTAGACATGTACAACATATACTGAATTACTTATCTCCCCAGAGGGAATGGGTGACAAGGTAGGAAAGGAAGGATGGATCTGAAATTCGAGGTCTTAACATTAAATGTTTCAAAAAAAAAAAAAAAAGCCAAATTTCCCAGATGGAAAAAGAATCTCAAAAGTTCACTGAAGAGATTCATTTCTTCAGAGTTACACTGGAAGAAATGGAAGCTAATGACTTTATGAGAAATCAAGATGCTGTTAAACAGATCCAAACAAATGAAAGAACAGAAGGCATTGTGAAATATCTCATAGGAAAAAACAATGATCTGGAAAATAGATCCAGGAGAGACAATTTAAAAATTATTGGAATACCGGAAAGCCATGATCAAAGAAAGAACCTAGAAATCACCCTTCAAGAAATTCTCAAGGAAAATCGCCCTGTTGTTTTAGATCCAGAGTGCAAAATAGAGGTTGAAAGAATCCACTGAACACCTCCTGAAAAAGATCTCAAAAAGAAAACTAGGAATATTATAGCCAGCTTCCAGAATCCCCAGATCAAGGAGAAAATACTACAATCAGCCAGGAAGAAACAATTTCAATATTGAGGAAACACAATCAGAATATCCCAGAACCTGGCAGCTTCTACACTGAGGGATTGAAGGGCATGGAATATGATATTCCAGAGGGCAAAAGAGCTGGAATTGAACCCAAGGGTCACCTACCCAGAAAAACTGGGTATTTTGTTTCAGGGGAAAATATGGTCATTCAGTGGAACATAGGACTTTCAAGCATTCTTCAGGAAAAAAATCAGAGTTGAATAGAAAATTTGACATCCAGACACAAAAAGCAAGAGATGCCTGAGAAGGTAACCAGGGAAAAGAAATCAAAAGCAACTTATCAAAGTTGACCTATTAACATTCCTACATGGAAAAACAATAACTATGGCTGATGAAACCTCTCTCAGTATGAAAATAATGGAAGAAAGGTGTATGGTCATTTGAATACATATGTGAATGTTTATATATATGTTTACAATTATACATGGATAGAGGCCATCGGTTGAATTTGTTGTGGAGGGATGATGCTTAAGGGGTGAAATTATGAAGTGAGAGAGGAAAGTGGCAAGAGGAGATGAGGAGAGACAGGGTAGGGTAAAGTATCTCATGTAGAAGAAGTAAGGGGAAGTGGATCCAGGGGAGGCAATGAATAGGAAGGCAAAAAGGCAAAACCACATTCTCATTAAGTTTGGTTCAGGGAGAGAATGATATACATACTAAATGGGATATCTCACCCTGCAGTAGAATAGGGGGAAGGGGGATAAGAGGAGGGATGATGGATGGGAGGGCATTCTTGTGGGGAGGGGAGGTTGGAAGTACCCACTATAGAAGAGGGGCAGGATCAAGTTGCGAATGGACCAGGTGGGAGGTGGGATGGGTGGGAGGGAATTATAAGCAGCCTTGTACAATATGTCTAGTATGGTAATGTTTTGCATAGCTAGACATGTACAACATATACTGAATTACTTGTCTTCCCAGAGGTAATGGCCAACAAGGGAGGAAGGGAATAGATCTGAAATTCGAGGTCTTAACATTCAATGTTTCAAATGTATATCAATACTGTTATCAATACCCTTTTGCTTGTAATTGGGAGATAAGATGTGCAGGCATTGGGGCACAGAGATTCACCATGCTCTAATGAAAAGTTGAAGGTGGTATGGGAGAAGACATGGGAGAGAGCAGATTGGAGGAAGCGATATCTTGTGGGACTGCTATTCTGGAATGGTGGGTAGGGGAAAAACAGGGAAAAAATTGTAACTCAAAATCTGGTGGAAATGAATGATGTAAAACAGAAGTTAATAAAGCATTTGTTTAAAATAAAAAAAAAGAATGCTTGAAATCCTCTGTTCCACTGAATGACCATAATTTCCCCTGAAACAAGATACTCAGTTTTACTTTGTAGGTGATTCTGTGTTTTAATCCCAGGTCCTTTGCCCTTTGGAATATCATATTCCATGCCCTTCTATCCCTCAATGTAGAATATGCCAGGTCCTGTGCTATTCTGATTGTGTTTCCACAATATTGAAATTGTTTCTTCCCGGCTTCTTGCAGTATTTTCTCCTTGATTTGGGAATTCTGGAACCTGCCTATAATATTCCTAGGAGTTTTCTTTTTGGGATCTTTTTCAGGAGGTGATCTCTGTCTTCTTTCAACCTCCATTTTGCCCTCTGGCTCTAAAACATCAAGGCAATTTTCCTTGAAAATTTCTTGAAGGATGATTTCTAGGTTCTTTCTTTGATCATGGTTTTCAGGTAGTCCAATAAATTTTAAATTATCTTTCCTGAATCTGTTTTCCAGTTCAGTGGTTTCTCCCATGAGATATTTCACATTGCCTTCTATTCTTTCAATTGCCTGAATCTGTTTAACAGCATCTTGATTTCTCATAAAGTCACTAGCTTCCATTTGCTCCAGTCTAATTCTGAAGGAATGAATCTCCTTAGTGAGCTGTTGAACTTCTTTTTCCATCTTGCAAAATTAGCTTTTTAAGGCATTCTTCTCCTCATTGCCTTTAAGTTGTTATTTTCCTCAGTCAGGCTGTTGAGACTCCTTTCATACTTTTCCTGCATCTTTCTCATTTCTCTTCCCAGTTTTTCTTCCACTTCTCTTATTTGGTTTTTAACATCCTTCTTAAGGTCCTCTATGTCCTATAACCTGCTTGTGTTTTCATTTGGGGCTTTTGGTGCAGGAGTTCTGACCTCACAGTCCTCCTCCTTTTCCATGCTTCAATCCTCTTTGCCCTCAAAATAGGAGTCTAATGTTGCATTTTTCTATTTATTTTGTTTTTGTTGCCTAGGCATATTGCCTCTCAGTTACTTGACTTTTGGGCTTGTTGCCATGGTAGGACACTGCCACCAGACAGGGGAGCTTCCATCTCAAAAGTTGGGGTCTTCTCAACTGCCAGTTGTGTGTGTATATATACATACACACACACACACACACACACACACACACATATATATACATATATGTATATGTATAACAATATATATATATATATATATATATATATATATATATATAAAACATTTGATTTTAAAACTTTGAATTCCAGATTCATTCCCTTCCTCCCTTGTCACCCACCCTTATTGGGAAGATAAGCAATTCACTACAGGTTGTACATATGTAGCTATGCAAAACTTTTCCATAGCAGATATATTGTAAAAGACTGACTATATTTACTTCCTTCCTATCCCACCTCCCACTTGTTCTATTATCTACTTTGATCCTGTCCCCTTTCAAAACTGGGTGCTTCCAACTTTCCTTTCATCCCAGCCTGCCTCCCTTCCATTATCCCCCTACTCTCCTGTACAGTGAACGTTCTATTTATTGTATATGTTATTCCTGTCCTAAACCAAATTAAATGAGGATAATGTTGATGCATTCCCTTTTTGCCTTCCTAGTTTACCCCATTCTGTCTCTCCCCATATCCATTCATTATATTCCACTCTCATCTCTTCATTTCACCTTTTTAAGTAACATCCCTCCCTATTAAATTGTTCCTGTGCCCTCGATCCATGTATAACTGTAAACATATACACACATTCACATATGTATTCATATGCCAATATACTCTCCTATATAGACATACATATATATTACCATCAACTATTTTCAGACTGAGAAAAGTTTCATTATTTACAGACATTGGTTTTTTTTTTCCATGTAGTGATGTAAAGGATTCAGCTTTGATACGTTCCTTATGGTTTCTTTGCCCTGTTTACCTTTTCATGCTTCTCTTGCTTCTTGTATCTGAATGTCACATTTTCTATTCAGCTCTGGTTTTTTCATCAAGAATGCTTGAAATTCCTCTATTCCACTGAATGACCATATATTTCCCTGATACATGATATTCTGTTTTGCTGCATAGGGGATTCTAGGTTTTAAATCCAGCTCCTTTGACATCTGCAATATCATATTCCAAGCCCTTCAATACCTCCGTGTAAAAGCTGCCAGATCCTGTGTTATCCTGATTGTGTTTCCACAATATTCAAATTGTTTCTTCCTGGCTGCTTATAATATTTTCTGCCTAATCTGGGAACTCTGAAACCTGGCTCTATTATTCCCAAGAGTTTTCTTTTTGGGATCTTTTTCAGCAGGTGATTGGTGGATTCTTTCAACCTCTATTTTGCCCTTTGTTTCTAAAATATCAGGTCAGTTTTCCTTGAGAATTTTTTGAAGGATGATTTCTAGGTTCTTTTTTCAATCATGGCTTTCAAGTTGTCCAACAATTTTAAGTTATCTCTCTTGGATCTATTTTCTAGGTCAGTGGTTTTTCCCATAAGATATTTCACATTGCCTTCCATTTTTTCATTTGTTTGGATCTGGGTAATAGTATTTTGATTTCTCATAAAGTCACTATGTTCCATTTGCTACAGTCTAATTCTGAAGGAATGATTCTCCTCAGGGAGCTTTCGAGATTCATTTTCCATCTAGCAAATTCAGCTTTTTTTTTCATTAATTTTTTTAAACAAATGCTTTATTAACTTCTGTTTTACATCATTCATTTCCGCCAGATTTTGAGTTACAATCATTTTCCCCCCATTATTCCCCTACTCAACCTCCCAGAATACCAGTCCCACAAGATATTGCTTCCTCCAGTCTGCTCTCTCTAATACCTTCTCCCATACCCCCTTCGACTTTTCCATTAGAAGGTAAATCTTTGTGTCCCAATGCCTGCACATTTTATCTCCCAATTATAAGCAAAAGAGTATTAATAATAGTATTTATATATATTTGAAACATTTAATGTTAAGACCTCGAATTTCAGATCCATTTCCTTCCTCCCTTGTCACCCATTCCCTCTTGGGAGATAAGTAATTCAGTATATGTTGTACATGTCTAGCTATGCAAAACATTATCATAGTAGACATATTGTACAAGGCTGCTTATAATTTCCTCCCACTCATCCCACCCCCCACCTGGTCCATTCCCTACATGATCCTGTCCCTCTTCTATAGTGGGTACTTCCAACCTCCCCTCCCCCAAGGATGCCCCCCATCCATCATCCCTCTTCTCATCCCCCTTCCCCCTATTCTGCTGCAGGTTGAGATATCCCATTTAGTATGTATGTCATTCTCTCCCTGAACCAAATTCAGTGAGAATGTGGTTTTGCCTTTTTGCCTTCCTATTCTCTCCCTCCCTTGCAACCACTTCCCCTTGCTTCTTCTACATGAGATAGTTTACCCTACCCTGTCTCTCCCCATTTCCTCTTGCCACTTTCCTCTCTCACCTCATAATTTCATCCCTTGAGTATTCTCCCTTCCCAACAAATTCAACCTATGCCCTCTTATCCATATACACACACATTCACATATGTATTCATATGACCACACACCCTTCTTCCATTATTTTCATAGTGAGAAAGATATCATCAGTCACAGTTATTGCTTTTCCATATAGGAATGTAAATAGTTCAACTTTGATAAGTCCCTTTTGATTTCTTTTCCCTGATTACCTTCTCAGACATCTCTTCCTTCTTGTGTCTGGATGTCAAATTTTCTATTCAACTCTGGTTTTTTTATCAAGAATGCTTGAAAGTCCTCTATTCCACTGAATGTCCATATTTTCCCCTGAAACAAAATACTCAATTTTTCTGGGTAGGTGACCCTTGGGTTAATTCTCAGTTCTTTTACCCTCTGGAATATCATATTCCATGCCCCTTCGATACCTCAGTGTAGAAGCTGCCAGGCCCTATGCTATTCTGATTGTGTTTCCACAATATTGAAATTGTTTCTTCCTGGCTGTTTGGAGTATTTTCTCCTTGATCTGGGGATTCTGGAACCTGGCTATAATATTCCTGGGCATTTTCTTTTTGGGATCTTTTTCAAGAGGTGTTCAGTGGATTCTTTCCACCTCTATTTTGCCCTCTGGATCTAAAACATCAGGGCAATTTTCCTTGAGAATTTCTTGAAGGGTGATTTCTAGGTTCTTTCTTTGATCATGGCTTTCAGGTATTCCAATAATTTTTAAATTGTCTCTCCTGGATCTATTTTCCAGGTCCGTGGTTTTTCTCATGAGATGTTTCACATTGCCTTTTAATCTTTTGTTTGTTTGGCTCTGCTTAACAGCATCTTGATTTCTCATAAAGTCATTAGCTTCCATTTGTTCCAGTCTAACTCTGAAGGAATGAATCTCCTCACTGAACTTTTGAGATTCTTTTTCCATCTGGCAAATTCGACCTTTTAAGGCCTTCTTCTCCTCATTGCCCTTTTGGGCCTCCTTTGCCATTTGAGTTAGTCTATTTTTTAAGGTGTTGTTTTCCTCAGTCAGTCTGTTGACCCTCATTTCATACTTTTCCTGCATCCTTCTCATTTCTCTTTGCAACTTTTCCTCCACTTCTCTTATTTGATTTGTAAAGTCCTTCTTAAGGTCATCTATGGCCTGCAACCCGCTCATGTTTTCCCCTGGGGCTTTGGAGCGGGTCTTCTGACCTCACAGTCCTTTTCCCCCTCCATGCCCCCAAAATAGGAGTCTAGGGTTGCATTTTTCTGTTTCCTTTGCCTTGGCATGTTGCCACTTAATTACTTGACTTTTGGTCTTGTTGCCACACTATAGCTTTAAGGCCAGATAGAGGAATTATCGCCATGAACGTGTGAGGGCAACTTCCGTTTCTGGCAAGCTGGAAACCCACCCATGACTTCCACCCCAGATCACAATCCAGATCCAGGGAGGTTAAAGCAAGAGCGATTACCCTCCAAGACTGATCGCTGGATCTCCCTACAGTTCACAGGCCAGGGGCTGGAACTGCCTCTGAAAACTACAAAATGGCATGTCTCCTCAGTGGCTTCTAGCCCCCAGGGGAGGAAGCCGACACATTCCCCAAATACTGGTCCCAAAGTCCATAGGACACTAACCTCTTACTTTGTCCTAGGCATGTCTATGTTGATAATTCTGGAGTTGCCATAGCTGCTGGTGTTCTGGGGTTCCTCGAGCCGGCTGCTGGCCATGGCGCGCTGGGGCTAAAACCTTGGCTCACAGGGACCTGGGCTCTGCTCATCTCTCCTCCTTGCGCTCTGCACACTGCATGCTGCTGGCTCCCAGACCATTGTGCTGGTCCTTCCTGCAGGGCTGCTGGGCTGTCTTCAGTTTGAGGTTAGCTTCTCTGTGTTGTTCTGTGGGTGCTGTGGCTCCAGAAATTGTTCAGAGTCCCCTTTTACATAGTTTGGGGGGAATCTGGGGACATAGTGGCTTGGATAAGCTGTTCCTACTCCACCATCTTGGCTCTGTCCCCAAATTCAGCTTTTTAAGTCATTCTTTTCCTTATTGCCTTTTTGAGCCTCTTTTGCCATTTGAGTTAGTCTATTTTTAAAGGTGTTCTTTTCTTCAGTCAGGTTGTTGACTCTCATTTCATAATTTTCTTGCATTGTTCTTATTTCTCGCCCCAATTTTCTTCCACTTCTCTTGTTTGCATTTCAAAATTATTCTTAATGTTCTCTATGGTCTGTAGTCACTTCCTTTTTTTCTTTGAAGCTTCTGGTATAGGTGTTCTGACTTCACTGTCTTCCTCCTGTTCTATGCTTTGATACGTTTTGTCCCCAAAATAGGAATTCAAAATTGGCTTGCTACGCTTGCTTTTCTTCCCTCGTTTGCTCATGTTGCTACTCAGTTACTTGACTTTTGGCCTTTTTTTTTTGCCATAGTAGAACTCTGCCACCAGAGACTGGAGCTTTGTCCCAAACACTGGGCTTTACTCAGCTGCTGAAGGTATTAGTTGGGTGCCCTCTCTAAAGCCTCCACATGTTCTGGCAAGCTGGTCACACACCCCAGGACATCCCTCCTATATTCCAGTCTGGATCCAAACAGGTAAAAGCAAGAGTGATTACCCCTCAGACTGGTTGCTTGGTCCCCCTACATTCTGCAGGCCAGGAACTGAAGCAGCCCTATTGCTGCAGCTGCATGGCCAAGGGGCTTCAGCTGCTTCTCACCCCAGGGGCAAAAATGTATGCACTCCCCACTGCTGTTTCCCAACGTCCACACTGCAGGGACCTCTCACTTTGTCCTTAGCATCTATGTGTTGATAATTCTGGAAACAACCACAGCTGCTGGTGATCTGAAGTCCCTCCAGCTGGTGGTTTGTCAGGCCCACCCTGGGGCTAAAACTTCCTGCTTGTGTGGGGCTGAACTCCGCTCCTAGAGGACAGTGCTGGCTGCTTGCTGCTAGTCTGCTGGGCTGTCCTCAGTGGGAGGTTAGCTTTTTTGTGTCATTCTGTGGGTTCTCTAGTTCCAAAGTTTCTTCAGAGTCACTTTTTCCATGAATTGGGGGAGGTGGGAGCCAGAGCCCAGCATAAGTCCTGTTTCTACTCTACCTTCTTGACTCTACTCCCCTTATGAAACTATTTTAAAAGTCTGGAGTAGAGAAGTTAAGTTTCTGAGCTAAGATTATGGCTATGAGAGTGAAGCAAAAGGGATATATACAAGAGATATTGTTAAAATTCAAATAATAGGATTTGGCAACTGATTTCAATGCATGAGAGTGAAGATTTGAGGATGACATTAAGATTCATAAATTTAATTACTAGAAAGATGGTGATGCCTTTATGGTAATATAGAAGTTTTGGAAATACGTTTTATGGTAAAAGTAACTAGAACTATACTCAATATATATATATATATATATATATATATATATATATATATATATATATATTATATGTATATATATATTGCTTTTTGGAGGGCATTTGGGGTTAAGTAACTTGCCCGAGGTCAGAAGGCTAGGTTTTTTTTTTTGTTGTTGTTTGTTTGTTTGTGTTAAGTGTCTGAGGCCAGATCTGAACTCAGGTCCTTCTGACTCCAGGGCCAGCGCTCTACTCACTGCTCCACCTAGCCACCCCCTATACTCAGTATTTTGAATTTGAAATTCCTATAGGATATTTAGTAATAAATGTCTAACAGGTAGTTGGTGATGTGAGACTAGCACTAGAACTGGATATGCAAGACTAGATGACACCAGAATAGAGATGATCATTTAATCAACAAAAGATGCTGAGCTCCACAAAATAGTATAAACAGAAGAGAAAAGAGGACTACAGGCATATTCTTGAGGTATACTTCCAGTTAGTACACATATTGGAAATGAAGGTCCAAGAAACGAGACCCATAAGGATTATTTAGACAGATAGGAAGAGATCTGAGAAAGAAGATTGCCAAAATTCCAGAGAATAGAGGACATAGGAAGAGATGCCAACAACCCCCAAAAAGATGCCCAAAAAGAAGCCAAGAATGCCAAAGACTACAGTGAGGTCAAAAAGGATTCGAACTGAGAAAAAGCTATTGTATTTGATGATCAAATTTTTTATAACTTTAGGAGGAAAATATTTGGTTGGATTATGATGTCAGAAGGTAATTACATTGGTTTAGTTGAAAATGTGAGAAAAGCAGATAGATACAATAGATGTGTATTTTTTCAAGGAATTTAGCTAAGAAGAGAGTTATAAGACAATATATAAAGGGTAATGTATTGATGACATAAATCATGGTGAATTTATAGTCTTTAGGTTACAGAATTCTACCAATGATAGTCGTGCATGAAATGAGTTCAACTCAAGGAGATAGCAGCCATAATAGGAGGTAGTAGATTATATATATATATATATAGATGGATAATGGAAAATCCCTTTTTTGTTGTGCTTCTTTATAGAGCTAAATTAAGGCAACAGTCTCACTCTCTCCTCTAAATCCATTGAAGTAACATGGCAAGACAAAAGCAAAGATGATGGGCAATGGCTTGGGATGATAAAGGTCTTTTCCAAGACTTAGTTTGTCTAAGCTAGTGCCCCTTCGGTGACTAAAGCCTATGTAATAATTGAAACAAGAGATGACTTAATTTATCATCATAAAATGTCAATCTGGGAAGAGAAGAACCACAATCTTTCTGGTCAGAACAGAAAACAATTGCGATTTATACTCATTCTACAAACAACATATAGCCATAGGAAGACTTACACTTCTAAAATAAGGCAGCACAAAAAATCTTCCTAGCAGATATATAGAGATATTAAATTGTATAGTATAGATTGAGAGGCCATTTATGGATTTCCATCTTCACCAATGGAGAACCCATCCACAAAACTAGATGGTGCAGTGCATAAAGTCCTGGACCTAGAGTGGAGAACTTCTGAGTTCAAATCTGGCTTCAAACCTTACTAGTTGTGTGACCCTGGGCAAGGCCCTTAATTGCTCTTTGACTCATTTTCCTCACCTGTGAAATGGGGATAATAATAGCACCTGCCTCCTAGTATGTTGTGGGGATTAAAGAAGATAATATTCGTAAAGCACTTACCATCATTTTTGAAACATAGTTAAGTGCTATGTGTGAGTAATTATCATTATTGTAAAATGGTTCCATTGTAATATTTAACTACAGCATTTAAATAACATGTGATTGCTGAAAGACTTAACAGAGGAAAGCACCTAGTAAAATTATTAATCAGAGTTCTATTTGCATTTCCATTTAATTTTTCAGAATATGAAAATATTGGTTGAGTCACATAGCATTATCAAGGCGTAAGAGATTTTGTTAAGATTAAGCATTCAAAGAGAATTAATGAAGTTTATTCTATGGAAGTAGAGAGGGTCCAAGCAAAGTAAGAACAATGTGTGATTGGTACAGAGAACATAGTTCCATATATCCATGATATTGCCAGAGGGGGAAAATGGACATTGGAAAATGGTCTGAATTCAGAAATCACATGTATAGAATCTAGGAAGAGAGTGCTAAAGAGAGAGGCAAACAAAGATAAAATGTTGTAGGAAATTGAGTGGATAGACCAAGGAAAATCTTTTTTTCAGAAAAAGAATCAATGGAGGAAAAGTCATTTTATATCCTTCCTTTGCTAGGTATAACCACCTTCCCAAACATATACATCCATAGGAGATGGAAGAAGAAGCACATGCAATCTACTTGTATACTGAAACTGAAAAACAAGAGAGAAGAGGTGATATCCAAGCACATTTAGTTTGTGCCCCCCATGGAGCCTAGCACAGGGTTCCTTATTGAGAAAAAATGGGTCCTTTATTAATAAATGTTAGTTTGTAAATTGATAACACTCTAACATCATATTATCAGTGGTACAGATAAGTATCTTACCTTCTCTGTGAGAGAAGGAATAGAATTAAGAAAGCAAAATAAAATTAAAATTATATTAAAAAGGAATAAATTGTTAGTTTGATGAATTAGCCTACAAAACAGAATTATAAATAAGACATCAATGAATTAACTTACTACTGTCCCATGTTTAAGAACATTAACCATACTTTTTTTTTCTTTTAGGAATGAATAAACACACCTACCCATAAGCAGGAACAAACATGAATAGCTCAAGTAGGAGAATTGTACAGATTTCCTGTCCTTTCTTTTCAGACAACAGAAAGTTGCTTTTTCTTCCATATTTTATATTACTGCTGAGAAATATCAAGAATGGTGCTCACTGTAGCCACAATTGTTCAACTTAATTCAATTCTATCAGTAGCAATATCCAACAGAGATTTGAACTAGATTTTGCTACTGAGACTACTTTCACTGAATGGCTGTGATAAAAAAAGGATAACCCCAGAGATAGTCTTCCTTTCTCTAAAAATTAGATTTGTCTTTAGCTTTGATATAGCTATGCCTGAACTCCAGTTACTCTCTGGTCAAATGAAGTAAAGGCAATTAGCAAAATCACATTCTGTTTTGTGAATTCAGTAGGACTAAAGACCATGTGGTGTATGTGCATGCATACATGAATGTTTGTGTGCTCAGACTCTCATTGAGCCTGTAAGGAAGTGTAAATTAATCATTTGAAGTACTTTACTACAGGTAGTAGATATGCATGGCTTATTGTTTATAAAATATAATGTAAGTGGAAAAAAAAACTTCTACTTTTTACTGTACTACCAGCTGGAAATAGGATGGGATTTGTTAATATGAAGTTTGGATTCAGTCAAAGGACTATACTTGAGGACCTAGAGGGCCACATGTGGCCTCAAGGCCACAGGTTCTTTATTCCTGGAGCCTATTACTACATAAACTTCTAGAGAATTTCAATTGTAGATATATCTGAACCAAGTTCTGTACTTCACATGAGAGGTTAGTTTACAAAAAAAAAAGGTAAGCATATGGGAGGAAAACAAGATATAGCTATTCTTTTTGTTCTAAACTCTCCCCCTTCTCACTCCTAACAATAGTAGTCCTTCAATGTTCTTACTTAGACCCTTTTTTTCTTTTCCCGCTATAACATGTCATTTGGTAAGCTCATCAGTTCCTTTGGATTCAATTATCATCTCTTTGCTGAAGTATCTCAGACCAATTTGTTGAGTCCTAAAAATCTGACCTTTAGTTTCACTTTTCCAGCTACACATTGGGTATCTTGAACTGGACATTTTAAAACTCAATATGAACAAAAATTAATTCGTTATTTCCCTCCTCTTCAGATCCTCCTCCTCCTCTATCCTATTACTGCCAAGAACATCAACATCCCACCTAAGTACAATCTAGATAATACCCTGAACTCCTTGTTCATTTCTCCCATTCCCACCTAATTGAATCTGCTGCCATGGTCTCTATATACTAATTATGCTAAGAATGTCATATATCCATCTTTTCTCTTCTGATATTGCCTCCTTACTGCAATGGGCACCATGTCTCATGCTTGCTCTATCACAATAGTCTGTATATTGGTTTCCTTTTCTCAAATATCTCCCTACTCTGATCTATCATCCATTTAGCTATCAAAGTGATTTTATTTATGTCTAGATCTATGTCATTTCTATTTAAAAATTCATTTGGCAGCATATCATCTTCAGGATCAAATAAATAATTCTCTTTGTCTTTTAGAGACCTTCATAACCTGGCACCATTCTTGCTTTCCAGCTTTGCAATTTAATCTGTTCCACATAATCTGCAGTTAATTGTCACTGGTCCCCTTTCTGTTTCTTGGACATCACACTGTATCTCCTTACTTCAGGCAATTTCATTGGCTGTCCTAAATGAAAAGAATATTTTTTTTTGCTTTTTTTTTGGAGGGCAATTGGGGTTAAGTAACTTGCCCAAGGTTACATTGCTAGGTTTTTATTTGTGTGTGTTAAGTGTCTGAGGTCCTTCTGACTCCAGAGCCAGCGCTCTACTCACTGCGCCACCTAGCTGCCCATGAAAAGAATATTTTTTATCTTCATCCACATCTCCTGAATTGCATGACTTCCTTTAGGTCCCAAGTAAAACCCTAAATTTGGCCTTCTGAAAGAAACTCATTATTGCTCCTTAATACTGTCTTACCTGTCTATATCTTCCTTCCTTCCTTCCTGCTTTCCTTCCTTCCTTCCTTCCTTCCTTCCTTCCTTCCTTCCTTCCTTTCTTCTTTCTTTCCATTTATCTATCTATCTCTTATCTATCTAATCTTTATCCTGTTTGTACATAGTTGTCTCCATTCTATCTCTCCTATTGATATGTGAGCTACTTGAGAGCATGGGCAATTTTTGGTTTATTCAGTGTTGTTTAATAATTGACTTTCCTTTGATTCCCTATGCTTAGAAAAGTCCAACCTGCATGGTAGAAGCATAATAATAAATCCTTATTGACTTGTTAACTTCTTGGTGAGCAGAATTTGCTGCCATAAAGATGGTAAATGAATGTGTGTAGAGCACTATAAATTGTATAGCATTGTAGAGTTATGTGTAAATTATTTTAAAAAAATAGCTTGGAGGGGGCAGAGTCAAGATGGTGGAGTAGAAACAGGACTTCTGTGGGGCTCTGGCTTCCACCTTCCCCAATTCATGTAAAAGGAGATTCTGAACAAACTTTGGAGCTACAGGACCCAGAAAATGACAAAGAGAAGCTAACCCCCGAGTGAGGACAGCCCGGCAGGCCAGCAGCAAGCAGCCAGCACTGTGTTCTGGGAGCCAAGCCCAACCTGGTAGGACCAGAAGGTTTAGCTCCAAGGTGGGCCTGAACAACCACCAGGTGGAGGGACTTCACATCACAAGCAGCTGTGGTGGTTTCCAGGATTATCAACTCATAGATACTAAGGACAAAGTGAGAGGTCAGTGCACTGTGGACTTTGGGATCAAGTAGTTGGGAGTGTGGTTGGCCTTTGCCCCTGGGGGCAAGGAACCACTGAGGCTTTACAGCTGGCTGCTGCCATGTGGCAGCTTCAGCTTCTGGCCTGCAGATTGTAGGGGTAACAAGAAACCAGTCTGAGAGGTAATTGCTCTTGCTTTAACCTGCTTGGATCTGGATTGTGGTGTAGTGTTAAAGTCCTGGAGTTTTTGAACAGCTTGCCAGAGCATGTGTAGGCTTCAGAGAGGGAACCCAAATAATACTTTCAGCAGCTGAGAAAACCACAGCTTTTGGGATGAAGAACCCCTGTCTGGTGGCAGAGTCCTAATGTGGCAAAAAGCCCAGGGGTCATGTGATTGTGTGGCAACATGAGGAGGCAAAGGAAGCAAACTGTACAGAGAAATCCAACTTTACATTCCTATTTGGGCAACAAAAAGTTTCAATATATGGAACAGGAGGAAGTCAGTGAAGTCAGAACTCTTGCACCAAAAGCTTCAAAGAAAAATACAAACTAGTTGCAGGGCATAGAGGACCTTAAGAAGCAAATAAATGAAGTGGAGGAAAAATTGGGAAGAGAAATGAGAACAATGCAAGAAAATTATGAAATGACAGTCAACAGCCTAACTGAGAAAAGCAACACCTTAAAAAACAGATTAACTAAAATGGCCAAAGAAGCTCAAATAATCAATGAGGAAAAGAATGACTTAAAAAGCCAAATTTGCCAGATGGAAAAAGAATATCAAACCTCACTGAGGAGAATCAATTCTTCAGAATTAGATTGGAGCAAATGGAAGCTAGTGACTTTATGAGAAATCCAGATGTTGTTAAACAGATCCAAACAAATGAAAGAATAGAAGGCAATGTGAAATATCTAATTGAGAAAACTACTGACCTGGAAAATAGATCCAGGAGAGATAATTTAAAAATTATTGGACTACTTGACAGCCATGATCAAAAAAGAACCTAGAAATCATCCCCCGAAAAATTCTCAAGGAAAACTTCACTGATGTTTTAGAACCAGAGGGCAAAATAGAGGTTGAAAGAATCTAGCAATCACCTCCTGAACAAGATCCCCAAAAGAAAACTCAAAGGATTATTATGGCCAGGTTCTGAAATTCCCAGGTGAAGGAGAGGCTATTACAAGCAGCCAGGAAGAAACAATGTGAATATTGTGGAAACACAATCAGGATAACACAGGATCTAGCAGTTTCTACACTGAGGGATCAAGGGGTTTGGAATATGGTATCCCAGAGGCCAAAGGAGCTGGGATTAAAACCAAAAATCACTTACCCAGCAAAACTGAGTATCTTGTTTCAGGGGAAAATATGGTCATTCAGTAGAATAGAGCCCTTTCAAGTCCTCTTGAGGAAAAAAACAGAGTTGAATAGAAAATCTGACATTCAGATACAAGAAGCAAGAGAAGCATGAGAAGGTAAACAGGGAAAAGAAATCATAAGGAACTTACCAAAGTTCAGCTTCTACATTCCTATATGGAAATTTGATAATTGTAACAAATAAAACTCATTTCCTGTGGGATCACTATTTTGGGGTGATGGGTAGGGCAAAATTGGGGAGAAAATTTATAACTCAAAATCTGGCAGAAATGAATGATGTAAACCAGAACTTAATAAAGCATTTGAGAAATGAAAAAAAAAATAAAATAGGAAAACATAAAAATAGTTCAGAGATTTTATTCTAATACTTTTAATTACCATCCTTGTTTGTTGAAATGGAAACTGAAAACAAGTATACAAAGTAGTCATTTACTTATTATTTTGAAAGCACTATGATTTTCCAAAACACCAAAGAAAGAGTACTGAGTATTTTTTGCTGAGATAAGGTTTAATAGCTTCAGTTTCTTCAGTGTTTACCAAAATACAAAAGAAAAAAAAAGGAAAGTTTTTTTTTTTCAAATGACAGATCTGACTCTTATAGTAGTGAAGGGTAGTAAAGAGCATTTCACAAATGTGTAGTTAGAATAATTATTTCAAAATGGGACTGAATACATCAAGAATGAAATGACTCCCCAAGGTCTTATGATCATTTTTTTTATTCTAAATCTAGCCACCATAGAGAAATGCCTGCTGTTCTTGACTGTGGTTTTGAAATATCCCGAGCCAAGATTTTGGGGGTAAAGTAGGCTGTATTTACTGTGGAGTGGTTTCATATAGAAACACCACGTACTTGACCAAAAATAAAAGACTGGTTTTTTTTTGTTGTTGTTGTTCAAATATGTGAGAAAGCCCTTCTCAATGTTTATTACCAGCCATCATTGTGTGCTTCCTAAGAGTTATTCAAGTGTGATGGAGAACTAATCACAGCCTGACCTGAACTGCAGGGTGTGGTTTGGGGGATAGGAAGTCTAGAGATAAATGGTTTATTTTTGAAGATCTAATGCTCTGATGGAGCCTACTCTGAAACATAACCTCAAAGATTTTTTTTCTCTAATAAGTGTCATGTAAGCACAAATACAAGCACAAACCTATGAAATACACAAAGATTCAAAGACATAGCATTACATTTATCTCCATTTTAATCATGCAAAATTGACCACTTGTTTGATTTTCATTATGAATTCTCAAGATTTGAATGACAAAATGCAGACAAAAATGTTGTCTGATATTCAAGTTATTACTACAAAACTTACACTGGGCATATTTTTCTAGTCTGTGTATTCAAGTGTTATAATTGTATTTTTATTTTTTATTATTTAAAAATAAATTGAGTTCAATTTAAAAAACAATCACCAAACTGAATCTCAACACAGATCTCACAAGTCACTAGGAGTAACTTTTGTTTCTGTTGCTGCACTTCAGTCCCTCTGCAACCCAAGAATCAATGTGCTTAAAATCCCTTCCAAGTATTATACAGTGAGTTGATTTATTTACAATTACATAACAAAAACAATAATAATGCTTAGCAGTGCCAAGATTTGCTACAATGGAAACAAAAACTATCAACATCAAATAAGAAACCTTTTTGCAGACCTGTATTTGGCATACTTACAGCATGGGGCAATATGTGCTATGACAAGGTTTAGGAAAAAACTGGCTTCCAGCACTCAATACCACAAAGTAGCAGTTTGCCACATGAGAGTAAAGCAAAGGGTACAAAGTAGGAAATAAGGAGAGAAGGAAAGAGGGAGAAAGAACTTTTGTTGTTTTATTTCTGGTGTCTGAGCTGATTGGACAAACCAATCCAGTACTTCATAGAGTCCATCTTTGTATTGGCACAGGTGCCTGGATTTATCAGTCCCTGTGATGAAGACAAGGCAGCCAAGTTTATTTGTTATTTCAGCTGCATTCATGGCATTGGGAAGATCCTCTTTGTTAGCAAATATTAATAAGATGGCATCCTAAGATCATCCTCTGTCAACATTCCCATCATTCTATGGTGTCATTTATTTGTTTTTGTCATCATTGTCAACTACAAAAATCAGTCCTTGTGTGTTCTTTAAGCAATGGCATCATGGGATCAAATCTTGTTCTGGCCACCTACATTTCAACTGTGATGTTTATGTTTTTTTTATATTCTACAGTTTCTATGTTGAAACCTTTAGTGGTAATAGTATTTAAACCCACTTTCAGTTTATACAAAAAAGTTGTCTTTCTTTCAGAATCCAGATCAGCCATTAGAAACTGTATTTCTTTTCTGCCAAAGTGTCCCTTGAAGAGATAAGCAAATATATTACCCATATTACAAGTACCATGTGTTAAATGTTGGCAAAAGAAATCTCCCCACTCCTTAGCCTTAGCCTTCTTGCCTCCTCATATTGGAGCAGCTGCCTATTGTTTTTATGAGTTCTTCAGGCATTGGTTTCACTTCCACAAGCTGGTGGCTCCCCCCATCTGTAAATCCTTACTTTGTAACTATGTCATTTTTTTCCATGGAATTTAACATTTCTTAAAATAAGGATTACCAAACTGACTGAAGTCACTAGCCCTTGGACTTTTTTTTTCCCCAAGTCTCATATTTGGCATAAATTTTTAGGTAAGGGAAATTCAAATTAACTTTCATGTTCCTACTAACCTAACTGAAATATGAACCCTTACTTAAACAAAGAAGCCAGAGGCATTGGACAAAAGAATCTGGGCTTACCATTTCCATTCCCCTCTTTGCCCCCCCAAATTGAATTATTAGCTAGGCTTATTGAATTTTCTTCATTCTAGTCAGAGGTTTGTAGTGGATTCTGATTTTTATTTGGATGATCCACTTATTTGTTATCCTTATAACATCATTCATGTAGTATAATGCCAAATGATAGATTGCCTTCATTGGATTAATCTGAGGTCTTCTTCATTTGCCATGATCTCCAAAAGAAAGATTTTATGATATAAAAGAAGCTAAAAAGATGAGCAATGAGATATAATTTGTTCCAGATAAATTGAGGCTGTGTAAAAGAAAAACTGAATCCAATAATCAAAAATGAAATTTGTCATTGCTGAGATTACTTGAAAGAGTATGGCAAAGGTATTACAGGGCACTTAAAAAGAGAAATCCCATACATCTAAGCATATTTTTTCACTTACTTTATTCTTTCTCATGGTATTATTTCCTTTTGATCTGTTTCTTCTTCCACAACTGTGATGAATACGGAAATACCTTTTACATGGTAGCAAATATATAAACGATATCCAACTGCCTGCCATTTTCAGAAAAGTGCGGGGAAGGGAGAAAAATTTGGAATTCAAAACTTTGTGAAAATAAATGCTATTTTTTTGCTTGATATGTAACTGTGGGAAAATGCTTAAATAGAGAAATCCCAAAACTATTTTGGGAATAATATTATTTTTCTCTAATTCTATTTATTAATATTTTCCAGTTACATATAGAAGCAATTTTAATTTTCTTATTCTTTTCACTTTGACTTCTAAATCCTTTCCTTCTTTCTCTCCCATGATCTATCCATAAGACACCAAGCAATTTGATATGAATTATACCCCTGTGATCTTGCAAAACATATATTTGCATCAGTAGTCATGTTGTAAAAGAAAACACAAACAAAAAAAGACTAAAGGAAAAAAAATAATATGCTTTGATCTACATTCAGATTGCATCAGTTCTTTCTCTGGAGGTAGACAGTTTTTTTTTTTCATCAAAAAGTCCTTTCCAGTTGTCTTTGATCTATGTATTGCAAGGCTTTCTCAGTCAATCATTGTAAAAGGTGCCTATTACTGTATGCAGTATTCTTCTAGTTTTGCTCATTTCATTCTACATCAGTTCATGTCATTCTTTCCATGGTTGTGTCTTTTTTTAAACATCTGTTCATAATTTTTTACAGCATAAAAGTATTCCACCACAACCATTGTTCAACCATTTCCTAATCACGGAGCTTACATTCAATATTTGGTTCTTTGGCACCACAAAAATAGCTGCTATGGGCAGGGGGGGGTGTGGAGGCAAGATGGGAGAATAAAAGCAGGAACTTGTTTCAGCTACTGTTCCAACCATCTCCAATACCTATATAAATGCCTCTAAACAAATGTTAGTGCTACACAACACAAAGAAGTGACAAATAGGAACAAATCCCCCACTGAAGACAGCCTGGAAGGCCAACAGGAAGGGTATGTCACACTGAGGTAGGAGCAGAGCACAATCCTAAGTGAGCTGCACCAGCCCAGACCTGTGGCACAGACTGGCTAGAGCAGGCTTCAGGGGACTGATTCATTAGCAGCTGTGGTGTTTTCCAAATTTCTCAATCCATAATCACCAAGGAGAAAGTAAAAGGTCAGTGGTTAAGTCTGTTGGAATTGAGTGAGAGAAGAGCGAGATGTGGGCTCTTTAGATTCGGTAGAAGTGGCAGAGACTGCAACTGCTACCTCATGGCTGCCTCCTGAGCTCCAGGGTTACAGATCATAGGGGTACCCAGTGACTGTTCAGAGGGTAATTGCTCTTCCTTTGACCTGCTTGGATTGGGTTGTAGTCTTGGGTGGTGGTCCTGGGGTGAGGAGTGCTAGCATGGCAAAGCTTGTGGCAATGGTAGAGAGGACATCCTCCTCACAGCTCTGAGGCAGGTGCCTGGAAGAAACTCTGACAACAGCTGTGCAAAAACCCAGAAATTTGGGACATAGCACTCCCACTTTGAAAGCAAAGTTATAATGTGGCAAAGAGATCAAAAGTCAAGTAATTGGCTGACAAGATGAGCAAACAGAGGAAGCAAAATCAAATGATAGAATCATTTTTTTGGTGACAAAGACAACCAAAAGAGATTCAGAAGAAGATGGCAAAGTAAAAACTCCTGCATCAAAAGCCTCCAGGAAAAACTTGAATTGATTACAGGGTATGGAAGAGGTCATGAAGGATTTTGAAAATCAAGTAATAGAAGTAGGGGAAAAATTAGGAAGAGAAATGAGAATGGTGCAAGAAAATCATGAAAAATGAGTCCACAGCCTATTAAAGGAGACCTGAAAAAATACTGAAGAAAATAAAATCTTGAAAAATAGACTAACTAAAAAGGCAAAAGAGGCCCAAAAAGTGAATGTGTAGATGAAGGCCTGAAAAAGGCAAATTGAACAGATGGAAAAAGAACATCAAAAACTTACTAAAGAAAAAAAAATTTCTTCAAAATTAGATTGGAGCAATTAGAAGCTAATGACCTTATGAGAAATCAAGATACTATAAAAAAGATCCAAACAAACAAACAAAAAACTAATAGAAGGCAATGTGAAATATCTCATTAGAAAATCCACTGAACTGGAAAACAGGTCCAGGAAAGATAATGTATAAAATATCGGACTACCTCAAAGCCATGATCAAAAAAAGAGCCTAGGGGCGGCTAGGTGGCGCAGTGAATAGAGCGCCGGCCCTGGAATCAGAAGGACCTGAGTTCGGAGCCGGCCTCCGACACTTAATCCGCACAAACAAAAACCTAGCCATGTAACCTTGGGCAAGTTACTTAACCCCAATTGCCCTAAAGGGGCGGCTAGGTGGCGCAGTGAGTAAGAGTGTCGGCCTCGGAGTTTGGATGACCCGAGATCAGATCCGGCCTCAGAAAATGAGCGCCCACGCATAAACAATGACTAGCCGTGTAAGCTTGAGCAAGTTACTTAACCCCAATTGCTTTAAAAAAAAAAAGAGCCTAGGGGTGCGGCTAGTTGGCGCAGTGCGTAGAGCACTGGCCCTGGAGTCAGAAGCACCTGAGTTTGGATGCAGCCTCAGACACTTAAAGCACACACAAACAAAAACCTAGCCATGTGACCTTGGGCAAGTTACTTAACCCCAATTGCCCTTCAAAAAGCAAAAAATTAAAAAAAAATTAAAAAAAAATAAAAAAAGAGCCTAGACATAATCCTTCAAGAAATTTTCTAGGAAAACTGCCCTGATATTCTAGAACAAGAATGTAAAATAGAAATGGAAAGAATTCACTGATCACCTCTTGAAAAAGATCCCCAAAAGAAAACTTCTAGGAATCTTATAGCCAAATTCCAGAGTTCCGAGGTCAAGGAGAAAATATTACAAGTTTTCAGGAAGAAACAATTTGAATATTGTGGAAACACATTCAGCATAACACAATATCCAGCAACTTCTACATTAAGGGATCAAAGGGCTTGGTATATTTTATGCCAGAGGCTAAAGGAGCTAGGATTAAAACCAAGAATTACCTGCCTAGCAAAACCAAGTATAATAAACCAGGAGAAAATATGGTCATTTAATGAAATAAAGGCCTTTCAAGCATTCTTGATGAAAAAACCACAGCTGAACAGAAATTTTGACTTTCAAATACAAGAAGTAAGACAACAGGAGAAGGTAAACAGGAAAGAGAAATCATAAGGAACTTATTAAAGTTGAACTATTTACATTCCTCCATGGAAAAACAATAATTGTAACTCATGAGACATTTCTCAGTATGAGGATAGTTGAAGGTAATATGTGTGTGTGTTTGTGTGTATAAATATGTATGTATAGGTGGGTGTATGTGTGTATATATGTATAGGTTTGTGTGTATATATGTGTACATGTATACATAGAAGACACAGGATGAGTGGAATATGAAGGGATCATCTCTAAAAAATAAAATTAAGAGGTGAGAGAGGAATATATTAGGATGAGAAAGGGAGAAATAGAATAGAGTAAATTGTTTCATATAAAAGAGGCAAGAGCTAACTATTACAATGGAGGGGAAGATCAGAAAGGTGAAAGGGAATGAGTCAACCTTATTCTCACTGGATTTGGCTCAACGAGGGAAGAACATACACACTTAATTGAGTATCTTACCTTACAGGAAAGTAGGGGGGAAGGGGATAAGAGGGAGAATGGTAGAAGAGATGGCATATTGGGGGAGATAGTAGTTAGAAGCACATACTTTTGAAAAGGGGCAGAGTCAAAGGAGAAAATAGAATAAATGGGGGCAGGATAGGATGGATGGAAATAAAGTTAGTCTTTCACAATATAAGTACTACAGAAATATTTTGCATAACTACACATGTACAACCTATATTGAATTGCTTGTCTTCCCAGTGGGGTTGGGTGAGGAGAGAAGAAGGGAGAAAATCTGGATCTCAAAGTTTTAAATACATGTTAAAATGTTTTTACATTTATCTGGGAATAATATATAAATAAGATATAATAAGATCAAGATATAAGGGCGGGATATAAGAAAGAGTAGATTGGGAGAAGGAGTAATCAGAATGTTCAACATCTTGTGGTAAGTAGAGGGGAGAGATGGGGACAAAATTTGGAACTCAGAATCTTGTGGAAATGAATGTGAAATACTAAAATAAATTAACAATAATAAAAAACAACAATGATAAAAAAGAAGAAAGAGTCCTGCATTTCAAGCTGTATTAAAAGTAGCAATCTTCAAAGCAACTTGATATTAATTAAAAAATAGAGAGTTTAAAGAGAAAAGTGGTGTAGGTACATAATAAAATATAGTACATAAACCTGTCCAAAAATTGCTGCTGTAAATATTTTTATACAAAAATGTCCTTCTCCAACCCTTTATTTGAACTCTGTGACATAGACCTAGTAGTGGGATTTCTGGTTCAAAGTGAATGCACAGTTTTGTTACAGTTTGGGAAGAATTACAAATTTTTCTCCAGCATGATTGGATCAGTTCACAACTCCAGCAGCAGTGCATGAATGTCTCAATTTTCCTATCTACCTTCTAACATTTGTTATTTTACTTTTCTGTCATATTAGCCAATGTAATAGGTGTGAGGTGGTATATCATAGTTATTTTAACTTACATTTTGTTAATAAATAGAGATTTAAAGCATTTTTATATATTGTTATAGTTCTAATTTCATTTGAGAACTGTATGTATCCTCTGACAATTTATCAATGGGGGAATCTATATACATTTGACTCAATTTTCTATACATTAGAGAAATTATGCCTTTTTTCAGAGAAAGGTACTATAATTAATTTCTCCAGTTTTCTGCCTTCCTTCTAATCTTCATTTATTAATTTTTATTTGTGCAATACCTTCTAAATTTAATGTAATCAAATTTATAAATTTTACATCTCATAATGGTCTCACATTTGGTCATAAATTATTCCTTTATCCATAGATCTGAAAGGAAGAGTATCTTGTGCTCCCCTAATACACATATGACATCAACTTTTATATCTGAACCATGTGCCTATTTTGCAATTATCTTTGTAATTTATGAGAAATATTGGTCTATATCTAGTTCCTGACACACCACCATTCAGTCTGCCTAGCATTTTTGGTCAGAAGTGAGTCCTTGTCCCAAAATCTGGGATCTTTGCATTTGTCAAACACTAGATTACTATATTCATTAACTACAGTGCATTGTATATCCATTCTATTACACTGATATGCCATGATATCTCTTACTAGGGATGGGGAACCTGCAGCTTCATGGTCAATGTGGCTCTTTATGTCCTTAAGTGAGGCCCTTTGACTGATTCCAAACTTTGAAGATTTGATCAAAGGGCCATTCTTGAGAATCTAGACTCTTATATGTGGCTTCATGACTTCAGGTTCTTCACCTCTGTCTTAGCCAGTACAAAATAATTTTGATGATTACCACTTGGTAATATAGTATGAACTCTGGTACTGCTAAGCTACCTTTCTTCACATCTTTCTTCATTAATTCACTTCCAATTCTTGACCTTTTGCTCTTCTGGATCAATTTAGTTATGTGTTTCTAGATCTTTAAAACAGTTTTTGGTTGATTGAGTGGTATGGCAATGAAAAAGTGCATTAATTTAGGTAGGGCTGTTATTTTAATTATATTTCTTTATCTATTTGAGGAAGACTTTTGGGTCCTGAGAACAATTCACATTCTTCTTTGAGACTTTTCTTAGAGCCATTTTGATGTTGTTCTCTTCTGAGTTTGTGTTTAATCTTCCCTGTCATCATAGTAGCTTTCCATGGTCAGATTTGTTTTTTGGCTCATTTTTTCAGTCTATTTCTTGACTTTTAATTTTATGTCAACATTGGGCTCTGTTGAGGTGGAGCCAAGATGGAAGAAAGGAAGTAGTAACTTTTCTAAGCTCCTCTGTGAATCCTGTCACTAAATTTTAAAAAGTGAATCTCAATGGATTTTAGAGTTACAGAATCCACTAGGAAATGGAGCGTGGCAGAATTCAGCCCAAGAAAGTGCCCATATTATTCTGGGCAGGGGGAGCAGGGCTGTACCAATTCAGACTGGAGAGCAGAATATAGTGAAGTGAGAAGGAGCCCTAGGCAGCAGACTTACCCACCCCAAGGGCAATTCACAGCAATCTCACTGGTGCAGGATGGAGGATCTATTTGAGCTGGGTAAGGGAAATCTCAGGGCCCACAGCAGAGACAGCAGCTTCTCCTGGGGCTATCAGCCCACAGCCTGGAAATTTAAAAATCACCTACCTGATTTTCCAGAAGTCAAGATGGCAAAGTAAACTCCAGCTGTTCCTATTCCCCCTCCCTGACCTAGAAAACCCAGAGATAAATGTTCCACCCAGAGTAAAATCGTGAAATAGCAGAAATAGTCTCAGGCTTAGGAGTCACTGAAAGGGGGTGTTTTGAGGCAGTAAAGACTAGGAAATGAGGGGCAGGAGGGTTCCCAACAAGCCCCACCTCAGCTGACCAACAGGAGCTCCCAAAGGCCAGGGTGGTGGAGCCAGCAAGCACTAACAACACAAGCCCAGCTAGACCTTAGCACCACCAGGGGAAGCTGCAGACACCAGCACTGCCAGTCACCAGTTGCTGAGCCTGCCTGACCTGTAGTCCAGGGGCATAGAGGTGGAAATCTGAAGTGGCCAGGCCACCCCTCCCCTACAGGTTACTCTGTGAGCCTCAGGGTAAACTCAGGGGAAACACTAAAAATCCTGGCCTTGACCTAAGTCTAGACACCCAGAGGCTACAGCACACAAAGACAACAACCAAACCCTAAGCTCCCAGCCTGAGAAATGAGGAAATAGGAAATCACAATGGGAATGAAAGAAGCTGAGAAGGAGAAGAGGAAGGCAAGAAAATTGATCACAGCTTAAAATAGCGAGCAAGAGCAACCAAATACAGAGGACAACATGGAATCTATGCTAATACCTGAGACCACAGAAGGAAATATGAACTGGTCTCAAGCCCAAAAAGCATTCTTGGAAGAGCCCAAGAAAGAATTGAAAAGCTAACTTAGAGAGGTAGAAGATAGATTTAAATCTACTGTGAACAAATTGGAAATAAAAAAAGTATCACTGAAGAAAACAGATTCTTAAAAAGTAAAATTTGTGAACTCAGACAGGAGGTTCAAAATCTACCTGCAGAAACTACTTCCCTAAAAAAGGACCTTTAAAAATAACTGAAGAGAATAATTTACTAAAAATTAGAATCAGTCTAATCAAAGCTCAGGACTTTTTGATGCACTAAGTGTCAATCAAGCAAAACATGAAGACTGAAAAATTAGAAGAATGTGTAAACTATCTCACTGGAAAAACAACTGACCTGGAGAACAGATCCAGGAGAGAGAACCTAAGAATTATTGGTCTGCTGGAAAGCCATGATAAAAAAAAAAAGCCTGCACAATATCGTCTAAGAGATTATGAAAGAAAACTGTCCTAAAGTCCTAGAATCAGAAGGTAAAATAGTTATCAAAAGAATTCACTGGTCTCCTCCTGAAAGAGATCCCAAATTGAAATTGACAAGAAATATTGTAGCCAAATTCTAGAATTACAAGTTTAAGGAAAAAATACTACAAACAGCCAAAAAGAAACAATTCAAATATTGTGCAACTACAATCAGGATTACACAGGACTTAACAGCTTCTACATTAAAAGTTTGGAGGAATTGGAATTTGATGTTTCATAAGGCAAAGACTGAGTCCATAAGGGATTAGAACTGCAACCAAGGATCAACTCCCCAGCAAAACTGATATTTTTCAGATCTTTCAGGCAAGGAGATGGTCATTTAATGAAATAAAGTATTTCCAAACTTTCTGATGAAAAAGTCAGAGGCCAGTGAAAAATTTGATCTCCAATTAGAAAACTGAAGAAAGACATAAAAAGGTAAACAAGTTAAACAGACACACACATGCACACACAAATGCATACATGCACCATCCAACAAAGATACACATAACTTGGGATGCAATAAGAGCATATATTTTCCCTATATGAGAAGCTGATACTTGTCTATATTGAAATTTATATGATTATCATGACCTTTAAAAGGGATATACATAGATAGAGGTTGTGAATTAATCTGATGATTAAAAAAAAAAAAACAACTAATTAAGGTGTCCAAAGGGACTGTACTAGGATAAAAGGAAAGGATGAGTAAGAAAAAGGTAAATTATGGCACACAAAGAGGCATAAAAAATATTGTAGTAGGGTGGAAGTAGAAAAGGAGATGAACATCATATGACATTATTCTCATTGGTCTGGTTCAAAGAGGGATCAACATAATTAGTTAAGTTTAAGATTCTAATGTGAAAAGACACATGAACTCATTATGATAGAGTGAAAGGAGGGAGGAAGAGGAATACTGTACGAAGTTTAACCTCATTGGTTTGGGGTCAAGGAGGGAGTAACATAATCTGTTAAGTATAAAAATCCATCATGCCCTATAGGCAGAAGGAGGGGAAAGGGGGGGCATAAAAAGGCTGGGTTAGAAGGGAGGGAAATAGTAGTAAGGGTAAAGGGTAGATAAAGAAGGGGTGGTCGGGGTGGCTAGGTGGCACAGTGAATAGAGCATCAGCCCTGGAGTCAGAAGGACCTGAGTTCAGATCCAGCCTCAGACACTTAATGAACACACAAACAAAAACCCTAGCCATGTGACCTTGGGAAAGTTACTTAACCCCAATTGCCCTCCAAAAGGTAAAAAAAAAAAAGGGGGGTGGTCACAGGGAGGGAATACTAAGTGAAATAATGGTCCAAAGTAAAACCCTTAGGGAGAGGAAGGGGGAAGAAAGAAACAAAAATATAAACAGGGGAGGGAATAGGATGGGGGGAAACAGACAGATAGTAATCACTACTGTGAATGTGAATGGGATAAACTCTCTCATAAAATGGAGGTAGATAGAATGGATTAAAAACTATTGAATTACTAAATAAAGCCAAGAGCTGGTTTATGAAAAAAATAACAAAATTGATAGACCCTGAGGGAATATGTTAAAAAAAGAAAGAATAGGGCAGCTAGGTGGTGCAGTGAATAGAGTGCTGGCCCTGGAATCAGAAGGACCTGGGTTCGGATCTAGCCTTAGACACTTAATGCACACATTAACAAAAACCTAGCCGTGTGACCTTGGGCAAGTTCAGGATGAAAATTCCCCTATCTGTTGGGCAACAAGCCCAGAAGTTAAGTAATTAAGTGGAAACATGCCAAGGCAAAGGAAACAGAAAAATGCAACCCTAGACTCCTCTTTTGGGGGCATAGAGTGGGAAAAGGACTGTGAGGTCAGAAGTCCTGCTCCAAAAGCCCCAGGGGAAAACATGAGCGGGTTGTAGGCCATAGAGGACCTTAAGAAGGAATTTAAAAATCAAATAAGAGAAGTGGAGGAAAAATTGGAAAGAGAAAAGACAAGGATGCAGGAAAAGTATGAAATGAGGGTCAACAGCCTGACTGAGGAAAACAACACCTTAAAAAATTAGACTAACTCAAATGGCAAAGGAGGCCCAAAAGGGCAATAAGGAGAAAAATGCCTTAAAAAGTTGAATTTGCCAGATGGAAAAAGAATCTCAAAAGTTCAGTGAGGAGATTCATTCCTTCAGAGTTAGACTGGAGCAAATGGAAGCTAATGACTTTATGAGAAATCAAGATGCTATTAAGCAGATCCAAACAAATGAAAGATTAGAAGGCAATATATTGGACTACCCGAAAGCCATGATCAAAGAAAGAACCTAGAAATCACCCTTCAAGAAATTCTCAAGGAAAATTGCCCTGATGTTTTAGATCCAGAGGGCAAAATAGAGGTTGAAAGAATCCACCGATCACCTCCTGAAAAAGATCCCAAAAAGAAAATGCCCAGGAATATTATAGCCAGGTTCCAGAATCTTGTATTTCTACTTAAAGTTAGATGAATCTTATCCCTGCAGTAAAAGAACTCATGGCCTATTTCTTTTTTTTCAAAATTTTATTTTAGACTCAAACACCAGAGCACAAATACAGAATAGAGAAAAGAAACAAAAATATATCATAAACTTGAATATTGGAACTTAAATAAAAAGTTAGAAAGAAAAGAAAAAGCATTCTGCTTGCATAACAGAGTATAAGAGAGGATTCAAAATATTTAACAATAAATTTTAATTTCAAGAAAACTTAAATGATAAATAATATTCATTGTGTTGAGAAGTGTCCATTTTTTCTTTACTTCCTTGTGAGTTTTCTTTTGTTCTCTGCTGTGCACTTTTTTTGCACTCTGTTCTTTTTTTCCCACCCCCCCCAACACCTCCCAGAAGACCACAACAAAGCTTAGCTATGTTTCTCTACAGCTTTAAATATATACATACTCTCTCACACCCCCAAGAAGGCTATAATAATATCTACATATGTTTCTCCATAGCTATAGATATATAGACCTTTACTTTCCCAAACATTCTACTCCTGAGCTTTGTTTTATGTATGTTCATATCTCTTGTTTCCTATCCATCCTATCTCCTCTATTTTACTTTTACTCACTACCTTGCACTCCTATGACTTGCCTACCCCACTCCAAGGATCCTTCCCCTATCCACCCATTTTCATAAATCTAAACACACTTCTATATTCTGGTCTATTTCCTAATCTTCCACTCTAAAGATTCCTCCCTTGTCCTTTCCCCCCTACCTATGTCCATACCATTTTATTTCTTTTGAATTTAGAAGACTTTTATACTCTTTTAAAAATATGTGCAATGTTCCCTCTTAAACCCTTGCCCAATGAAAGTAGGTTACCACAGCTGCCATCCTTCCTCATTCATCTAATTCCTATGTATTAATTCTTCCACTTGCACCTCATTTGTATATAAAAATAACCTTTTAAGCTATTCTTCAATGGTTTTACTTTTTAAATTCATATTATACTCAGATTTACCACAATCTTTCTCATGTACTACTCAATTATTAATAAGAATCTTAGACATGCATTTTACATATATAAAAAATAAGCAGTATGTCCTCATGGATTGCTTATCATCAGTCTTTGGCATGTGCCTTATATTTCTCTTAGTTCTTGTATGTCAAATCATCTATTAAGTTCAGGATTATTTTAACAAAGTCTTGAAGGTCTGTGAGTTTATCAAAAGTCCATTTTTTTCTTTCAGGATAATAGTTAACTTTGCAGGATATGATATGTTTGGCTGGAGCCCAGTTGTTTTGCTCTTTGATATGTTGTGGTCCAAGATCTGCTGTTCTTTAATATCTTTGCTGCTAGGTCTTTGTAGCAGCAAACACCTCAACATCCCCAGGGTGGCTGCCAGCACAGGTTCTTAGATCTGCTTTTCTAAAGGAAAGCAACTCAAAATGGGTTAACAAGCTTACTTTAATCAATCGAATATATATCATTTACCTATTTCAGGGGACAAAGGTCAGCACCCTGAACTTCAAATATACAGACAGAACTTATAAGACAGAGAAACAACATATCAAGTAGACAGGCTCCAAACTGTCCAACCATTATCAATACCAAATCACAGTTACCAGAGAGGGAAGCATCAACATCTGGGTTTTCATAGCTGGGGGGCTCTCAACCAAATCACACAAAACTTCTCAAAGTGAGCCCCAGAGCAAACCCAGACATCAGGGATTATACAGCTTTCTCCTGGGTCAGAGAATGTGACAACCCACTTGACCCACTGCCCAATCACACAGCATCAAGGTGTAGGCATTCCTGAAAACCAAGCCTCCTGCTGCAGGCTCCATGTGACCACATTCAGCCTATTATGAGCCACAGTATATTTTCAAATTAAGGAAGGTTCTCAGAGTCTCTTATGCCAATCAAAGGACCTAGGGGCAGGGAAGATCTTTAAATTTGCATTTCCATTATAGTCTTGTGCAATTCTAATTGTAGCACCATCATATTTAAATTGTTTTAATCTTGATGTTTTTAATATTTATTTTTCTTTGAGCTCAGGGTTTCAGATTTTTACTATGTTATTCCTATGAGTTTTCCTTAAAGCACCTCTTTTAAGTGATGATGGATGGATTTTTTTTTTTTTAATTTCTACTTTCCCCCTTGTTCTAATGCTTCTGGACAATTTTCTTTAATTTTTTCCTGTATTATTTTATGAAGATTCTTTTTTGATCAAAACTTTAAGTTAGTCCAATAATTTTTACATTTTTTCTTCTTCATCTATTCTCCAAATCTGTTGTTTTTCTTATAAGATGTTTCACGTTCTCTTCTATTTTTTTATTATTCATATTTTATTTAATCATTTCTTGATTTCTTATTATTTCACTGATTTTAGTTTGCCTAATTCTGATTTTCAAGGGGTCATTTTTCCCTTAAGATTCTGGATCTCCTTTTCCATTTGGTTGACTTTTCTTTCCTACCCTTCTTGCTTTTCTTGGATTATTCTTATTTTCTTTTTTAATTTTTCCTCCATCTCTGTCATTTGATTTTTAAAGTCTTTTTAAAGATCTTTTATAAATTCTTTTTGGGCAGGTGGCCATTTGACATTAACTTTTGGGGGGTTTTCTTTACTTTATTATCCTTCTTTGAATGTGAAATTCAGTCTTCTCCATTCCTATTATAACTTTCTATGGTTGGATTATTTCTCATTGGCCTATCCAATTTTTTGTTTTAAAAACTTAATTATTTGCAATCACCTCTAGCCTTGGCGTATGGGAAATGTTTCCTCTTGCCACAGATCTTCTGTTCTTCTCTCTAGCCTGAAACCAAAGTCAAACCTCTGTAAGTGCCCACAGTCAGGGGCTTTATGCCCCACTGCTTTTGCACTCAATGGGTGTGGGCTGGTTCCTTCTCAGCCCTGCATTTCTTTGCATCACAGCTGGGGCTGGCATTCCTGGTCAGCAGAGATTCCCTAGATCTTCCTGATTTCAAACACCCAACTCCCCTCAGTATCCTAGGGGTAAAATTTCTGGTGACGGGCAGAGGCAGCCTCCCAAAGCAACTATCCCCAAAACTGGCAGCTTGTTTAAGCAGCTTGCCACTGGCTATTAAAATGGAACCTAGCCTAGTGGTGTTTTCTCTTCACAGGGACCAGACCTAGTCCTAAGATTTTTCTTCCTATCTTCTCAAATTGTCCGAGGAGGACCCTGGATATACCCTTGTTCTTATCTCCACTCACACTTTGTTCACCCTAAGGTGCTATTTTACCTCTCTTGTGGGGAAAATTCTTGAGAATTTGGAATTTTCTGACCTACACTGACATCTTCCCAGAATCTTCTACCCATGGTCTATTTCTTAATCTTATATGTGAATTAACAGTAGGGCAGATCTTGTTTTTTTGTTTTTTGTTTTTTGAGTTCCTCTCTTTGGCAGTAAAAACACATGTTGTAGTGATACAGTCTTTCCAATTTAAAGGAAACTGAAGAGAATGTTGTTTAGCTTTCAAAATCTTCACTTAATCTGCTATTTTTTTCTAACATGAATCAAGAATGTGAAGATGTTTCCCATTTTCTTAAAAGTACAAAAATGCTTTGTTTTTTTTTTTCATCTTTCCTAAATGAGCCTCTATTGCTAAGACAAATTAATATGCCAGTTGATATTTCTGGCACTTCAGAAAATCTAGAATATGCTGGCTATAATGATCACCCCTGCCCAGCAGGTATTTCTAAGTGAATAACAAACAAAATTAGCTTTGTATGCAAACACTGCTTAGGATATAATCATTTGACAGAACAGGGCTAAAAAGTCTTTCTTTTCCTGACTAGAAATAAGCAGATTGCATACTACTTTAATTTGTAATTTCAAAGAATTGGCCAATTAGTTAGCTTAAAAAGCTGCAACAACAAAACAGACTTTAAAATTGAATGCCTCCTCCAATTTTTTTTTACAAGACAGTGCTGATTTCTCCTGTTTCTTCTAATTTTCTTCTTTAAAACTCACATTCTAATAGACTATTGAAGCATCTTTTTTTCTTATATCTGTATTTCTTCATTTTTCTTCCATCTGACAAAATCTTATTTATTTTTTAAAGTAACTTTTGACTGCCAAGTAGAAAATTAAAATGTCTATTTCTTGCATTTTGATAAAATACATATATAGTTTGCAAAAACAAAACAAAACAGAATTTAAGTACAATCATTTTGGCAAATGAGTCTCCTTATCATTTATTATAATTTGTAAACTTCAAAGATTTGGAAAAAAAACAACTTCCAGCACCTTGAGTTAGTGAATAAGGAAAATCAAGCTCCCTCTACTCCATCTCCCAAACATCTCACAAGTTACCCTCTGTCAGTAGTAGCTTGAGAATTCTGGAATGAATGTGTCACTATCAGATCAGTCGAAGGATTATGAAGTAAATGGCATAGCATAAAAATGGGAGTTTAGAGACATTCATCTCACTGTTAGCCTTGCAGTGGTTAGCAGCAAACAAGGGGGAAATGTTCAATAGAAAAAAAGGGAAAAAAATCCTAATATTAATATTTGATTTTGATTATTCAGGTTGCCTAGGCATGAAAGAGGGGAAACTGATAGCATTTGTGGGGGAAAATGAAGTCAGGGGAGTGTCTGACAGAGTTGCTATGTTAGTACTTTTCACAAAACTGCTTTAAAGAACAAAAGTCAGGAGTCATTTTGTAATTCTCCAATTCCTAGTTTAAAAATGATACCCTTCAAAGAATGGTCTAAATTTAGTAAAATTCTTCTTAAAGAAGAAAGTTATTTAATCTAATCTTTTTCTGTAACTAACATATAAGATTCCTTTTTAATTTTGAAATGCATGAATATATTACCAAAAATTCGCACAAACTATAAAGTTAAATTTCAAGGAAAGAAAAATGCAAAATTGTCTTCTCATGTTATGTAATTCTTATCTGTACTCTGGAAAATTAATCAGCAACGGGAAAAATGAATACTTTGGGGGATCATATTTTTTAAATTGAAAGTTACCTGTCAAATAAAATTGTAAACCCTTCCTTCCTTCCTTCCTTTTTTCTCTTTCTTTCTTTGTTCCTTCCTTCCTTTTTCTTTCCTTCCTTCTTTCTTTCTTTCTTTCTTTCTTTCTTTCTTTCTTTCTTTCTTTCTTTCTTTCTTCCTTTCTTTCTTTCTTTCTCTTCTCTTTCTCTCTTTCTTTTTTCTCTCTTTCTTTCTTTCTTTCTTTCTTTCTTTCTTTCTTTCTTTTTTTCTTTCTTCCTTTCCTCAATTGGATTTTTTTGCACCAATCCTAGAATCATTTCAAAGTAAATATTATCATGAAAAAATTGTTTTAACATTTTTTATAGAATGGATTCCATGCATTGACAAAACACTAAATCAATACTAATTAGCAAATATTTTCATCCAAATATTAGGAAAAAAACTCATTAGGAAATATATGAAGATAAAAAATGTTCTTGCCTTACAGTTTAGTAAGAGTAATATAAGATATATTGAAATATAAGCAAATTATACATTAGAATATAATCCATGAATATAATCTGTACAAAGGGCTAAGAGATCAGATAATTGAAAAATAATTTGGGAAAAGTAAGAAAGATTTTCAGAAGCAAGTGGTTTGTTAATATAAGCTTGAAACAGTTTTTAAAATTGATTTTATATGAATAACATAATTTTATAAGACAGTTATAATATTCAGTCCTCGAATTTTCATTTTTGCATTTTGAGTAATATTGTTTAGTGACTCAGTCTAAACTGAGAACACCTTTATTAACTCAAAATTACAACAGATACACTATATAAAGTGAAAAAATATTACCCACCTACACTCACATCTCCACCTCTACCAAAATATAGACAGGGAGGAAGGCAAAAAAAAAGAAATCCTTAATGGAAAATCTTGCAGGGAAAGCAAAACAAAACAAAACCTTAGGTGTTTAAATGACAAAGCTAAAAAGAATCATCAAACACCATAACAACTATAAATTTAAAAAAAATCATTTTCAAAAAGAAAGCTCAATATAACAATAACCAAACCTTCAGAAGTTAGAATCAACTAACAAAAACTTTTAATTTTTAGAAAAAGATTCAAAGGAAAATAGGGCATTTATTAAAATGGATATAAAGCTATTGAAAGGATGATAAATAATATTGACATTTCAATTAAAAAAACATTTATGAAATACCTAATATGTGCTAGGCACTGTATTAATCCCTTTGATAACTTTTAACATTCCCAAGAAAATTTTAATGAAAGGGTGAAAATTGTAAGGAACAAACAAGAACAGATAGAAAAGACAGCAAAAATTGAGTGAAAGAAGACACAAGACAATAAAAGTAAAATAAGTTAACAAAAATACTGCACATGAGATTTGTAGCACATGAGAAATGAATTTGTATGAATCAAGAAAACTGAACAGACTACAGTGAGTAAATAAGAGAAGTCTTCTTCTCCAGAAAAAAAAAAAGGGGGGGGGGAATTTGAACACTATATTCTAAAAGATCAAGAGGGAAAATTACCCAGTACTTCTTAGTAATAAAGGTAAAAAATCTACTCAAGTTCATAGGATGTTGTTCCAGAAGAAAGCACCCTCTTCTCCTTCAGAAATTTAATGAACATACAAAGGTGAAATGTAAAAGAGAAAAATTTACAAGTAAAGGATTTCAATTTCCACATCAAAATTAGTCTTTGAATTCTTCTTTAGTGAAGATAAATTATTTTAAAGTCTATTATAGGTACTTGTTCTTGGCCATGCTGGGAGGAAGGACTTTGCTATCAATGAAGGTCTGCTATTAAAGAAGCTGCTGAACAGTTAGGCCAGACCTGGAAGCTCTGGGGGGACCCTTGTTTCCCTGCTGCTGGGGCCCTGTAGGATGTCTGTACTATATTTGCTTCTGCTAACTCCTTGCATATACCTATTCATAGACATATACTATGAATACTTCAGAAGTACCATTATATTTCAATGGCTATATAGAATATTTTATGTTCATATTATTCTTTACTGGAACACTCAGGCACATATTGGGTCTTCCTATTATTATTCTTTGCTTTAGAGAACAGTGACATGAATAATTCTAATTCAATTGATATTACTTAGGAGAAATAAGAGTATTCTGGCAGCTTCATCAAGTAGAAGTTTACTTCTAATTTTTCATCAAGTCCAGAAAGTTCACAAATAAATGTGTAGATAAATAAAAACAAAACTTAAACTATCTTTAATACCATTTAATCAAAAAGCCAAGTTTGAACAGTGCTAAAATGAAGACTGCCCAGAAACCATGAAAAGGAATATCTTTCTTTAGCAAGTCATTTGTGAATCTTTGTCTTTGTTTGTGAAGTTGAAGGCTTAGAAATAGGTTCCATGCAGAAAAACTTGGAAACAGTAACATGAACTAATTCTGGGTAAAGTGAGCAGAAGCAAAAGAACATTGCACAGTGATAATCATTTAATTTCAATTTAATAACCTCAATAAAGGCCAGAACCTGAACTAATCCACAGGAAGAAGAACCTGGACCTAATAGCTTCTTTGTTCTCTGAGTACACTCAGAGAGTACCTCTTCCTATGTCAACTATGCCATATGGGTCTGACTATATGTACATTAGGGATGACCATTAACACAAGACACTACCTTGAGTAATGGAGCTTTTTCTTATCTTAATATTTTTTAGACATATACCTATGCCTTTATAGACATATGCCTCCTTTAACCAAACTTTCAGGTTGACAGCAGCAACAGCAACATTGTGCAATGATTAACTATGGTAGACTCAGGTCTTCTCAGTGATACTATGGTCTGAGACAATTCTAAAAGACTCATGATGGAAAATGCTAACCACATCAAGAGAAAGAACTATGGAGTCTGAATGCAGATTGAAGCATATTATTTTCACTTTTTATTGTTTTTTTTTCTTTCTCATGGTTTTCCTGGTTTTCCCTTTTGTTCTGATTCTTCTTTTACAACATGACTTATGTAGCAATATGTTTTACATGATTATACATGTATAATCTATATCAGATTGCTTGTTGTCTTGGGGAGGATGGAGGGAAGGAAGAGAGGAAGAACCATTTGGAACTCAAAATTTTTGTCAGATCTAGCTATAGGAAACCAGGGAAACTGAATATGTGGCCTAAATTGCATCTGTGGCAGAATCGTGGCACCTTCGAGTACTAAGTAATTCTTTATAGAATCATGTCAGTTGTTTGTTTGCAGGAGATTCTTTTCTAACATTCTTGTTCTCTTTTTTGTTTTGTTTTGGGTAGCGGTGGGTGGGAATGAGGAAGGGGGTGGGGTGCCAAAATGAAATGGAGATGTATTTCAGCTTTCTTCTTTGTTTGAATAAATGAATGAGACATTTATTAAGTGCTTACTATATGAAAAGTCTTGAGTTAAGTGCTAGGATATAAATGGAAAGTAAAGCAGTCCCTGAGTTCATCAATGAGATCATCTTGTAACGATGAATACAGAATAAAAATTATATATATTTTTGTAAAAAACTTAATATGTAAAAAAATTAATATGCATTATAAATTTGAGATAACAGAAGGAAGTCACTTTTTTAAGGGAAACAGGGAAAAGATTCCTGTAAAAGGTAGAATTTTATCTAAAACTTGAAGGAAACTAAGAGGGAGAGAGGAGAAAGGGAATGATTTTATGCATAAAGTGTAATGAAAGTAAATGAAGTAGAAAAATGTAGTGTCTAAAGTGAAAAAAATATGAGGCCAGTCTAACTCTATCACAAAATACAGGAGTGAAGGTGGGGCTAGCAAAGGGCAGAGAGAGCAGGGCCTAGAAAAGTATAAACAGGCTAGAAGGGTAAGAGGGATTCAGAAGTGAATGGGAATGTCAAATAGGATTTTATATTTGATCCTGGAAGTTAGGAGAGAAGTTACATGAGTAAGTTTGAGAATCATAGGTATAGAAAAGATCATTGAATGAATGAGAATTGATGGGATTGCTTAGTAAAATGATATAGAAAAGAGAAGCAGAGGATCCAGGAGACACACATATTTAGCAGACTTGACAGGAACAAAGGAAACTTATAAGGAGTGGTGACAGGTATGAAGAGAACCAGGATTGGGTAGTAACATGGAAATTTGGGAAGAAGAGAGTATAAAGAGGGGCGGCTAGGTGGTGCAGTGAGTAAGAGCGCTGGCCTCGGAGTTGGGATGACCCGAGATTGAATCCGGCCTCAGAAAATGAGCACCCCCACACAAATAATGACTAGCCGTGTAACCTTGAGCAAGTTACTTAACCCCAATTGCTTAATAAAAAAAAAAAGAAGAGAGTATCAAGAAGTGGGTGATAGGGTGGAGGCAAGATGGTGTATTAGAAACAGGGCTTCCACTTGGCTCCCGCTGCTACTTCTTCCAATTCAGGTAAAAAAATTACTCTAAACAAACTTTGGAGCTGCAGAACCCAAAAAATGACAGAGAGAAGCTAATTTCAAGAAATTCTCAAGGAAAATTTCCTGGATGCTTTAGAACCAGAGGGCAAGATAAAGGTTGAAAGAATCCACAGATCACCTCCTGTAAAAGATCTTGAAAAGAAAACTCCTAGGAATAGTATAGCCAGGTTCCAGGGTTCCCAGATCAAGGAGAAAATAGTACAAGCAGCCAGGAAGAAACAATTTGAGTACTATGGAAACACAATCAGGGTAACACAGGATCTGGCAGCTTCTAAGGGATTGAAGAGCTTAGAATATGATATTCTGGACATCAAAGCAGCTGGGATCAAAACCAAGAATCAGCTACCCAGCAAAACTGAGTATCTTGTTTCAGGGGAAAATATGGCATTCAATGGAATAGAGGACTTTCTATAATTCTTGATGAAAAAACCAGAATTGAATAGAAAATTTGACATTCAGATACAAGATGCAAGAGAAGCATGAGAAGGTAAACAGGGGAAAGAAATCATAAGAAACTTATCAAAGTTGAACTATTTACATTCTTAAATGGAAAAATGATAATTGTAACTTATTAAACTTTTCTCAGTATGAGAATAGTTGAAGGGAATATGTATATATATGTATATATGTATACATATATATGTATACATATATACATATATATACACACACATACATATACATGTCTATATATGAGAGTATATGGAAGTATGAATACATAAGTGAGTGAGCATATGTGTACAGGTATACATAGACAGAGGGCACAGTACCAATTGAATGGGAAGGCATGGTACTTAAAAGGTGAAATTAAGAGGTGAGAGAGGAATATAATGAGAAAAGATGGGGAAAGACAGAATAGGGTAAATTATCTCATATAGAAGACACAAAGGGAAAGTGTTACAGTGGAGGAGAAGAACAGGAAGTCAAAAGGGAATGAGTTAACCTTATTATCATTAAATTTGTCTTAGGGAGGGAATGACATACACAATAAATAGGGTATCTCACCCTACAGGAGAGTAGGGGGGAAACGAATGAGAGGGGGGATGATGGAAATGAGGGCAGGCTGGGGGGAAGGAAATTAGAAGCACCCACTTTTGAAAAGGGATAGGATCAAAGTAGAGAATATAATGAGTGGGGGGGTGGGATAGGATGGAGGGAAATATAGTCAATTTTTCACAATATATCCACTATGGAAATGTTTTGCATAGCTGCACATGAACAACCTATATTGAATTGCTTATCTTCCCAGTAAGGGTGGGTGACAAGAGAGTAAGGAAAAGAATCTGAAATTCAAAGTTTAAAATCAATGTGTGGTTTTATATATATGTGTGTGTGTGTGTATGTACATATGTATATGTATATATATATGTTTGTATATATGTGTATGTATATATGTATATGTATGTATGTGTGTTCATATATTTGTATATGTGTGTATATATATATTTGTATATATAATTGTTATTATTTTTCTACATTTAACTGGAAAATAAGACATACAGGCACTCTGGCATAGAGATCCACCATGCCCTACTGGAAAGTCAGAGAGGGTATGGGGGAAGATATGGGAGAGAGCAGATTAGGGGAGGGAATATTCAGTGGCAATGCTGGGTGGTGGGTATAGGAAAAATGGGGAGAAAATTTGTATCTCAAAATGTTCTGAAAATGAATGCTGTAAACTAAAAATAAATAAAATTTAATTTGAAAAAGAAAATATAAAAAAAGCAGTGGGTGATAGTTTCAAAGACTAGATTAGGTTGCTAAGAATATGAAAGTCAGTTATCAATTATTACATTATTATTTGTTTGAAGTATCTTCTAAGCAAGAAAGTAACAAAAAGAGAGGCACTTAGTTTTCAAAAATTGTAATATTTAAGGAAACTTGCCAACTAGAATTTTTAAAATAGGATTAAAAATCTTGTACTCGTAGTCCCTTGTATTGCTATTTAATTTGTTTCCTATTCCTTGTCCATAAAATCCTCTAATCAGCATGAGCATAAGTGATAAAAACTGGTTATATTGAAAATGAAAAAAAAATGTGGCTTTTAATATTGATATCAAGGACAACTGAGTAATTGGTATAGAGCTATTTTGGCTCAAAGAATTTAGCCATCTAAAATATAAAAACTATATAAATGTAAGGAAAGATATTAAATAAGTTATAAAGAAATTCTCTCATATGAGTCTTGATATCACACATATTTATAAGCACAGTAAAAATGTTCTTATATATGTCATTGATCACAAATGTATACTAGACAGCACTTCAAGGCTTCCCCAATATAATAACACTTTCTATTTATAGTGATGGCTCATAGAAATCAGCATAGTATGTATATACACACATGTACATATATATAAATATGTATACCACACTTACATACATATACACATGTACATACATGTGTATATGTATAGATAGTATATACACACATTTATACATGTGAATACACATATGCATACATGCATACACATACATATCCTCATACATATACATATATGGATGTGTATATATATCCATATGTATATATTAAAGAGCACAGAATTCAGAACTTTCTTAGAATCATGATTCTGTTATTCATTAGCTGTGTGATTGAGGGCAAGTAATTTGTTTTCTCTCTGGGCCTTTTTTTCCCTTATTTATAAAATGAGGCAGTTGTACTAGATAATATCTGCTCAAATTGTATGATCTTAGAGACTGTGAAATCTTAAGATGCATTTTAGAATTCTAAAAAAATAAAACCCAACAACCAATTATATTTTTGCAGTCAAATGTATTTTTGCCCCAAAATAATAAAAACAATCTGCAAATAGGGCATATGAAAAGTGTGCTAGCACTTTTAACCAGAAGCTTTTATTTACCCAATCATGCTATCAATTGTATATTTATTACCTTATGAAAAGTCATATACCACAATGGACAAAAAGCATTTTTAACGTTAAGACATCCTGTTTTCAAGTTCCATCTCGGAGATTTTGGCTGTGTGAATCTAGGCAAGTCACTTAGTTTCTTTCTTCCCAGGCAATTCTCTAACATTAAAGTTACTTAAGAGCAGCTGACCTGCTTTGATGTAGAGGTGGTTTCCTCACTTGAGAGTCACCCATCTCCTGTCCCAAGATTAATAGAGCAGTGTAATGGTAATGTAATTTGACCCCTTTGTATTGGTAAATTAGCAGGTACTTAGCACTTGCTAATTGATCAAGCCTCTGTTAAGGAAACAGAAGGTAAGAACTCCTTTCTCCTGTTGCTGATGTAACAGGAACAGATTGGCTGAAACAGGAAGCTAATGCTGTGTGTATATAAGAAAAGCCCCAGAAAGGGACACTCAGAATTTCTTGGGACAAGAATCTGGAGGCAGAGCAAGCTACAGAAGAGAGAATTGAGAATTGAGCCAGGATATCCTGAGAACTTGTGGTGGTGGAGCTTCTTCTGAACAGGAGCCCAGGAGCCCCCTCTCCCCAGACTGGATAGTGATTCTGATTTTTTGAATGAGCAGCAGAAGACTGAGGAAGCATGACAAGGATGCTAAGACTTTGTGACTTACTGAGCCTTAAATTCCTGGAAGCAGGAATTGTGAAGGATTTGAGATAGGCTGGACCAGGTTAATTTCAGTGTGGAGCACTACCTACCCAGAGAGCTGGAAAAGGAACTTGGAGCTCTCTGCTTTTGAACCCAGGTGACAGTCTGGTGAATCCAGGAAGAATCTGGGACCATGGAAGGGGATCCAGGGAATCTGAGAACTGGCCCCAAGTCAAGATGAAAAGACCTCTCTGTGTGTACTGAGTAATGATGAAATTGTATTTTACTAGTAACCTAGGGGTGGAGGGTCTGTGTATTTTCTAATGATTGTACTTAGTGATTAACGATACTTAGAAATTGATTGCTGAATAAATGACTTAGTTAATTTTGTGTGCCCCATGAGTGAAAGACTTTGACTATTTTACTTTGAGATGATTGTTCTTTGTTCTACATATTGTGACCACTTTGGTTAAATCTATGTGGCTATTTTAATGATAAGCTGTTGTGAATACTATATTATGATTATCTGTGAAATGTTGTAGTATTGTGAACGCTGTACCTTGATTTACTGTTAATGTTTTGCTTTGAAATTTTTATGGAATAAATATGGTGTTCACTATACTGTGTAATCCGAACCTTAAAAGCTGTTCACAGTAGCATTTTTCTGGAAAGCTACTCATGCATGCCATTACAAGCACCTGAGCTTTTCAAGATGAATTTACATCAAGGATCAGTTTAGTTTTCAAAAACCTGTGAATTAAAACAGGGCAGTTATTTTTGAAATTGTATACTTAACTATTAACCATGAAAATTTAACATGCAAATTGTGGAGTAAAATCTTAAAAAATAAATTCTTAGTATTCAACCAAATAGAAAGAAATGAAGTTCAAAAAATGTATCCTTTGTTAATTTAGTCTGAAGTTCTATGACTTTTTGGCTATAATTTCAGAGTCTTAAATATGTCTTAATGTTTTATTATGTTTTTATTTTATAATGATTTTATTTCATATTACTTTGCTCATAGAATTATTTATTTGCTTCATATTTGTTTCTTTGATGCTGTAATATTCCATTATATTAATATATCATATTTTATCAGTCATTTTACAAGTCATTGCATAGATAGGTTTTTATAACTTATGGCAATTACAAATAAAATTCTATAAGTATTTTCATGGAAAAAAAGAGTCTATCATGGCCTTTGTGAATATAATAAAAACATGGAATAAAACAGTATTGGAAGGGCAGTAGGAAAATACTGGTGGAGCTATGAAATTGTTTAATCATTCTTTAAACCTATTTGAAATCATAAAAAAGTAGGTTACAATATTGTTCACATCATTTGACCTAGCAATCTTACTATTTTGTTACTCTCCCAATGACATTAGTGACAAACAGAAGGAAAAAAAAGATGCTGAATTAAACTCCTCAAAACAATACTATTTTAGTTGTAAAAGGGGGGTAACAATGTATTATCTGGGTGATTGGGGAATTGGTAAATATATTATGTAATATAAATTTAATGGAAGAGTATTACACTGTAAGGAATCTTAAATATGAAGAATTATGAAATGAAAAACAAATGGGAAAGTAAATCAAAGAGAAAAAATATGCATCCCAACTAAATTTATATAAATGAAGCCAAAAATATATGGAAGAAAAGATTGAGTCAAATGCATAACACAATATTAGTGCTTAAGCATACCCTTTTTATTAAAAATAGTAACCTACAATATGTGAAAAATGCACCAAATCACTTCATATTAAGAGAAATACAAATCAAAACAACCCTGAGTTTTCACCTGATACTTTGCAAATTGGCAAAAATCAGGGGAAAAATTATGGAATAGTTAATGTAAGAGAGTTTGTTGGGATATGGACACTCTAGTGGATTGTTGGTACAATATATTTTTAACAGTTTGGGCTTATTCAGATTCAGTTACTCAACCACCCATAACCTTTGACCTGTTGATTGCATTACTAAGCCTTTAACACAAGGAGACAATTGGTAAGAAGAAAATACACATATGCATCAAAAATATTTATGGTAACACTTTTTATCAAGAATTGGAAACAAACTAGGTACCCATGAACTGTAGAATGACGAACAAATAATGTTTTATGATTGTAAAGTGGTATTCTTACTGTTATGTAAGAAATTACAAATGTGATAAATATAGAGAAACACAAAAAATCTACATGAACTGATGCAGTAAGAAGCAGTCAAGAAAGGGATATGCTGGGCTATACAATGTAAATACATATGCGCACTTAAATGCATAAAGTTGCAAAGAAAAAACATCATGCAAAAGGGAATATGTAAGATGATAACCTCATACCATGTTTTGACAGAGGTGGGAGATTTACTAGTATCACAGATTACATAATAGCAAACTTTTTCAAAGTATTGGTAGGTTACACTGAATTATCCACTTTTTCTCTTTTTATACTTATATATATTATATACTATGTCTTTCTGGGATGATTATGAGAGGGGTTCCTAGGAGGGATCATGGTGATGAAACAAGCAAAGCAAAGTCAAAATCCATTTTAAAATAGTAATCTTCAAATGTATAAGGCTCCAAGTATTGTCCATCTTAATCAATGTTGACCAATCTAACTATTTTCTGGACATACACTTTATGAATGATTTGTTCATAGATTTGTTTCTATATATCTGTTGAATCAAAATAAGATTTATCAATGCAATTTATTTTAAAGTATATTTTATAGTAAATTCATTCATATCATGATGCACATTATACTTTATTACCTCCTTACCAGGCACTTACACGTTTCAAACTGTACCTACTTTGCTGTACACTATAATGCATTATTGCTTTATTCATCTCTGTGCTCTTCGAAAAGAACCTTGACTAAGTGTTCAACAAGTGTGCTGATTGATGGATGGATTGTTAAGAGTAAACAGCATAATACAAAGATATTTAGTTTCTTAACTACTTTTCTGATTTAAAAATAAGTTCATTTTAGCATTTTCTTTTCTACTGTTTGAAAAATACCAATTACTCTTTGTAATATATTTCCTCTTTATAATGAAAATTATTGATGCTCCATAATTTAGACACTGTGACATGGAATTATATATATATATATATATATGTATATATATACATACATACATACACATGTATACAATATATATATATATATGCATACATGTATATGTATATGTATATATTTTTCCCTAAAATTCGAAGTGACAATTTTAGGACCTATGACTTATTTGATATGTTTTCCCCCATGTATTAAATTCTTCTGACTGATTTTCTTTAAATTATATTTCTAAACTCAAAACAGTGGATATATTTTTTTTTTAAAACAGATTCTTTATTAACTTCTGTTTCACATCATTCATTTCCGCCAGATTTTGAGTTACAATCATTTTCCCCCTGTTATTCCCCTACCCAACCTCCCAGAATAGCAGTCCCAAAAGATATCGCTTCCTCCAATCTGCTCTCTTCCATACCTTCTCCCATACCCCCTTCGACTTTTCCATTAGAGGAAGGTGAATCTTTGTGTCCCAATGCCTGCACATCTTATCTCCCAATTATAAGCAAAAGAGTATTAATAATAGTATTTATATATATTTGAAACATTTAATCTTAAGACCTCAAATTTCAGATTGATTTCCTTCCTCCCTTGTCACCCATTCCCCCTGGGGAGATAAGTAATTCAGTATATGTTGTACATGTCTAGCTATGCAAAACATTATCATAGTAGATATATTGTACAAGGCTGCTTATAATTCCCTCCCACTCATCCCACCCCCCACCTGGTCCATTCCCTACATGATCCTGTCCCTCTTCTATAGTGGGTACTTCAACCTCCCCTCCCCCCAAGGATGCCCTCCCATCCATCATCCCTCCTCTCATCCCCCTTCCCCCTATTCTGCTGCAGGTTGAGATATCCCATTTAGTATGTATGTCATTCTCTCCCTGAACCAAATTCAATGAGAATGTGGATTTGCCTTTTTTTTCCCTTCCTATTCTCCCCCTCCCTTGCAACCACTTCCCCTTGCTTCTTCTACATGAGATAGTTTACCCTACCCTGTCTCTCCCCATCTCCTCTTGCCACTTTCCTCTCTCACCTCATAATTTCATCCCTTGAGTATTCTCCCTTCCCAACAAATTCAACCTATGCCCTCTATCCATATATAACTGTAAACATGTACACACACATTCACATATGTATTCATATGACCACACACCCTTCTTCCATTATTTTCAGAGTGAGGAAGATATCATCACCACAGTTATTGTTTTTCCATATGGGAATGTAAATAGTTCAACTTTGATAAGTTCCTTTTGATTTCTTTTCCCTGATTACCTTCTCAGGCATCTCTTGCTTCTTGTGTCTGGATGTCAAATTTTCTATTCAATTCTGGTTTTTTCCTCAAGAATGCTTGAAAGTCCTCTATTCCACTGAATGACCATATTTTCCCCTGAAACAAAATACTCAGTTTTGCTGGGTAGGTGACCCTTGGGTTCATTCCCAGTTCTTTTGCCCTCTGGAATATCATATTCCATGCCCTTTGATCCCTCAGTGTAGAAGCTGCCAGGTCCTGTGCTATTCTGATTGTGTTTCCACAATATTGAAATTGTTTCTTCCTGGCTGCTTGGAGTATTTTCTCCTTGATCTGGGGATTCTGGAACCTGGCTATACTATTCCTGGGAGTTTTCTTTTTGGGATCTTTTTCAGGAGGTGATCGGTGGATTCTTTCAACCTCTATTTTGCCCTCTGGATCTAAAACATCAGGGCAGTTTTCCTTGAGAATTTCTTGAAGGGTGATTTCTAGGTTCTTTCTTTGATCATGGCTTTCAGGTAGTCCAATAATTTTTAAATTGTCTCTCCTGGATCTATTTTCCAGGTCAGTGGTTTTTCCCATGAGATATTTCACATTGCCTTCTAATCTTTCATTTGTTTGGATCTGCTTAACAGCATCTTGATTTCTCATAAAGTCATTAGCTTCCATTTGCTCCAGTCTAACTCTGAAGGAATGAATCTCCTCAGTGAACTTTTGAGATTCTTTTTCCATCTGGCAAATTCGACTTTTTAAGGCATTCTTCTCCTCATTGCCCTTTTGGGCCTCCTTTGCCATTTGAGTTAGTCTATTTTTTAAGGTGTTGTTTTCCTCAGTCAGGCTGTTGACCCTCATTTCATACTTTTCCTGCATCCTTCTCATTTCTCTTTCCAATTTTTCCTCCACTTCTCTTATTTGATTTTTAAAGTCCTTCTTAAGGTCCTCTATGGCCTGCAACCCGCTCATGTTTTCCCCTGGGGCTTTTGGAGCAGGACTTCTGACCTCACAGTCCTTTTCCCACTCTATGCCCCCAAAATAGGAGTCTAGGATTGCATTTTTCTGCGCGCTGCCAGGTCCCAGACCTCTGCGCTGCTCCTTCCTGCAGGGCTGCTGGGCTGTCTTCAGTGGGAGGTTATCTTCTCTCTGTCGTTCTGTGGGTGCTGGGGCTCCAGAAGTTGTTCAGTGTCCCCTTTTACATAGTTTGGGGGGAATCTGGGGGCAGAGTGGCTTGGGTGAGCTGTTTCTACTCCGCCCTCTTGGCTCCGCCCACCCAGTGGATATACTTTTCATCCAGAAGCACTAACTTGAAGTTGTTCAATTGTGTCTGACACTCGTTGACTGTATTTGGGATTTTCTTGTATAAAATACTGAGATGGTTTTCCATTTCTTCTCCAGATGATAGAGTTGAATTAAGTGACTTTCCTAAGGTCACACAGCTAGTGAATAGCTGGAGCTAGATTGAACACAATTCTTCTTAACTTCAGGCTTTGTGCTCTATCCACTCTCCCACCTAGCTACTCCCTAATAACCCAAAAAGTTCTTACTATTTTCTCTCCCAAACAGTGTAATACTATTATGTATTCAGTTTTATAAATTTTCTACATGATTTTTTTTTATAAATGCAAGCTCTTTGTATGTAGGGACTAAATCTATTTTGTCTTTGTATCTCTGAACCCTAATGTAGTTCCTGGCAGTTAGTAGTTACATAGTAAATACACTTTTAATTTAATTAATTTCATGATTCTTTGTTTTTTTTAAATTTGTTTAGTGAGATTTGGGTTTTCATCCTTTAATACAAAAAAATTAATTTTTGTCTTTTATGACCTCCTGGGTACAGGTGGGGCATGGTTTTATATCTGGTTTTGATAATGGAGATCTTGAGGAAATATAAGTAGTGATTTGATTGTTATTAGCTGTTTTGCTGTGTGAAACATGAAATAAATAGGAAACATGTGCTAGATATTAAATATTAAACTGTCAGGTCATAATGAAACAAAAAAGCAGAGGAAACAGGAAGGAATTAAGAGACAATTAGAACACGTTAAATTTTATATATGAAAGCAATTGGGGCAATCTGGGGTGCAGGAATAAGTAAAGCAGATAGCTACAGGAAACAGGCAGCTATCTTCATTTGTGTATCTTCCCAAAACTTTATGCTGGATTGAGATTTTAGAATACTTCTTCCATTCTTCTTGACTCTACACAATCATTAACTACAGTCAGTTAATAAACTTTTACCTTATTAAAAGCTTTTGCTCTGCAATGAATGGAGCACCATGAGACTCAAAGGGGCCTCTTTAAAGGAGTTGGAAATCTTTTACAACTGTATTGATAAGCAAAATAGTTGAATTTTTATGGCAGAAGGTTTGGCTAAACACTTCCCATAGATTATCTGATCAGATCCTTATTCCATGGACAGCTAGATGGCACAGTTTATAGAACACCTGGAGTCAAGAAATCCTGTGTTGAAATTGATCCTCAGATACTTACTGGCTAGTGACCCTGGGCAAGATGCTTCACAAATTTAACCAGTTTCCTCATCTGCAAAATGACCTACAGAAGGAAATGGCAAACTGCTCTAATTTCATTGCTAAGAAAATCCTAAATGGGGTCATGAAGAATCTGAAACAACTAAACCACAATCCGCATCACAGACTTCTGCTTTAAATTTATATTATACAATATAATTTCCAAGTCTCCAATCACTCAAAGGATACTTTATTAACCCACCCTTTTTTTTTCAAATGCTTTATTAACTTCTGGTTTACATCATTCATTTCCACCAGATTTTGAGTTACAGTTTTTCCCCATTTTTTCCCCTACCCTCCACCCCAGAATAGCAGTCCCACAAGATATCCCCTCATCCAATCTGCTCTCTCCCATATCTTCTCCCATACCACATTTGAATTTACCGTTAGGGCAAGGTGAATCTCTGTGGCCCTATGCCTGCACATCTTATCTCCCAATTACATGCAAGATAGTATTAATAATAATAACAATAATAATATTTATATATATTTGAAACATTTAATTTTAAAACTTCAAATATCAGATCCATTCCCTTCCTCCCTTGTCATCCACTCCCTCTGGGAAGATAAGCAATTCAGTATATGTTGTACATGCCTAGCTATGCAAAATATTACCATAGTAGATATATTGTAAAAGACTGACTATATTTCCCTCCCACCCATCCCACCCCCTACCTGGTCCATTCCCTACTTTGATCCTGTCTCTCTTCAAAAGTATGTATGTGCCTCCTGGGGTGGCTAGGTGGCACAGTGAGTAGAGCGCTGGCCCTGAAGTCAGAAGGACATGAGTTCAGATCCGGCCTCAGACACTTAACACACACAAATAAAAACCTAGCCTTGTGACCGTGGGCAAGTTACTTAACCCCAATAGCCCTCCAAAAAGTAAAAAAAAAAGTATGTGCCTCCAACCTCCCCTCCCCCCAGCATGCCCTCCCCTCCATTCTCCCCCTCTCATTCCCCTCACCCCTACTCTCCTGCAGGGTGAGATATTGCATTTAGTGTGTATGCCATTCTCTACCTGAGCCAAACTCAGTGAGATTATGGTTTTGTCTTTTTGCCTTCCTGTTCAACCCCTCCCCTGCAACTACTTCAGATAGTTTACCCCCACCCCTGCCTCTCCACGTCTTCTCTTGCCACATTCCTCTCTCACCTCTTAAATTCACCCCTTAAGTATCATCCCTTCCTACCAAATTTGACCTGTGCGCTCTATCCATGTATACCTATAAACATATATACACATATTCACATATACCAGTATACCCTTCTTCAATTATTTTCATACTGAGAAAGGTTTCATCAGTCACAGATATTGTTTTCCCATGTAGGAATGTAAATACTTCAAATTTGATAAGTTACTTTGATTTCTTTTCCTTGTTTACCTTCTCAAGTATCTCTTGATACTTGAGAATGTCTGAATGTCAAATTTTCTATTCAGCTCTGTTTTTTTTCCTCAAGAATGCTTGAAAGTCCTCTATTCCACTGAATGACCATATTTTCCCCTGAAACATGATACTCAGTTTTGCTGGGTATGTGATTCTTGGTTTTAATACTAGGTCCTTTGCCCTCATATTCCATGCCTTTCAATCCCTCAATGTAGAAGCTGCCAGGACCTGCATTATTCTGATTGTGTTTCCACAATATTGACATTGTTTCTTCCTGGCTGCTTGAAGTATTTTCTCCTTGATCTGGGAATTCTGGAACCTGGCTATAACATTCCTAGGAGTTTTCTTTTTAGGTTCTTTTTCAGGAGGTGATCTCTGGATGCTTTCAACCTCTACTTTGCCCTCTGGGTCAAATCAGGGTGATTTTCCTTGAGAATTTCTTGAAGGATGATTTCTAGGTTCTTTCTCTGATCATGGCTTTCAGGTAATCCAATAATTTTTAAATCATCACTCCTGGATCAATTTTCAGGTCAGTGGTTTTTCCCATGAGATATTTCACATTGCCTTCTATTCTTTCAATTGCTTGAATCTGTTTAACAGCATCTTGATTTCTCATAAAGTCACTAGCTTCCATTTACTCCAGTCTAATTCTGAAGGAATGAATCTCCTCAGTGAGATTTTGAGATTCTTTTTCCGTCTTGCAAAGTCGGCTTTTTAAGGCATTCTTCTTCTCATTGCATTTTTGTTCCTCTTTTGCCACCTGAGTTAGTCTATTTTTTAAGATGTTATTTTCCTCAGTCAGGCTGTTGACTCTCAATTCATACTTTTCCTGCATGCTTCTCATTTCTCTTCCCAATTTTTCCTTCCACTTCTCTTATTTGGTTTTTAAAATCCTTCTTAAGTTCCTATATGGCCTGTAACCTGCTTATATTTTCATTTGGGGCTTTTGGTGCATTAGTTCTGACCTCTCAGTCGTCTTCCTGTTCCATCCTTCAATCTTCTTTGACCCCCAAATAGGAGTCTAATGTTGCATTTTTCTGTTTATTTGGTTTCCTTTTCCTAGGCATGTTCCCACTTAATTTCTTGACTTTTGGGCTTTTTCCCAGAGTAGGACTCTGCCAGCAGACAGTGGAGCTTCCATCCCAAAAGTTGGGGTCTTCTCAACTGCCCGAGGTACTAGTAGGGTGCCCCCCCTGAAGCCCCCATACACTCTGGCAAGCTTGACACATACCCCAAGACCTCCACCCCAGACTGCAATCCAGATCCAGGGAGGTTAAACCAAGAGCTATTACCCCCCCCACACACACACTGATTGCTGGATCCTCCTACAGTTTGCAGGCTGGGTGCTGAAGCTGTGACTGAAGCTGTGAAATGGCATCTGTGCTGGGTCTCCTCAGTTGTTTCTAGCCCCCAAGGGAAGAAGCCAACTTGCTCCCAACTACTGGTCCCAAAGTCCACATAGGGCACTAACCTCTCACTTTGTGTTGGAAATTCTGGAGAAGCCACAGCTGCTGGTGTTCTGGGGTCCCTCCATCTGGCTGCTGGACTGGCTTCCCTGGGGCTAAAACCTCCAACTTACATGGTCCTGGGCTCTGCTCCCAGAGAGCTGCACTGTCAGCTCCCAGCGTGCTGTGCTGGCCGTTCTCTGCCAGGCTGCTGGGCTTTCCTTAGCAGGAGGTTAGTTTCTCTGTGTTGTTCTGTGGGTGCTGGAGCTCTAGAGGTTGTTGAGAGTCTTCCTTTTACATGATTTTGAAATTATGTGGGCTGGAACTCCATGGAAGTGTTGTTTCTACTCTGCCATCTTGACCAGAACTTGCCAATAGCCTTTTCTTACTAAAAGAGTACTGTTTTGAGTAATTTAATGTGGTGTGTTTTTTCCCCTTATTTGTCTCTAATCTGCTTGTGATACAAAGTAGTATAGCATATGAAGGGTTATTATTCTGAGTTTAGAAATGAGGAAAGTGAGACACATTGTGATTAAATCAAACAGATACTCTCCCAAGCAGCTATTGCTCAAAAGTCTTTCAGCATTTTGCCTACTGCTCTTGCTTCTACTAACATTTGTTAAATATGTGCTTATAGGAGGATCGATGGGAGGCCTCTGACCTTCAGGGAAATGGTACTCTTTTGTGCCACTTATACAGTTACACCCTTTGAAACTCCCTTAGAGTCCAGCACCTGCTCATCCTAGTATATTCATCTACATTACCAGGTCCCTTCCCCATTGGTAACTACTTCCAGTTCCTCCATCTTAAAAGATCCCAGGAAAGCCAATCTTCATTCTCCTCAAGGCTCTGCTTCTGATTTTCTAGATTTTATTACTATGATCCTGACCAGTATGTTCATTCCCCTCCTATCATTTCTCAGCTCCTTTCTGTATGTTGTCTACTCTCACTAGGATGTAAATTCCCTGAAGTCAGTAACTGTCTTATTTTTGCTTCTATTTGTGTCACAAAGACTTAGCCAAGTACTGGCTCATGATGAGAGCTTAATAGATTATTATCACATTGTCTTGCCTTGTCAGTGAACTTTGTGTTCACATTGCTTGTGTTTGTTTCACAGGAAGGTGACAAGCCCTTAGAAGAAGGAAGGCTAGGCGCGGCTAGGTGGTGCAGTGAGTAGAGCGTCGGCCCCGGAGTCAGAAGGACCTGAGTTCGGATCCGGCCTCAGACACTTAACACACAAACAAACAAAAAAAAAACCTAGCCGTGTGACCTTGGGCAAATTACTTAACACCACCCAATTGCCCTCCAAAAAGCGCAATACTCTCTGATGCTATTCTTTATCCCTATAATTTCACAAACCAAATGACTCCTTCTTGGACAAAACTATTAGGATATATGCTCTTTCAGGGCAGAGATATTTATCAGATAGATAGATAGATAGATGGATAGATAGATGATGGAGATAGATACCCATATTTTTCCATCTATCTATCTATCTAACTATCTATCTAGGTATAACATATATATTATACATGTAATATATATATAACATATATATGTTATAGATTAATTTATCTCATAACATACATATATCTTACACATTTTCTATCTACCCATCTGTCCATAGTGCCTGACAAATAGCAAGTTCTTCATTTATTCATTCCAAAAATTGTTAGTTAGCCTTCTCAAACATTATATTATTCTATGCTCTTGACTTGCTTGCCACTTCTATCACTTCTCACTCTTTGTTAACTGCCAGTGCTGGATTACACCTACCATCTACATCACCTCCTACTTACATGATATCGAATAGAGCAGAAGGATGCCACTCAACCATTTTGATGAGTTTCATTATGAAATTGTGCTATCTAAAAAAAGGGATCTCATTGCTTATCAAACTGGTAGTTTTTTTTTTTTATTTAATGACTTTTCAGATCAAGAGATAAAAATTATGGGAATAGGATAGGGTAAGGTATGCAGATGATATGGTATGGAACGAGGAGTGCTGGAACCCAACCATGGTGGATGAGGGATAGGCTATATACAAGAAAGTCATGCCAAAATTTCATTTTGTTTATATAAATACTGTCAGAGAAAACTAGTGGCATGATCTTTCATTCAATAGTAGCATTTTAATTATCATCACTGTGTGCGTGTTTAGTACAAGAATGTAAGAATGTAAGTACAAGAATACATGTAAAAATACACACATATTTGTATGTGTATACCTTTATGTATGTATGTGTGTATACACACACACATACACACTTTTTTGTACTTTATGTTTGTTTCTGTAATTCTCTTGCAAAGGTCTCCTTTGAGAGGGAAAGCTATAACCCTATATGAGTTGTATTCTATAAGCTAATAGCATAATTTTAAGTCTGAATGTAGTTTGAAAGCATTTTTATTGTAATACTGCTTTGGCATACCAAAGACCTGTTCATATTTGGTTCACTTATAATACTGTTATAACAAACTACATTTTAAAAATTAGATCCTTGGATCATAGATATATTGACTGAATCCAAACTCCTAAGAGGTCACACTTGAGGACCTAGAGGGCCCCATGTAACCTCGAGGCTGCAGATTCCCCAGTCTTGAAACTTCTAAGATATATATTTCTCTTTTAAAACAACCCAAGTCAGAGATCCTATATTTCACTCCCCATACCTCTCAGAGAACAAAGTTAACATTGATTTTTATGCCCTTAAAACTACAGTCGTTCCATCAGTTCTGCCTACAGAAAGTCCCTCTCATCTATCTTCTTCTTTCCATTCATATGACCACCTCCCAAGAGATCTTTATCACCTCTTACTCATTGGGTATTTGAGAATAGCCTGTAATTGGTCTACTTACTTCCAGTCACTCCCCTTTCCAACTCAATTTTAATATCACTGCCTAAGCAACCATTCTAAAGAGGATTACAATGGAATTCAATTATACTGAAATAATAGTTATCAAAATATTCCAAAGAAAATGTTCATAGACCCTAGGTTAGCCACTTACAATCTATTCCAACCAATTTGGTTTATACTTGAAGAAATTGTGACCCAGAGAAGCCACATGGCTGTAGCATCCAAGGGCATAACATTAATTAATGATAAAGCTGGAATTCATAATTCAAGTCAGAATGACAATCTGCTTTGCAGGAGGATGAAAGTCAGGGGGAGCTATTTATCTTTGACATATACATATTTTATCTCCCTTATGTCAACCTTAGTGTACTAAACTGAGTAGGTTTATTAACCCTGCTAAGTGAGGAGATACATGAAATCTCAAGAAAAAAAAAAACACTGCCTTACTTCAGTTAGTTGGTTTCATCAATCCCTTTTCTTATTTATCTTTTGATAAATTTATCTTATTTATCTTATTTATCATTTGAACCATATATAACAAACCTATAATTAATAAACTATTAAACATCCAAAACAAATTGGTATAATTCTCTTACATTTCATATTTTGAAATAGCTATTTACTAGATTATTTCTAACACTTTTTAAAGAAAAATACGAAAGTTCAATTGCCTGTTGTGATCAATATAGTTCAATATGATGATTTCACATGTATTGGTTCTTTCTCTACAAATAAAGAACTTAAACCTTCAACACCCAAATAGATTGTCTTCATGAGTTGCTATAGCCAAAAAGCTTATCATCCATCTCTAAACAAAACTGTTTGTCTTTCAGTGAAAGGCATGCATTGTCTTATTAGGCCTGTAACTGAATTTCCTTCTGTCTTGTTAGCATCTACTTGAACTTTCATCTTTCATTCTACATACAAATTCATGAACTTTCATATCATTGGAGAAAAACTTTAATTACCTATATAGACTAGAAGTATTCTTTTAGGACCTCATTACCATCAATTTGGATTAGAAATAAGGAAACAGAAAAGGGTCAAACATATGCTTTCCTTCTTCCTCTTTTAATTTTTTATCTGTGTAGCTAGAAGGATCATGAACACAATTCCTTGAACACCTGTTAGAAAAATTGTATTGAAGCCATCAACAAACCAGTACCTCTGACCACTACAAAATAACATAGTCCTGTCAACAACAGTCCGTTCTATGTGTTCACAACATTGCAGTTTACATAAGCTTGCAATCACTTCACTGCATTTGACATAATTAACTTTTGTTATATGTAGCCTACGATTAAAAAAGAATTGGGAGCTTACAAGATCTCATATTAACCTATGTGAGGAAAAATTAGCAAACAAGTCTTCCTCACTGTGTACAATACTGTAAGGAAGATAAAATATTGCTTGCTTGGTTAAAAATACATATTATTGCAAATATTATTGTCCCATTGGTATTATGGTAAGCAGATCAGAATAGGAGGATTATCCTTATATTTTTCTGAGGTATTTACTTGCATATGATTTCAAATAAAAATCTGACTGTGGAAATTATTTGTGTACAAGTTTCAGGTAAAAAAAGAATGAAAAATTTACCCAATGAAGCCATTACACTAATATGTAGTCCCTTATTTTAGAATAAATGTGTTTTCCCAAATGAATGTGGAACTTGATTATTGGACAGTAGAATATTATATTTATATTTCCTTATGAGAACAAAAATATTATACATCTGTTATAGTCTTAGGCCAGACAAAAATTTTCATATTATACCTAATAATAAAAAAAATTATACTGCTTTAGAGTGTGCAAAGCACAACATGATAACTTTTGGAGTTAGATACTACAAAAGTATCATCTTCTTTCAGATTAAAAAATGGAATCAAAGAAATTTAATTATTTTTTCCATGTTTGTATACCATGTTGGGATAAAATTTTAAACCAGTTTTTACTGATTTCAATTCCAACACATTATTTACTCCACTGATCTAACAAACATTTAAAGAAATAATTTTTTATTTTGTATTTTAAAATTAATTTATTTGTTTATTTTTAGTTTACAAAATTCAGTTCCTTGAGTTTCAAATTTCCCTTCCCTCCCTCTCCCCAACCCCCATGATGGCATATAGTAAAGTATAAGATCTGCAAATACTTTCATATTAGACATTAATCAGCTTACAAAGGCGGATTGTACTAGATGGCATGAAAAATGGTAAAGAGGAAATAAAACCAAACAATGAAAAGAGAAATATCAAGTAGTTTGCTTCCATCAGGATTCAAGCTCAGTTCTTTCTAGTTATTTCTCTGGATGTAGGAATCTCTCTCCTTCATGAGTCTTTCAGGATTGACTTATATCACTGCATTGCTGAATAGAGTCCAGGCTGTCATAGTTGGTCATCACACATATGTTGTATCTGTGATTGTATACAAATTTCTCCTGGTTCTACTCTTCTCACTCAGCATCAGTTTGTATAAGCCTCTACAGATAAATATGAACTCAGTCTCCTCCTCATTTCTTATAGCACAATATTATTCCATTACATGCATATACCACAACTTGTTTAGCCATTCCCCAATTGATGGGCACACCTTTAATTTCCAATTCTTTGCAAACATGAGAAGAGCTACCATAAATATTTTTGTACATATGGGTCTTCCTCCCACTTCTATGATCTCTTTGGGATATGGGGTATTGCTGGGTCAAAGGAAATGAAATTATTTATAGCCCTTATAATTCCAGATTGCTCTCCAGAATCGTTGGATAAGTTCACAACTCCACCAGCAATGCATTAGTGTTCCAATTTGCCCATGTCCTCTACAGCATTTGTCAATTTCCTGTTTTGTCATCTTAGCCAGTCTGACTGGAGAGATGTGGTACCTCAGAATTGTTTTCATTTACATTTCTCTAATCAAAAGTGATTTAGAACATTTCTTCATATACTTATACATATCTTTAATTTCTTTCTCTCAACAATGCTTGTACATATCCTTTGACCATTTATCAATTGGGGAATGAATTGTATTCTTATAGATTTGACTCAATTCTCTGTATATTTTAGAAATGAGTCCTTTATCAGAGACATAGGTTGTAAAAATTCTTTCCTAATTTCCCATCTCCCTCTTGATATTGGTTACATTGGCTTTGTTTGTACAGAAACTTTTCAATTTAATGTAATCAAAATTATCCATTTTGCATTTTATAATGCTCTCCAGTTCTTTTTTGGTCCTAACATCTTTCTCTCTCCCCAAACTGCCAGGTAAACTATTCCTTACTTTCCCAGATGGCTTACAGTATTATCCATTATACCTAGATCATGCACCCACTTAGACTTGATTTTGGTATATGGTGTTATATAATGGTCTTTGTGCAGTTTCTTCCATACTATATTCCAGTTTTCCCAGCAGTTTTTGTCAAATAGTGCATTCTTATCGCCAAAACTGGGGTCTTTGGGTTTATCAAACAATAGATACTCATTACCTGCTGGGTGTTGTGTGCCCAATCTATTCCATTGATCCACTACTCTACTCCTCTTCCAGTACCTAGCAGTTTTGATGAGTGCTGCTGTATAATACAGATTAAAATCTGGTATAGCTAGTCCACCTTCCCTAGCATTTCTTTTCATTAATTCCCTCGATATTCTAGACAGTTTGTTATTCCAAATAAATTTTGCTACTATTTTGTCTAACTCTGTTAAGCAGTTTTTGGTAAATTGATTGGTATGGCACTAAATACATAATTCAGTTTGGGTAAACTTGTCATTTTTATTATACTACCTCAACCAAGCCATGAGCAATTGATATTTTCCAATTAGTTAGAGCTGACTTTATTTGTATGAGAAGTGTTTTGTAGTTGTGATCATATAGGTCCTGGGTTTGTTTTGGCAGGTAGATTCCCAAATATTTTATAATGTCTACAGTCACTTTAAATGGCATTTCTCTTTCTATCTCTTGCTGTTGAATTTCATTAGGGATATACAGGAATGCTGAAGATTTATGTGGGTTTATTTTATATCCTTCAACTTTGCCAAATTTATTTTCTCAAGTAGTTTTTAAATTGATTCTCTAAGATTATCTAAGTATATCATCATATCATCTGCAAAGAGTGATAGCTTCATCTCTTTGCCTAATTTGATTCCTTTGATTTCTTTTTCTTCTCTAATTGTTACTACTAACATTTCTAGTACCTGATTGAATAAGATGGGTGATAGAGGACACCCTTGTTTCATTGATGAACTTATTGGAAATGCTTCTAGTTTATCCCCATTGCTTGTAGTACTTGCTAATGGTTTAAAATAGATGCTATCAACTGGTTTAAGGAAAGCTCCCTTTATTCCTATACTTTCTGGTGTTTTTACTAGGAATGGATGTTGTATTTTGTCAGAAGCCTTTTCTGCAACTATTGAGATAATCATGTGGTTTCTGCTAGTTTTATTGTTGATATGACCAATTATACTGATGGTTTTCCTAATAGTAAACCATCCTTGCACTTCTGGGATAAATCCTACTTCATCAAAGTATATTATCATTGCAATAAGTTGTTGCAGTCTTTTAGCTAATATTTTATTTAAAAATTTTGCATCTAAATTCATGAGGGAAATTTTTCTATGATTTTCTTTCTCTGTTTTATCTCTTCTTTATTTAGGAATCAGTAACATATTTGTGTCATAGAAAGAATTTGGTAGGACTCCTTCTTCACTAATTTTCCCAAATAATGTGTAGAGTATTAGAATAAATTGTTCTTTAGATGTTTGATAGAATTCACTAGTAAACCCATCTGGCCCTGGGGATTTTTTTTCTAGGGAGTTCATTGATGTCTTGTTTGATTTCTTTTTCTAAGATGGGGTTATTTAGGTAATTCACTTCCTCTTCAGTTAATCTGGGCAACTTTGTAATTTTGTTAATATTCATCCATTTCAATAAAATTGTCATATTTATGTGTATACAATTGGAAAAAATAATTCCTAATTATTATTTTGATTTCCTCTTCATTGGAGGTAGTTTCACCCTTTTCATTTTTGATACTCATAATTTGGTTTTGTTCTTTACTTTTTTAAAAATATTAACTAAGGGTCTATCAATTTTATTGGTTTTTTTTTTTCATAAAACCAGCTCTTAGTTTTATTAATTCAATAGTTTTCTTAATTTCAGTTGTATTAATCTCTACTTTGATTTTCAATATTTCTAATTTATTACTAAACTGGGGATTTTCAATTTGTTCTTTTTCTAGCTTTTTCAGTTGCATGTCTGTAGCAGCAAGCACCCCAGCATCCCCTGAGTGGCTGCCAACACAGATTCTTAGATCTGCTTTGGTAAAGGAAAGCAACTCAAAATCAGTTAACAAGCTTACTTTAATCAAACACACATATATTACCTAGTTTAGGGGGAAAAGGTCAGCACTCCGAACTTCAGAGTATACAGACAGATCAAATAGACAGGCTTCCAAACTGTCCAACCATTATGTCAATACCAAATCACAGTTACCAGAGAGGGAAGCATCAACATCTAGGTTTTCAAAGCCAGGGGGCTCTCAATAGCTGCCCAGAGTCTCATCTCGTCAAATCACACAACACTTCTCAAAGTGAGCCCCAAAGCAAAGCCTTTCATCTGGGTTTATATTGCCTTCTCTTGGCTCAGAGATTGTAAAAACCTCCTTGACCCACTCCCCAGTCACAAAGTATTAAGGTGTGGGCTTTCCTGAAAAACAAGCATCCCACCACAGGCTTGACATGCACTTAGCCAGGGGCAGGGAAGATCTTTAAATTTGCATTCCATTACAATGTCCAATTCATTGACTTCCCTTCTCTCTAATTTTTTCATGTATGCATTCAGGGATATAAAACTTCCCCTAAGAACTGCCTTTAATGCATCCCACAAATTTTGGTGTGTTGTCTTATTATTATCATTCTCTTGAATGAAATTACTGATTGTTTCTATAATTTCTTATTTGACCCACTCATTCTTTAGGATTAAATTGCTTAATTTCCAATTAGTTTTTAGTCTATCTTTCCATGGCCCTTTATTGCATATAATTTTAATTGTATCATTATTTGAGAATGATGCATTTAATATTTCTGCCTTTCTGCACTGAATTGTGAAGTTTTTATGCCCTAGTACATGGTCTATTTTTGAGTATGTACCATGCACTGCTGAGAAGAAAGTAAATTCCTTTCTATTCCCATTCAGTTTTCTCCAGAGATCTATCATATCTAATCTCTCTAAAATTCTATTTGCCTCCTTAACTTCTTTCTTATTTATTTTGAGCTTAGATTTATCAAGTTCAGAAAGGGGGAGATTAAGGTCCCCAACTAGCATAGTTTTGCTATCTATTTCTTCCTCTAATTCCTTTAACTTCTCCTCTAGGATTTTGGATGCTATACCACTTGGTGCATATATGTTAAGTAATGATATTGCTTCATTCTCAGTGGTGCCTTTTAGCAGGATATACTTTCCTTTCTTATCTCTTTTAATTAGATCTGTTTTTGCTTTTGCTTTATCTGAGATAAGGATTGCTACCCCTGTTTTGTTTTTTGTTTTTTACTTTAGCTGAGGCATAATAAATTCTACTCCAGCCATTTAACTTTACCCTGTGGGTATCCCTTTCTTTGAAATGTGTTTCTTGTAGAGAGCATATTGTAGGATTATGGTTTTTTAATCCATTCTGCTATCTGCCTCTGTTTTATGGGAGAATTCATCCCATTCACATTCACAGTAATGATGACTGTCTCTTCCCCTCCATCTTATTCCCTGCCCTGATTATGGTTTTTGCTTCTTATTTCTCCCTTCCCCTCCTTGAAGTTTTCCCTTTTGACTGCCCCCTCCCTCAATGTTCCAACCCAGTGACCCCCTTTCTTTACCTACCCTCTCCTGTTACTACTATTTCCCTCTCCTCTAATCCCTTCTTTTGTCTCCTCCTTTTTATCCCCCTCTTACCCTCCTACTGCCTATAGGACATAATACATTTTTATACTTATCAGAGTAAATTGCTCCCAGTTTGACACCAAACCAATGAGAGTAGATTTCAAACAGTGCTCCTCTACCTCTGTCCTTTTCCTCTATTTAATGAATTTATGTGTCTATTCACATTAGAATCTTAAACTTTACAGATTAAGATGATAGCTCTTTGAACCAGAACCAGTGGAGATAGTGTTTAAATGGTGTTCCTCTTCCTGTTTCTTTCCTCTCTACTATCGTGTGTTTTTATGCCTCTTTAAATGGCATATTTTACCTTTATCGATCTCATCCTTTCCTTTTATCCCATTACAGTTCTTTTGATCCCCTTAATAAGTTTTTTTTTTTAAATCCTCAGGTTAGTGCCTTCATACCCACACCCTCTATCTATGTATAAACCTTTTGAAGGTTATGATAATCATAAAAATTTCAATATTAACAGTTATCAGCTCCTCATATAGGGAAGTGAATATGTCGCTCTTGTTGCATACCAAGTTATATCCATGTGTGCATGAGTATGGGTTTGTGCATGTATGTATGTGTGAGTCTGTGTTTTCCTTGTTTACCTTTTTATGTTTTTCTTAAGTCTTGTAATTGGAGATCAAATTTTCCATTGAGCTTCGGCTTTTTCATCAGGAAAGTCTGGAAGTACCTTATTTCATTAAATGACCATCTCTTTGCCTAAAAGATTATGCTCAGTTTTTCCAGGTAGTTAATCCTTGGTTGTAGTCCTAGCTCCCTTACCCTATGAAATATCAAATTCCAACCCCTCCGATCTTTTAAAGTAGAAGCTGCTAGGTCCTGTGTTATCCTAACTGTAGTTCCACGATATTTGAATTGTTTCTTTTTGGCTACTTGCAGAATTTTTTCCATAATATTGTAATTCTGGAATTTGGCTACTAAATTTTTGTAGTTTTCAATTTGGGATATCTTTCAGGAGGAATCTGGTGAATTATTTCGATAAATATTGTATCTTTTGATTCCAGGACTTCAGGACAGTTTTCTTTGACAATTTCTTGGTGGGATGTCGTCTAGGCTGCTTTATTCATCTTGGTTTTCTGGCAGACAAATAATTCTTAAGTTATCTCTCCTGAATCTGTTCTCTAGGTCAATTGTTTTTCCAGTGAGATATTTTACACTTTCTTCTAATTTTTCAATCTTCATGTTTTCTTTGATTGACTCTTGGTACATCATAGTGTTCTGAGTTTCAATTAGATTGATTCTAATTTTTATTGAATTATAGGCTGAGATTCGTCTTTGGCATTGGTACGTTGGCAGGCTGGGCCTTCTTCTTTCTCTGGTGTAGTCTACTTGCCTGCTCTTACGTCTGAGCTGTACAGACCCCAAATGCTCCATGCCCCCCCTGTCCAGACCCACTGTGCACTTTCCTGGGCTGGATTCTGCCACACTCCGTCTCCAAGTGGATTCTGTCACTCCAGAATACATTCAGATTCACTTTTTAAAGTTTAGTGACCGGATTCATTGAGGAGCTTAGATAAGTTACTGCTTCCTTTCTGCCATCTTGGCTCTTAAAGAAATTCTTTATTAACAGTATCAGAACACACCTTCCACCACTAAAGTGAGATTGATAGGCTGTTTGCTTCACTGCTTCTGGCTGGTGTGTAATGGTTAAAGGGAATACTTGTATCTGAGACACTGGGGACTCCTTCTGGAACATGGGCTGAATGCTTAGGAAGAGGGTTGGGAGGTTTGGGGGACTATGCAGAATGAATTTGTTTTACATTTTTTATCTTTTTTTTTCAATTTCTTTATTTTTAGTATGCAAAATTCATTTTCATAAGATTTTAAGTTACAAATTTTCTCCCCATCTCTCCCCTAACCAACCCCCCAAAGATGGCAAGCATACTGAATACACCTTCCTCCAGTATATCCTCTCTTATATCTGCCCATCCCCCTCCTTACTCCCTTACCCCTTACTTTGTTGTAGGGCAAAATTAATTTCTTTAAGATACTCAATTGAGTGTGGTTCTTATTCCCTCCTTAAGTGAAGTTCAATGAAAGTAAGGGTGATTCATTCCCTTTCACCTCCCTGCTCTTCCCATCCATCCTAAGAGCTTTCTCTTGTCTCTTTTATGTGATATAATTTATCTTATTCTATATTTCCTTCCTTCTTCTCCAATCACATTCCTCTTTCACTTCTTAATTTTATTCTTAATGTGTCCCTTTATATTTGACTCATTATGTGCACTCTACATATACATATGTGTGTATATATGCACATATATAATATATATGCACACACACGTACACACACACCTACCTAAACATACATATATGTTTATATATACATATATATGTATATATATATATATACATATATATATATATATGTTTGTAGGTATATAATACATATTTCCTTCAATTATCCTAATACAGATAAAAGTCTCATCAGTTACAAATATCTTTCCATGTAGGAATGTAAACTGTGGGAGGCGGAGCCAAGATGGCGGAGTAGAAACAGCACGCCCAAGCCACTTTCCTGCCAGACTACCTCCAAACTATGTAAAAGGGGACTCTGAACAACTTCTGGAGCCCCAGCACCCACAGAATGACACAGAGAAGCTAACCTCCCACTGAGGACAGCCAAACAGCACTGCAGGAAGGACCAGCACAGCATCTGCAGTGCAGTGTGAAGTACAAGGGGAGCCAAGCTCAGGTCCGCCTGATTCATGGTTTTAGCCCCAGGGCAGCATGGCCAATGGCTGGCTGGAGGGACCCCAGAACACCAGCAGCTGTGGCAATTCCATAATTATCAACATACACATGCCTAGGACAAAGTGAGAGGTTAGTGCCCTATGGACTTTGGGACCAGTATTTGTGGAATGTGTCAGCTTCTTCCCCTGGGGGCTAGAAGCTGCTGAGGAGATACGCCATTTTGTAGTTTTCAGAGGCAGCTCCAGATCCTGGCCTGCGAACTGTAGGGAGATCCAGGGATCAGTCTTGGGGAGTAATCACTCTTGCTTTAACCTCCCTGGATCTGGATTGTGATCTGGGGTGGAAGTCGTGGGGGGGGTTACAGCTTGCCAGAAATGGAAGTTGCCCTCCCACACGTTCTGGACGAAAATTCCCCTATCTGTCGGGCAAAGACATACAGTGGCAACAAACCCAGAAGTCAAGTAATTAAGTGGCAACATGCCAAGGCAAAGGAAACAAATTAAACAGAAAAATGCAACCTTAGACTCCTAAATTTGGGGCAAAGAGGATCGAAGCATAGAATAGGAGGAGGACTGTGAGGTCAGAAATCCTGCTGAAAAAGCCGCAGGGGAAAACATGAGCGGGTTGCAGGCCAGAGAGGATATTAAAAAGGACTTTAAAAATCAAATAAGAGAAATGGAGGAAAAATTGGAAAGAGAAATGTGAAGGATGCAGGAAAAGTATGAAACGAGGGTCAACAGCCTGATTGAGGAAAACAACACCTTAAAAATAGACTAACTCAAATGGCAAAGGAGGCCCAAAAGAGCAATGAGGAGAAGAATGCCTTAAAAAGTTGAATTTGCCAGATGGAAAAAGAATTTCAAAAGTTCACTGAGGAGATTCATTCCTTCAGAGTTAGACTGGAGCAAATGGAAGCTAATGACTTTATGCGAAATCAAGATGCTGTTAAGCAGATCCAGACAAATGAAAGAATAGAAGGCAATGTGAAAAACAAAAATCTAGCCGTGTAACCTTGGGCAAGTTACTTAACCCCAATTGCCCTAAAGGGGCGGCTAGGTGGCGCAGTGAGTAAGAGCGCTGGCCTCGGAGTTTGGATGACCCGAGATCAGATCCGGCCTCAGAAAATGAGCACCCACGCATAAATCAAATGACTAGCCATGTAACCTTGAGCAAGTTACTTAACCCCAATTGCTTTAAAAAAAAAAAAAAAAGAAGAAGGCAATGTGAAATATCTCATGGAAAAAACCACTGACCTGGAAAATAGATCCAGGAGAGTTAATTTAAAAATTATTGGACTACCTGAAAGCCATCATCAAAGAAAGGACCTAGAAATCATCCTTTAAGAAATTCTCAAGGAAAATCGCCCTGATGTTTTAGACCCAGAGGGGGAAATGGAGGTTGAAAGAATCCACCGATTACCTCCAGAAATGATCCCCAAAAGAATACCCCTAGGAATATTATAGCCAGGTTCCAGAATTCCTAGATCAAGGAGAAAATCCTGCAAGCAGCCAGGAAGAAACAATTTCAATATTGTGGAAACACATTCAGAATAGCACAGGACTTGGCAGCTTCTACACTGAGGGATTGAAGGTCATGGATTATGATATTCCACAGGGCAAAAGACCTGGGATTGAAATTAGGAATCACATGCCGAGCAAAACTGAGTATTTTGTTTCAGGGGAAAATATACTCATTCAGTGGAATAGAAGACTTTCAAGCATTCTTGAGGGAAAAAAACAGAGTTGAAAAGAAAATGTGACATTCAGACACAAGAAGCAAGAGATGCTTGAGAAGGTAATCAGGGAAAAGAAATCAAAAGGGGGGCGGCTAGGTGGCGCAGTGAATAGAGCACCGGCCCTGGAATCAGAAGGACCTGAGTTCGGAGCCGGCCTCTGACACTTAATCCACACAAAAAGAAAAACCTAGCCGTGTAACCTTGGGCAAGTTACTTAACCCCAATTGCCCTAAAGGGGTGGCTAGGTGGCGCAGTGAGTAAGAGCGCCGGCCTCGGAGTTTGGATGACCCGAGATCAGATCTGACCTCAGAAAATGAGCACCCACACATAAATAATGACTAGCCGTGTAACCTTGAGCAAGTTACTTAACCCCAATTGCTTAAAAAAAAAAAAAGAAATCAAAAGGAACTTATCAAAGTTGAACTATTTACATTCCTACATGTAAAAACAATAATTGTAACTGATGAAGCCTTTCTCATTATGAAAATAATTTAAAAAGGTTATATGCACATATGAATACATATGTGAGTGTGTGTATATGTTTACAGCTATACATGGATAGAGGGCACAGGTTGAATTTGGTGGGAAGGGATGATACTTAAGGGGTGAATTTAAGAGGTGAGAGAGGAAAGTGGAAAGAGGAGATGGGGAGAGACAGGGTAAGGTAAACTATCTCATGTAGAAGAGGCAAGGGGAAGCAGTTGCAGGGGAGGGGAAGAAGAGGAAGGCAAAAAGGCAAAACCATATTCTCATTGAATTTGGCTCAGGGAGCGAATGACATACATACTGTATGGGATATCTGACCTTGCAGGAAAGTAGGGGAAAGGGGAATGAGAGCGGGGAGGATAGAGGGCAGGACATTCTGGGGGGGAAGGGAGGTTGGAAGTACCCACTGTTGAAAGGGATAAGACCAAAGTTGAGAATAGAACAAGTAGGAGGTGGGGTAGGAGGGAGGGAAATATTATCAGTCTTTTATAATATATCTACTATGGTAATATTTTGCATAGTTATACATGTATAATACATACTGAACTGCTTATCTTCCCAGTCGGAGTTGGTGACAAGGTAGGAAGGTAATGGTTCTGAAATTCGAAGTTTTAAAATTAAATGTTTTAAATACATATAAATACTATTATTAATACTATTTTGCATGTAATTGTAATCTTCTTAACCAGAAGTTAATAAAGCATTTGTTAAAAAAATATTTCTTTATTCAACTATATTCAGGACCATTTTTTTCTTTTTCTTTGTTTTTTTTTTTTTTGAGGGCAATTGGGGTTAAATGACTTACCCACAAGGCTAATAAGTGTGTCAAGGGTCGGAGGCTCAGGTCCTCGTAACTCCAGGGACAGTGCTCTGTTCTCTGTGCCACCTAGCTGCCCCCTTTCAGAAAGATTTTTAAGTTCCAATAGAATGGAATAGATTCTTGCCTTTGGCAGCTTGGTAAAATATTAAAAGAAAATAGGACTGGTAATGAGGAGTCCTGGGTGCTAATGTTGAATGCAGTCACACTATCTTGTATCACTTAATCAAATCTTAGTCATTGTTTCCTGATCTGTAAAATGAGGAGGGTTAGACAAAATGATCTCTAAGTTCCCTTCCAGCTTTGAAACTAATTCAACTGTTTGAAACCATCCCCTCTAATCAAGTGCTCTCTCTACTTCCTGTAATGGTAATGGATTGCTGAGGGCCAGTTGGAGCAGCTCAGGACTTTTTGAGAACTGCCACCCAGAGCTACAGAGAACTGAGGAGGCATTAATGTTGTGCCAGTATTTTTTTTTTCTGTTTTGATGTTATTTTGCCAGATTTATCTGCTGGTAAAGGACAGTGCTGTTGTTGGAGAGGTCCTGGAACCTTGCTGTTGGTTTAGAAGCCCTGAAGGAGGATTTTCTTGTATGTTTACAGAAATCCTGGAGTAGGGTCTTGTTGATATTTTCAGGGGTCCTGAGAATGTTCTGCAGGCATTGAGTGAATTGTTGAGGATGCTGGCAATGTATGTTGTGGCTTTGTTAAGTTTGGCTTCCCAGGAACAGGGAGTGCTGAGAACTTGCCTATGTCCAAATGAAGAAAAGACCTCTACATAGGTACTGAATGCTGTGATATCTTAACTTTGTTGTGGCTTAGGGTTAGATGGCCTTTGTGCTCTCCACTGCCCCTTTGAGAATGTGCTTGGTGGTAATTGATGATAATTGTAATTCAATTTGATCCAGGGGAGGAGTGTCTTGTATTTTGTGCTTTGTGACTGACTGTTTTGTTTATGATTGGAAACTAATCTCCACTTGAATAGAGAGAAGACTTTGTGATTGATTAAATGAATGTACTGCACAGGGGGGGAGTACTTGGACCTTAGTACTTTGTGAATGAATTGTGGACTTACTAAATTATTGATTTACACATGGTAAATGCTGTATTATGGTTTTCTGTGATTTTTTTTTTTTTGTCTTAATCTGTCACTGAGTAAATGGAATTTGCTATGCTTGTAATCTGAAGCTGGAACCTGCTTGTGCTTGGTGTTACACTTCTTAACTCAGACAGCTAGAAGGAAGCCCTACAAAGCAAGATAAGATACAGAGAGTTTGCCTGGGATCTGATGGCTGTAAAGATCACATTGAAAGAAACCTGGGTATTCCCTAGAAGTAAGTGCAGCAGTTTTAGAGACAGTTCAGTGAGGCATTTTATAGCTTATTTTAAAGCAAATTTTCACCATGCTACTTCCTTTTCACTACAATAGTGATGCAATTGTTCAAAGATTTATACAGGAGCCAGACTCTTATTAGTTTCTTCCCATATCCAGATTTCTGTCTCCCTGACATAGGGGCTGCCAGTTAGCAGTGCTATAATCGTTTTCAGCTTGAGAAGATGTCTCCTGCATTACCTACAGAGTTTTACTAATGAATAGTTCCATACCACTACTCTGTGTGTGTGTGCATGCATGCGTGTGTGTGTGTGTGTGTGTGTGTGTGTGTGTGTGTGTATGCTGGGGGTAGCAATGTGTGAAGGATTATTAACATATGCTTAACCAACAAAATGATAACTCTGATTTATTGTAATTAGACATGTTTGATCTTTGGTTTTCCTAAAAATATCAACCCTACAGATTCTTTACCATGGTATGTCTGAGATTCCTTCCAAAAACACACTTAAAAGGCCAGAAAAGAAAGTATTGGTTTCTTCAGTGAGTCACATGAGTGACGGCAAATTTTTAGTTTTGGCAATATTCCAGTATTGAGCATGGACCAAGTGACAGAAATTCTGGAAATGCAAGTAGTCCGGTCAAACAGCAGACAGAGCTCAGCATTTTACCTTGCTGAGCAAAGAGGGCTCAACTACATCTAATTCGTGCTGAGCTTTTATTATAGGGATACTTTGCTGAGCCCATATGGTCATTTTAAACTGATCTATTTGCCTAATGCATTCTGACATTTCCTTGTTTTGCTGCATTAATAAATTTCTGAAGTACATATAATTCTGCTATGTATTCCTCCTTTCTCCCTTATCAAAAATATTTTTGTCTCATTGTTTTCTAGTATGATTACCCAAAACTTGAAAACCAAAAATGTTACTCAATTTCTTAATGGACACTTATCTTTAATGCAGTAGAAATGGAAGTATGGGAAGAAAAGAAAACCTCTTACATTTCTACATTACTCATTAATGCATGCTCACAATGTCATTAACATCTGATCATTTTTATTCACCACCTGGTTGAGGGCAAAAGTGATACATATATCATGGCTTACAATTCTAAATTCATAGTGAGGAATGAGAAGAAAGATGATTTTATCCCATCTTTTGAAATGGAACCCACAGGAAATAAAATCTAACAAGCTATATGAAGCTTAGATATAGAAGCTAAATTTTTATGTCTCAAAAAATTTTGACCACTCATATTTCTTAACCTCCTCTAAGATATCTGATAAAAATTTTAAAATGACCTAGCCACATTAAAATAGTCTTTTCTGCGTTTAGGCATAAATATCTTTCTTGTAAAATATATACAAATTAGAGTAAAATATAATTAAACTTTGTGTTTAAGAACTGTGAACTTTGTACTGACAAATAATAAAAATAAGTCCAACTATATAGTTACAACAAGCAAATCTACACAGTGATGGGAAAAGCAGCAATAAATTATTCTTGTAACTATAATATGTATCTAAAGAAATATTTTTTATAAAATATAATCAAGGTAGCATATTATTATGCAACACAAGCATATGTAATAAATTTTAGGTATAAAATCATGTTAAATTAGACCATAGACTAAAGAGTTGCTTTCTTTCATTTCTAGAAGAAAAAAGATATTTAAACTGTAGGAAGTATCTTGTTGGTTGAGGACTTCAAAGTTCTTATATTTTTATAATTAAAAATCCTTTGTTTTAAGTCAGCAAAATTAATAGAGTAGGAAATTTCATTTTCTATAAGTGTCAGTAAATTGTGTGACTATATGTTTGTGATCTGCTTTCTAAAATCTGCCTGATCACTTCACTTGCCTTCATTAAGATTTCTCTAGAAGTAAATGTAGATTATTCTCTTAAGGATGTTCTAGAAATTGAAATGTAGGCACAGAGATAGAAAATTATTTTCTCTGTTACTCCCATTTGTAGTTATAAGATCCATAATATCCTCCTATCATTTTCTACACTTCTCACATAGATTGAGAATTGAATCTTAGCGCCTTCCAAATGTCCTAGCCCAGGAGACCCTTTTGGTATACTTGAGTTAGTACATCTATTCTTCCTCCGTCTTTTCTTTAATATTATTTCTACTTACTGATGCAGTTTATCAGGAACTGTCATATTAGAATTCAAATGCAGTGACTACACAGTTATTGACAGAAAAAAAATTGTTTATTATAGAAATCTTGACAGATCTATCCTTTTTAAAGAAAAAATATTTTCCTCTTTTCAGGTTCATACTTAATTTTTTTTCTGAAGAAAAAACATAATTATTTTTAGCCATTATTTATATATTTTAATATTCTTTTAAAATAAATTTCAGTTTCAAGTTCTCTCCTCCACCCACTGAGAAGGCAAGCAAATTTACATCAATTAATTACACACATATACTTCAAGTTGCTATCAGTGTTCATCATTTTCTTTCTGAAGGGGATAACATATTTTTAAACATAAGCTATTTGGAATTGTCTTGGATCACTATAGGCATAGTCACCAGAATGACTGGACCAGTTCACAACTCCAACAACACATTAGTGATATACTTTTTTTATCTCAGCCCCTCTAACATTCCTCACTTCTCACTGTTATGTGAAATTGTCACATACCTAGTCCAAAAATGGTACATGTTGTAAAAATCACACAAAATTTCTTGAAATCATACAATCAATCCTTTATCATTCCTATCTGCTAGGCCCTTGAAAGGCATTGAGACTACTGATATGAAAATTATATAAACCTTGTTTTCTAGAAACTTACATTATACTCAGGGGGTACAACATGGTGAAAGATAGGTAAACATAACATTTAAACAAAAGACATTATTTTTTAAACTTTTTTTTTGTTATTTTGCTTCTTGGAGGGTGGAAGGTAGGGCAATTCGGGTTAAGTGACTTTCCCAAAGTCACCCAGGTAGTAAGTGTTAAGTGTCTGATACCAGATTTGAACTCAGGTCCTCCTGATTCTAGGGTTGGTGCTTTATTCACTGTGCCACCTAGCAACACCAACAAAATACATTTTAATTATCTTGGGGGACAGGTAGTACTAACCATTGAGTGAATAAAATTTCAGGTAATGTGAAACTTGAAAATACTGGGGAACCTAGGAAGTAAATGTGAAGCTGGAAAATTCCAGGTATAATGGGCAGCCCATACAATGTTAAAGAAATAGTAGAAAGTATGTCACCTAAAGGAAACAGTAAGTGGGCCATTTTGGCTGAAATATGAGTGAATGTATTATCTATTCAGAATGGAATGATACACTGGGGAATTATTATGAAAATTTATCAATGATATAAGTGTTTGTATCTAATTTTAGAGGAAATGGGGAGTCATTGAAACTTTATGAAGTGGAAGTGTGGTTGTCAGATATGTTTTAGGGATAAATATGTAGCAGCTGTGTAGATCAATTAAAGAGGAAGGAAAGCTAAATGGAGTGAAACCAATTAGGAGGTTATTGCAATAGTCTAGGTTAGAAGTGATGAGGGTCTGACCTAGAGTGATAGTGGTTTAAGGGAAGAAAAAGATAGATAGATAGATAGATAGATAGATAGATAGATAGATAGATAGATAGATAGATAGATAGGTGGATAGATAGATATGTAGATACATACATACATACATACATACATACATATATACATAGATATGTAGACGCATAGATAAATAAAAGATATATCATTGAGATATAATTGACAGAACATGGCAATTGATCAAATACAGGGTTAAAAGAGAGGAAAGATTCAGGAATATTTTAGAGGTAGTGGAATTGGGTGATTAGGACATTTGTAGATGTATTTAATGGGAATAGCAAAGTTAAGAGAAAAGAAATTTGAGTGAAAAAGCATGAGAACAGTTTTATATATACTGATTTTGAGACTCTTATGTGAGATCAAAGTATAAACATCCAGTAGACATTCAGATATTAACTAGAACTAGGAAGAAATGATCTTATTATGTAGATTCAGGAATAATCTGTATTGAAATAATGTGAAAGCAGATGAGAATATAGGGAGAGAGTAGAGGAAAAAAAAGGTCCATGATTGTATTATAACCACAATTATGAGACAGCATATGAATAATTGTCTTTCAAAAAAATTAGAGAAGTAGGAGGAAAACCACAGTAGAGCAGTATCAGAAAAAACCCAGGGAGGATTTAGTATCCTAAAATGGGAAGTATTCAGTCAAAGCTATGGACAGATCAAGAAGTTTGGGGACTAAGAAAAGGACTTTTGTGTTAGCAATAAAGAACTGAGTGATGATGTCCTTGGAGAGAGGCCAGTTTTAGTCCAACACTGAGCATGGAATCTAGATGGCAATGGATTGAGAAGTAAATGAGAGGTTAGAAGGTGGATATATGTGTAGATGCTTTTGATGATTTTTTTCCTAGGAGTTTGATTATAAGTAGAGAAAGAAATATAGGAACTTTGAGAGGATGGTAAAGCCAAGGTGAAAGGTTTTGTTGGTTTTGTTTTGTTTTGTTGTTTCTGGAATAAGATGAGGGAGATCTGAGCATGTATGCATAAAGTAGAAGAACAGATATAAATTAAGAAGTGATACTAATAATGCTGGAAGGGACAATATCTTAAAAGATCAAAATGAAACCATTTACATCTTTAGTCTTCAAAGCTCTGATTAATATTTAATGGGGCATCAAAGATAGAGAACTGCCCTTATTAGAAATGATTACCAGTGTCAAAGAATATATCCATCTTTGATTTCAAATGGTAAAGGGGCACACATGACTTTACAAGGTCAAAACCTTTGGGGGGATGATAGCCATTAAACTAACACATCATGATAATATATTTACAAATGTAGAAGAGAAAATTCTGGCAAGATGGTGGAATGAGAGGTTGTGTCTAAGAGTAAACAACAAAGCAAAAAATGCCATAAGGTTGAACTTTAGATGTCTGGAAACCAAAGCATGAGAGCTAAAATTCAGGAAAGAGAATATGATCTGAGCATTATACTCTCAGTCACTTTTAGAAGATAATAGGGTATTGAATTTGATGTAAAATAATGTTGTACAAGTATAATAATAGTATAATAACACTGATGCTTCAAAAAGAATGTCAGTAGAACTAAAAGTAAAATATATCTCAGTGAAATAACATTCATCATATTTCTAAGTTCTGATATCTATACTCTATTTGTTCCATTTTAGACAAACAACAATTAGTTTCTTAGACAAAGGAGGCAAAAGTATCATTTTGGACTTCATAGAGTCAGATCATTTAATGTCAAGAATGCAAACCCCATTTAGTAATATCTTTATTTTACAGTTTTTTTACTAGCTTTTTTTAAACTGCTGAACAATATTAACTTTGGGAAAAGAATCCTTTATTTGGAATTCACATGCATTCTTCTCTTTGTTCCTCAAATATTTCACATGAGTTGTCAAAAGCTGGTGAATTACCCCAGAACTAAACCTCAGTGTGATACTGAAAACCTTTCCCTGGCTGTGGATATATGTATTTCTTGTTCCTTTCCAAAGAATTTTAGTATGTCTCAGAGAAAAAAAAAAGTTAATGATTTTTTTATTATTAATTTCTATTAGTTCTTAAAATTACATATAATTACAGCCAAAATTTATATAGTATTTAAAAATGCCATAATGTATACATATTTCATTTCAACATCATAATTACCCTACAACAAAAGTGCTATTATTATTATTCCCATTTTTTCAGAAGAGGAAGACTAGAGAGTATTTTAATGACTTGTCTATGATTACAAAGCTCTCAAGAGTCTGAGGTAGAACTCAGATATATATATATATATATATTACTCTAAGTCCAGTGCAGTCTCCTATAAACAATCTTTCATACTGCTAAGAGAAAACATTTGCTTTGAGAGGAAAACCTGTGGCAACCAAATTCTTATGGTATTTACTCATGTGGAACCAATTTTCTCAGTCTAAGAAGCTGCTGTAAAAAAAAAAAAAACACTCCTGACTATCATAGATATCAAGTACACTTTCACATAGGCCAATAAAGCATCATGGGATTATTCCAAAAAATGAAGTTATATTTAATTGAAACCTAAGTATTTTGTTATGTGCTCAAAGAATAAGACCTAACCTGCCCAGATGCTAAATAAGTTCTTTGTTTTTTCAAATGCTTTTTTAACTTCTGGTTTACATAATTCATTTCCATCAGATTTTGAGTTACAATATTTTCCCCATTTAAACCCTACCCATGACCACAGAATAGCAGTCCCAAAGTATATGCCCTCATACAGTCTGCTCTTTCCCATACCACCTTCAACTTTTCCAGTAGGGCAAGGTGAATCCCCATGCCCCAATGTCTGCATAACTTATCTCCCAATTATATGTAAAATAGTATTAACAATAGTATTTCTATATCTTTAAACCATTTGATTTTAAAACTTCAAATTCCAGATTCATTCCCTTCCTCCCTTGTGACCCACCCTTACTGGGAAGATAAGAAATTCAGTATATGTTGTACATATGTAGCTATGCAAAACATTGCCATAGTATATATATTGTAAAAGACAGAGTATATTTCCCTCCCTTCTCTCCCACCTCCCCCTTGGTCCATTTCACACTTTGATCCTGTCCCTTTTCAAAAGTGTATGCTTCCAAATTCCCTCCCCGCTGCCTGCCCTCCATTCCATCATAATCCCCTCCATCCCCCTCCCTCTCACTCTCCTGTAGGGTGAGCTATCCCATTTAGTATGTATGCTATTCTCTCCCTGAGCCAAATTCAATGAGAATAAGGTTTTTCCTTTTTGCCTTCCTCTTCTTCCCCTTCTCTGCAACCACTTTCCCTTGGCTCTTCTACATGAGAGAGTTTACCTCATTCTGCCCCTCCCCATCTTCTGTTGTTATGTTCCTCTCTCACCTCTCACATTTACCCCTTAAGTATTATCCCTTCCTATTAAATTAGACCTGTGCCCACTATCTATGTATACCTGTAAACATATATACACACATTCACATATGTATTCATATGCCCATATACCCTTCTTCAGCTATTTTCATACTGAGAACGGTTTCATCAGTTACAGTTATCGTTTTTCCATGTAGGAATGTAAATAGTTCAAGTCTGATAAGTTCCTTATGATTTATTTTTGCTGTTTATTTTCTCAAGCATCTCTTGTTTCTTGTGTCTGAATGTCAGATTTTCTATTCAACTCTGTATTTTTCATCAAGAATGCTTGAAAGTCCTCTATTCCACTGAATGAACAAATTTTCCCTTAAACATGATACTCAATTTTGCTGGGTAGGTGATTCTTGGTTTTAATCCCAGCTCCGTTGACCTCTGGAAAATCATATTCCATGCCCTTTGATCCCTTAGTGTAGAAGCTACCAGATCCTGCACTATCCTGATTGTGTTTCCACAATATTGAAATTGTTTCTTCCTGGCTACTTGTTGTGTTCTCTCATTGATCTGGGAATTCTGGAACTTGGCTAAAATATTCCTAGGAGTTTTGTTTCTGGGATCTCTTCTGGACATGATAAGGGGATTCTTTCAACCTCTATTTTGCCCTCTGGTTATAAAATATCAGCACAATTTTCCTTGAGAATTTCTTGAAGGATGATTTCTAGGTTCTTTCTTTGATCATGCTTTTCACATACTACAATAATTTTTAGATTATCTCTCCTGGATCTTTTTTTTCAGGTCAGTGTGTTTTCCCATGAGATATTGAACATTGCCTTCTATTCTTTCATTTGTTTGGATCTGCTTAATAGCATCTTGATTTCTCATAAAGTCACTAGCTTCCATTTGCTCCAATCTAATTCTGAAGAAATGATTCCCCTCAGTGATCTTTTGAGTTTCTTTTCCATCTGGCGAATTCAGCTTTTTAAAACATTCTTCTCATTGCCTTTGGAGCCTCTTTTGCCATTTGTATTAGTCTACTTGTTAAGATGTTATTTTCCTCAGTCAGGCTGTTGACTCTCATTTCATACTTTTCCTGCATGCTTCTCATTTCTATTCCTAATTTTTCCTCCACTTCTCTTATCTGCTTCTTAAGGTCCTCTATGGCTTGTAACCAGCTTGGATTTTCATTTGGGGCTTTTGGTGTAGCATTTCTAATTTCACTGTCTTCCTCCTGTTCCATGCTTTGCCCCTGAAATAGGACTCTAATATTGCATTTTTCTGTTTATTTTGTTTCCTTTGCCTAGGCATGTTGCCACTTAATTACTTGACTTGTGGGCTTGTTGCCACAGTAGGAATCTGCCACCAGCCAGGGGAGCTTCCCTCCCAAACGCTGGGGTTTTCCCAACTGCTGTTGATATTTGTTGGGTGGCCTCTGTGAAGCCTCCACACACTCTGGCTAGTTGTTTACATACCCCAAGACCTCCACCCCAGACCACAATCCAGATCCAAGAAAGATAAAGAAAGATCGATTTCAGCCCAGACTAATCAACGGATCGCTCTACAGTTTGCAGGTCATGAGCTAAAGCTGCAATGAGGTAATTTGGCAAAAGCTGTGCTGGCTCCTCACAGGCTTCTCACCCCCAGGGTAAGAAGCTGACTGATACTCCCAACCAGTCCCAAAGTCCATAGGGCACTCACTGACCTCTCACTTTTTCCTAGGCATTATGTGTTGATAATTCTGGAAACGCCACACCTGCTGGTTTTCTGGGGGCCCTCCAGCCAGCTGTTGTTCCAGCCCCCCCCCCCCCCCGGGGCTAAAACCTCCAACTCATGCGGGCCTGGGCTCAGGTCCCAGAGCACTGTGCTGGCTGCTTCCTGCCAGGCTGCCAGGCTATCCCCAATGGGAGGTTAACTTCTCCGTGTCATTTTGTGGGTTCTAGAGCTCCAGAGGTAGTACAGAGTCCTCCTTTTATATAATTTTGAAGTGGTGTGGGCTGGTGCTCCACCGAAGTGCTGTTTTTACTCTACCATCTTGACTCTGCCTCCTGCCCTAAATAATTTCTTTCTTTTTTTTTCTTTTTTTTTGGCTTTTTGGAGGGCAATTGGGGTTAAGTAACTTGCCCTAGGTCACATGGCTAGGTTTTTGTTTGCGTGTGCGTTAAGTGTCTGAAGCAGGATCTGAGCTCAGGTCCTTCTGACTCCAGGGATGACGCTCTAATCACTGCGCCACCTAGCTGCCCCTCCTAAATAATTTCTTTACTTAATAAACTTCTTCATCAGCCTAAGGCTTTCTTTCCCTTTGCAAAGGTTAAGAGGCATGAATGTTCTAGCCTATTCCTGTTCTCTCAGTTACTCCTTGAAAAAAATAATTAATTATTTAGCATTTCACATCCAGGATATTAAGATTAATATTCTTCTATAAGTAATTGAGCATCTTGCTTGTCCAGGATCTTAGAAATTTTTCCAAGGATGACATTTAAAAATAATATATTTCATGGTAGGTGTGCAGAATTTTAAATACAGAAAGGAGAGAGATACACTTGATTTTGAAATTTTTCATCAGAAATAACTGTAGTTGATAGTATTTTTTTTTTACCTAGGTGGTGTCAGAATTGCAATAACTCACAATAAAATATGAACTTTTCATTTTCCAGAAGTTTGATTACATTTGAGAGAAACAAGATTCATGCTTTCAAATATGGATGCTTTCATATCCTCAGATAAGTCAGTATTGTTGGGGGTATATTTTTTCACTTCTTTGTTCTTGATTGAATATCGTGAGTAGTTTTTAAAAAAGCTCTTTTGGGTCATATTAGTAATCAAACACAAATACTTTTTGTGTTTTTAATTAATCATATATCCTCCAAAGGCCTTCTCCAATGCCCCATTGTGGTATCTTGCTTTACCTTTTGATATTGAAAACTATGCTAGCCAAACTCCAGCAGGTTGTATTAACTGAAAAGAATTTGAGGGTTCAACAACCAGTGAATTATTTAACTGTATTCTGAAGACAAGTTTAGCAAAGTAAACACATAAATGCTCAACATTGAAAGGTAGTTTAGGGCAGATTTATGATTTTGACAACAGTAATTCCAGTCTTCCCTCAAGTAAAGCATGGAAAGGTTCATTCATATGTCAGTGAAACTCAGCTATTTCTTTTACAGGAATAAAACAAAAATGAATCAGCCCTTCATATCTCTATTTAAAAAAATATTTTAGACTGGACATATGAGTTGATTGGAATGGGAAACTTCTGGTAACAGAATTTCTTCTGGCAATGTGTGTCAGCACCAGCCCTGTGATACTTAGCTTAAAGAAACTGCCTGAGAGACTGAGAAATTCAGCTATTTATCTAGGTTCACAAAACAAAGAAGGAAGTAGCAGGTATTGAATATAAACATAGATCTTTGTTACTTGGAGGTCATCTTTCTATTCACTAAGCAAGTAGAGGTAAACTCAAATAGAAACAAGATCCCTTAACCAATATATAAGGTTCACTGTGGGCTTCATGTTGACTTAAATAAATTTTATTTATGTTCTGTTGTATTTTAATTTATGTTGTTAAATATTTCCCTAATTATGTTCTCAGGAGTGTTGTGGGCAGAAGAATACTTGACACTTCTGAACTATCTTACCCTACCACTTTCTTATAATGTATTCATGGAACATCAGAATCATTTAATAAATACTTGTAGAATGATTGACTGAATGTGAATATGGAGGAAAATGGCACTTGCATTTAAATATAATTGATGAAGCTAATGGATGAATTAGGACCATATAGTAAGAATTATTACGGTTCTCCAAAATTATAATTGTATTAGATTTACATCAATCAAAATGAGAGATCTCAAATAAAAATTTAGCTAATGGGGATTTAAAAGAGTAAGATTAATCAACAGAATATGTATGAATGCTTTCCAGGTGTCAATAAACAGTTTCATCAAACAGTACAAAAACAATTTCAGAGCCTTATTTGGCTTAACAAGAATAATAGAAGAAAAAATTCTTTAGTAACTTTTTGAACTTCATTATTCAATTTCTTTTTTATCAAATGCTTTATTAACTTCTTGTTTACATCATTCATTTTCACCAGATTTTGAGTTACAAATTTTCTTCCCCTTTTTCCCCTACCCACATCTCCAAAATAGCAGTCCTATGGGATATCCCATCCTCCAATCTGCTCTCTCCCATATCTTCCCACATACTCCCTTCGACTTTTCCAGTAATGCATAGTGAATCTCTATGCCCCCAGTGTCTGTATACCTTATTCCACAATTACATGTAAAATGGTATTAAGAACAGTATATATATATATATATATACATACACACACAAACACACATACATATATACATATATGTATGTATATATACATACATATACATACACACATATATACATATACATATATACATATATACACACACATACATATATATACATATATGTATGTGTGTATGTATATATATATATATATATATATATATATTAAACATTTGATTTTAAAACTTTGAATTCAGGGTTCATTCCCTTCCTCTCTTGTCACCCACCTTTACTGGGAAGATAAGCAATTATAGGTTGTATGTGTCTAGCTAGTGCCAAACATTACCATAGTATATATATTATAAAAGACAAATTATATTTACCTCCCACTTGTTCTATTCCCTACTTTGGTGCTGTCCTTTTTCAACAGTGTGTGCTTCCAACTTCCCTCCCCCCCAGACTGCCCGCCCTTCCATCATCATTCCCCTCTCATCCCCCCCTACTCTCCTGTAGGGTGAAATACCCTATTTAGTGTGTATGTCTTTCCCTCCCTGAGCCAAATCCAATGCATATAAGATTGTCACATTCCCTTTTGCCTTCCTATTCTTCCTCTCCATTGTAACCATTTTCCCTTGCCTCTTTTATATGAGATACTTTACCCCATTTTGTCTCTGTCCATATCCTCTCATTATATTTCTCTCTCACCTCTTAATTTCACCTTTTAAGTAACATCCTTTCCTATTAAATTGTTCCTGAACCCTCTATCTATGTATACCTGTCAACATATATACACACATTCACATACATATTCATACACCTTTTATTCCCTTCAAATATTTTCATACTGAGAAAAGTTTAATCAGTTACAATTATTGTTTTTTCATGTAGGAATGTAAATAGTTCAACTTTGAAAAGTTTCTTATGATTTCTTTTCACTGTTTACCTTCTCATGCTTCTCTTGCTTCTTGTGTCTGAATGTCAAATTTTCTATTCAACTCTGGTGGTTTTCTTCAAGAATACTTGAAAGTCCTCTATTCCACTGAATGATCATATTTTCCCCTGAAACATGATACTCAGTTTTGCTGGGTAAGTGATTCTTGGCTTTATTCCCAGCTCCTTTGGCCTCCAGAATATCGTATTCCATGCCCAGCGATCCCTCAGTGTTGAAGCTGCCAGATCCTGTGTTATCCTGATTGTGTTTCCACAATATTCATATTGTTTATTCCTGTCTGCTTGTAATACTCTCTCCTTGATCTTGGAATTTTGGAACCTGGCTATAATATTCCTAGGAGTTTTCTTGTTGGAATCTTTTTTAGGAGGTTATTAGTGCATTCCTTCAACCTCTACTTTGCCCACTGGTTCTAAAACATAAGGGCAGTTTTCCTTGAGAATTTCTTGAAGGCTGATTTCCAGGTTCTTTCTTTGATCATGGCTTTCAGATAGTTCAATAATTTTTAAATTCCCTCTCCTGAATCTATTTTCTAAGTCAGTGATTTTTCCCATGAGATATTTCACATCCTTCTATTCTTTCATTCATTTGGATCTGTTTAATAGTGTATTGAATTCTCATAAAGTCACTAGCTTCCATTTGTTCCAATCTATTTCTGAAGGAATGATTCTCTTCAGTGAGCTTTTGAGATTCTTTTTCCATCTAGCAAATTCAGCAATTCAAGCAATCTTCTCCTTGTTGCCTTTTTCATACTCTTTTGCCATTTGAGTTTGTCAATTTTTAAGGTGTTATTTTCCTCTGTCAGGATGCTGACTCTTATTTCATAGTTTTCTTCGATCATTCTCATTTCTCTTCCCAGTTTTTCCTCCACTTCTCTTATCTGCCTCTTAAGTTCCTCTATGGCCTGTAAATAGCTCATATTTTCATTTGAAGCTTTTGGTGCAGGAGTTCTGAATTGACTGTCTTCCTCCTGTTCCATGCTTTGATCCTTTTTGTCCCAAAAATAGGAGTATAAAGTTGGGTTGCTCGGCTTTCTTTGTTTCCCTCCTTTGCACATGTTGCCACTCAATTACTTTACTTTTGGGCTTTTTGCTACAGCAGGAGTCTGCCACCAGACAGGGGAGCTTCAGTCCCAAATGCTGGGATTTTCTCACCTGCGGGAGGTATTAGTTGGGTGCCCTCTCTGAAGCCTCCACACTCTGGCAAGCTAGTCACACACCCCAAGACCTCCAGCCCATACCACAATCCAGATCCAAGAAAGCTAAAGCAAGAATTATTACTCCTCCAGACTGGCCTCCTGGTCCCTGTACAGTCTGTAGGCCAGGAGCTGAAGCTGCTGCATGGCTGCTCTTGTGGCTCCTCAGTGACTTCTCACCCCTGGGGGAAGAGGCTGACAAACTCTCAACTTGTGGGTCCCAAATTCCATACTGCACTGACCTCTCATTTTGTCCTTAGAATGTGTGTGTTGATAATTCTGGAAGCAGCCACAGCTGCTGGTGTTCTGAAGTCCCAACAGCCAGCTGCTGGCCTGGCCCACCATGGGGCTAAAACCTCTGGCTCCCTCAGGGCAGGGGTTGGCTCCCAGAGCTCTGCACTGTCCAATTCCTGCCAGGTTGTCCTCAGCAGGAGGTTAGCTTTTTTGTGTCATTTTGTGGGTTTTGTAGCTCCAAAGTTTTGTTCAGAGTCTCCTTTTACATAAAATGGAGAAGGTGGCAGCCAGATCTGTGCAGAAGTCCTTTTTCTACTCTACCCTATTCACTTTATTTCTATTTTGGCTGTGAAGTGATAACCTAGAAAATATTCTTAACCTAGAAACTATTATTAACGAATTAAGAAAATCTGATCTTGAAAATCTAACTCTCTCTGTCTCTCTCTGTCTCTGTCTCTGTCTCTCTCTGTCTCTCCATTTAAACTAATAAAAGTAACCCACTATAACAAGCATGAATTGAAGGTGAACAGTCACCATAATAGATTAAAAGTGAATTTACATTAAAAGCTGCAATGCTTTATCTTAGAAAAACAGCAAATATTTTGCAACCAAATTATATATTTCCTGATATAAGTATTTACTGCTAATATTCTTGTCATATTATTAATATTATTTTATTTTTTAAAATTATATATAAAATAATTTCAACATTTATTTTTATAATATTTTGAGTCCCATATTTTTCTCTCTCCCTCCCCTCCTTCTTTCCCATCACTCCTATTTTAGATGGCAAACAATCAGGTTATATATGTGCAATCTTGTAAAATATATTTCCATATTAGTCAGGCTATGAAAGAGGGAACAGAACAAAAGGAAAAAACAGGGGAAAATAAATAAAAGTAGAAATAGTATATTTTGATCTGCATTCAGACTCCACAGTTCTTTCTCTGTTTGTGGATGGTATTTTCCATCATAGGTCTGTTGGAATTGTCTTAGATCATTGTATTTTTGAGAAAAACGAAGTCCATCATAGATGATCATCATAAAATGTAATTGTTACTGTGTACAGTATTCTTCTGGTTTGTTTCACTTCACTTAGCTTTAGTTCATGTAAATCCAAGAAGATTTAGTGTTCATTAAAAGTCAGGAAGGATCTGGACTGAGAACATACAAAAGAGATCCTTTTAAAATATTTTTAATATATTTTAGTTGTCAGCCTTCACTTTTATAAGATTTTGAGTTCTAAATTTCCCCCCACCCTTTTCTTTCCCCTGCCTAAGATGGCATGCAATACAATATAGGCTATACATGTACAAGTCTATGAAATGTATTTCCACATTAATCATGTTTTGAAAGAAGAATCAGAACAAAACTGAAAAACCATAAGAAAGAAATAGGAGACAGACAGACAGACAGACAGACAGAGACAGCCACAGAGACTGAGACAGAGAGAGAGAGAGAGAGAGAGAGAGAGAGAGAGAGAGAGAGAGAGAGAGAGAGAATAGTATGCTTCGATCTGCAGCCAAAGTCCATAGTTATTTTGCTGGATGTGGATACCATTTTCCATCATAAGTCATTTGGAATTGTGTTAGATCATTGCATTGCTGAGAAGAGCCAAGTCTACCAAAGTTAGTAATTGTACAATGTTGTATTTACTTTGTATAATGTTTTCCTGATTCTTTTCACTTCACTTAGTATCAGTTCATGTTAGTTTTTCCAGGTTTTTCTGGAATCCACCTGCTCATCATTTCTCCATTATATTCATTTAACACAACTTCTTCAGCCACTCCCCAATTGATAGGTAACCCCTCAATCTTCCATTCTTTGCCAACACAAAAAAGAGTGTTATGAATATGTTTGTATATTTGGGTCCTTTTCCCTTTTTCATGATCTATTTGGCATACAGACCTAGTAATGGTATTATTGTATGAAATGTTATGCACAGTTGGGTTACCCTTAGCTCATAGTTCCAAGTTGCCCTCCAAAAGGGTTGGATAAGTTCACAGCTCCACCAACCATGCATTATTTTTCCAATTTTTCCATATCTTCTCCAATAATAATGATTTTGTTTTTCTGTCATATTAGCCAGTCTGATAGATGTAAGGTGGTACTTCAGAATCATTTTAATGGGCATTTCTCTAACCAATAGTGTTTTAGAGCTTTTTTGATGCAACTGTAGATTGTTATAATTTCTTTATCTGAAAATTATCTTTTCATATCCTTTGACCATTTATCAGTTAGGGAATCGCATATATTCTTATAAATTTAACTTACTTCTCTACCTCATTGAGAAATGAGGCCTTTGTTAGAATACAATTAATATTTTAAAAAAGAAATATATGATGCTACTACAAAAGACATTATCTATATGAATGGAATGTTTGCTCCTATGAGAGAAGCATTGGTCTTAACTCAGAAAATCATAAGCTAATAATGATACTCATAATAAAAATGAAATGACAGAATATAGCATTTGATTGCAATTAAATCCTCAAATACACAAATTCATAGCCAAAACCATTTTATAAGAACAAAAAATATGTAAGTATGTTTTGTATGTAAACATACAGGATGTGTGTGTGTGTGTGTGTGTGTGTGTGTGTGTGTGTGTGTCTGTATTCTGGAGGAGGGACTGAATCTATTCAGCTAAAATCATTAATTGATTTCATTGTTTATGGTTCGCCTACATGGCAATGTGGTATGACGCAGACCTGGAAGCATCACAGGATGTTCATACCTTCAGTAATACAATCAGGTAATGTAATCACAATGAATAAATGTTTTCCTATGATTTTTTTCATTTTAAGACTTAAGTACAAAAAAAAAAGAGTTTTCGTGATCCAAAAATAGTATGCCTTTACTAACATTTCCCCAAACAACTTCTAAAAAACAAAAGAAAGAAATGGGAAAAATATCATTCTTCTTCCTAATAAACCTATCATACATTTTGTTTATAGCAAACTCTAGGGCTGTCAGTTTAACTTCATAAAGTACATATCTTTTAAAAGCTTGGATTCATTGCTGAAAGGGAAAAAAGTCCCCTTAAAAATAAATGTATTTTTAAAGCCTGAAATAAAGAAAATGATCAAAGCTATAGTCTTTAAGTATTTGATAATCCCTGGTAATATTTTTTTGCTATACCTTTGTAGTAGCCCAGTAAAACCTCTGGTTTTCTGAATATAGACCTACCAGATTTACAACTGGCTTTCTCTGACAGAGGTACCCTTCCCTATATTTTCTCTTTACCTTGAATTTGTCTTGCTGAAACTTCCAGCCTCTTAGTTGATACCCAATTGCTTGTGACATCATATATAGGGAACTAATTGAAAGTATCACAGTAAGAATTAGCTCTCTTTGTGAAACTCCTAGTCTTCTTCCACATACATGGATAATCCTCTTCAATGAGATAGCCAAGAAAGATGTTCAAGGCTTGGGAATTTCTTAGAACATTTTTTCCTATACCACATGAATATTTTCTCAATTGGTGATCTGTAGGAAGCCCAATAATTGATTAAATAGAACAAAAGTCAAAAGCAATAACAAATAGGAAATGTTTTGAAAATAGAACTGAACTTGGAATTGTGAATATGATGATAGTAGCCAAGTTAGAATCTTTGCTCTGTCATTTATTCAGTATGAGATGTCTTCAGTTTCCTGTTTCCTCCTACCTATAATGAATTACAAGTTGAAGAGAAGAAAGTAGGTTAGCATGTATTTGAAAAATTCAAATTGACAATGATTTATTAAATATATTATATATAACAGTCATGGAGCTAAGTTCTGAGAATGAAAGTACAAGCAATAAGAAATTATATACCCTCAAGGAGTTTATAGTCGAATGGGAGAAACCAGAACGTAGAAGGGAATGGAAAATTAGATAACTTTTTAAAGATTTCTCTGTGAATTTTATGATGTTAAAACTTGATTGATTTCTGAATTCTTTTCTATGATCATCACATTTATAGGGTTTCTCCCTTGTATGAATCTTCTTAGGCTTAGAGAACTTTTACTGAAATCTGAAATGTCCCCATTTTCATTCATTGTTTTCCTTTGTTTTGCTTTATATTGGGATATTTATTTATATATTTATGGTTTCTTTGGATGCTTTTACCTTTTTTGTTTTTTGAGATTGGTTTATTTAAATTGTCCATTTTCTATTCAGATAACCCAGGAGGCATACATACACATACATATACACACATACATATACACACAATACACACATATCTGTATGTAAAAATATATGTATATTTATATATATACATATGTACACAAATAATATATACATCCATATATAGTGTGTTTGTGATTCATTCATTTAAATTGTTTTATTGACATATGGTTGTCCATATGACCCCGTTTTCTTTGATTATATAGGATTTTTTGAGGGTAGTTGGACTTTTTGTGGATTTTTCAGGGTACTACTTCGAGTGTACTTTATTTTGATAGTTCTGTTTATGTAGAGCAACAAGATGGTGTTGACAAGGCAGGGTATTACTGTTTGCTCTGATCACCATTTTCATTAGTCTTCTAAGAAAATATATTTTGACTTAGTTATATAGCAGAAATAATTTTTGCTCCAAGATAATTTATGTGAATGGATATTTTTTCTGCCTTAAATGAATTTCAGAATGGTTATTAATTCTATAGCTAAAATGAATGTTCAAAAATCTTATAAGATTTTTAATTTTGGGGAACAGCAAGCATTAAATTCTAGCATATTAAACACACACACTTACACACATACATACATGTATGCATGCACACACACACACACACACACACACACACCACTTTCAAATCATACCCAATATCCCAGTAAAAGTATGAAAAGAGAATGTGGAAGTCTTCTAAAAAATAATAGTCTTAAATCAGGAAAGCAAAGTTCATTACTATTGTAAAATAGATTCTAAGGGATAAGTGGCATCTGATTAACCAAATCCCTCTTCCTTTTCTTCTCTCTATATCTCTTCCCTTTACCTTTCCATCATCTTTCCTTTTTTTCTCTTTCCTGCCCTCCCTTCCTGTCCTGGAAAGAAGACCTATAATAAAGCCATGATTTGAGCCCTAGTCTTTGATTGCAAATCATGTTCTTGAATGATTCCAGTCTGAGGTTGGCAACTTGTATTATTATTAAGGAAAAAAATACAACTTTATATCTCTTAAAACAAGTTCATGTAAGACCAAAAGCAAAGTATTCTAATTCATGATGTTCCATAAAGCTATAATTCTTGATATAGGGAGATAAGATGGAGAGATACATATCCTTTCCCAAAAACTAACCCGGCACTCTCACTCAGTGTCTGTCATTTCATCTAATTTAATATTGCTCACTGGTGGGAAAAAGAGAGTAGAAGAAAAGAGAAACAATAAAGTAGTTATAGCTAAAATTCAATGGTTACCTGGTGGCTGAATCATTGATTTGTGACTATAGGATTTATAAATTTAAAACTATAAGGCCTTTAGAGGTTACCTGATTAAGTATCATTATTTTACTAGAAAGAAAACTGAGCCCCCAAAATAAAGTGATTTGCTTACGGCAAAACATGGTTTTAAGCCTAGGTTACCTGATTTCAGATGTAGTCCATGAGAAGGAGAAAGATACAAATGACTCCAAGAGGAGGTCTGGATTCCTAAACAGTGTATTGGAATTGGAGTGGTTGCTTATCTCTTTGGAAAAAGAAATGTGCTTTTTCAGAATGCACAGGATAGGGATGGCTAGGTGGTGCAGTAAATAGAGCACCGGCTCTGGAGTTGGGAGGACCTGAGTTAAAATCTGGCCTAAGACACTTATTTAATACTTACTAGCCATGTGACCTTGGGAAAGTCATTTAACCCCAATTGCCCTGCTTTCTCCCCTCCAAAAAAAAAAGTACAGGATTGAGGAACAAAACCTTCCAAATGCTGGATTTGAAAGCAAAAAACAAAGAAAAAGGAAGGGTGATTTGTAAAATTATCTTCCCCAGAAGTGGGGGGAACAATGGGAGAAATAACAAAGAGGGGAACAAGAGGAGAGAGAGGGGTGTAGTATGTGGGTACAAAGCTAGAAACTTCATCCACTACAGTTTGGGCAAATCACAAACAATGGAGAAAATCATTTATGGTCTGGAGGGTAATATTAAGCTGCTTTCCAGTTCTACTTTCTCTTCCCTTTCATCTTCTTCTCTTTTGATTCAGAGTATATAAAGGTGATAGTAATAGATATGTTTTGTGAGGATTTTGGAACCACTTCCTTTTCTTAGAGGGAGGGGGGAATAAAGAGGGAGTTTTCAGGCATCCAACTTTGTAATACACAGTGATACTTAGTGGTTGATTAGGACAATCAAATAAAACAAAATGTATCTATTGATAGTATGTGCCAAAAGTATATTTGTGGGGTGTTCATTAAAAGTATATATATATATATATATATATATATGTATATATGTATATGTATATATATATACACACATATATATACACACATATATATGTATGTATGTATACATTAGATATAGATGTAGATGTAGATATAGATAGATAGATATAGTTGGGGAATCAAGAGCTTCAAAGCTAGAAAATAGTAAAAAAACATAATGCAATATTGAGTGCATCACTGTTATACAAATCTCTCTCTCTTTCTCTGTATGTGTGTATACATACATACATAAAAGGAGAGGGAGAGATGGAGGGGTAAATGGAGAGGGGTTCAACGATAAGAAGGGATGGGGACAGGGACTCAGACAAGATTTGGGAGAGTTCTTGAGTCAGACCAGTAAGAGTCCTATAGCCCCAAATGAAGAAAAAACATAATTCTCCAATACACGAGTGCATAATTGTATAATCTGAAATCAGTAAAATACTATATAAGGTCTGTCTCTAGGTGGATTTGGACCTTACCACAACTGAATATTGAGGAAACATTTAAAGTCTCTCTTAGGTTTTGAATTCCTTCATTCCAATCTATTTCCACATATTCATGGAAAAGATTCATAGTAGATGTATTTTATAGTTGTATTTTAGTAATACCTAAAATATCATAAAAATGAAAGTAAGCAATGATTATTTCTGAATCTAAAGCACCTAACTTGTAGGCTGCTTAGGCTGGTAGCCATAAAGACAAAAATAAATCCCTCTTCCATACCTTTCGCCTACTAGATTGAGGAGGGGGTTTAGAAAGTGGATGTTGGGCTGTGGGATTGAGAGGTTAAAGAAGTAATTGTAAACAACAACCACCATCTGCTGTCTTGGATCGATGAACTCTCTCATTTACATCTGGTTAGACAGATATCTGTCTAATTCAATATATTCAATATTCAATATCTCCCCATATTTGTCCCATAACTAGTGATTTTCTAAAGTCCTAGAAGATATTCTGCCTTAACCCATCAGTCTCTCATATATATATATATATATATATATATATATATATATATATATATATATATATATACACACACACACATATATATATACACACACATATATATACATATATATATATATGTATACATATATATATATTCTTTTCCAATGAAGATAGAGTCTTTTCCGTCATGTCCTTATAGGTGTATCTGAAGTAGTCTTATAATTCTCCAAAGTCTTTTAGAAAAAACAATTTGGAATGGAGAGCTTCTGGGTTTTTGCACTATTTAGTCCTGTCAATAGCTTCTGAAGTCTTCATTATATTGCAAATGCACAGACACGCACACACACACACACACACACACACACACACACAAGAGCACGCATACACACAACTTAATAGTACAATGCAGACCAATGTTCTCAAAATAAATTTTTCATTTTAAGTTTATAACAATTGTAAAATTGCAGTGATTAGTTTAATTATGTTTTCACCTTGACAAAAGCACAAAAGGCTGTGTGTGTTTGTGTGTGCGTGTGTGTGTGTGTTGGATGTAAGTAGTTCAGTATTCAAATATTTGAAATACTGACATAAAAAATAGAGAACAGGAAACTTCTAATATAGAAATTATTTTACAATTCAAGACAAAACAGTAAGAAGGCTATATTAAATGTTCCAGGCACTGTGTTAAGTGTTAAAGATACAAAGAATGGAAAAAAATAAAACAAACAGAAAAGAGTCATCACTCAGAGTCTCATGGATGAGGCAACATGCAAATAACTATGTACAAATAGGATATATACAAGAAAAATTGGAGATAAACTTTGAGGGAAATAATGGATATAATAGATGACCACCCGAGATTTCCTATAGGATGTGAGAATTGAAGGAACCCAATGAATCCATTTAGCAGAAATGAGGAAGAAGATATTCATAGGCATGAGAAAAAAACCAGTAAAAATGCCTGGAGTAGGGAAATGGAGTGGATTTGTGAGGGGCAACAAATAGGTTAGTATCATTGGATTGTGGTGTAGGTAGAAGGAAGTAAGGTCTGAGAAGACTGTAAAGTTATGAAGGGGTTTTAGAGTCAGATGGAATTTTTTTTCTTGGATCCTGCTGATAATAGGGAGCCAAGGTAGTTTATTGAATAAAAGTCACATTGTTTTTATTTTTAAAAATATATTATATACTAAAAATAAATTATATATATATATATATACACATATGTCTGTATGTGTGCGTGTGTGTGCATATATACATACATACATGAATATATATGTATATATCTTTTCCTTTTAACATTTTGAGATATAAATGATTTCCCTCATATCACAAAACAATATGACATGTATTATAAACCATATTTCAATGTTAGCAATATCACAAAAAGGAAGAAAAAATTAAAGTGAATAAAAATACACTTCAATTTGTATCCAGAGTTCACCATGAGTCCTTAGGATTTGGTTCATTGTATTGATCAAGCAGCTAATTCTTTCACAGTTGATCATCATCATAGTATTGCTTTTACTATATACAATGGCCTTCTGGTGCTGCTCATTTCACTTTGCATCAGTTCATATTGCTCATACCATATTTTTTTTTCCTGAATGTACCTCCCCTTATCTTTTCTTATTGCTAAATATCACAATCATATACTATAACTCATTCAGCCATCCCCCGATTGTTCAGCATGTCCTCAATTTCCACTTCTTTGCCACCACAAAAAAGGGCTGAGCCATTTTCATTTTCTTTTATCTCTTTAGGGTACAGACCTAGTAGTTATATTGCTGGGCCCAAAGGTATACCCAGTTTTATAGCTGTTTGGGCATAGATCCAAATCACTCCCCAGAATGTATGGACCAGTTCACAATTCTACAAATAGCTCATTAATGTACATGTTTTTTTTTCCTTATCTCTGCCAGAGTTTTTATTTCTGATAGGTATGAGGTGTTACCATAGAATTATTTTAATTTTCATTTCTCTAATCATTAGTCAGTTAGGGAAGTTTTTCATATGAACATAGATGGATTTAATTTCTTCTTATGAAAACCAAGTGTTCACATTCTTTGACCATTTATCAATTGGAGAGTGATTCTTATTTTTATGAATTTGACTCAATTCAATATATATATATATATATATATATATATATGATAAATGAGCTATTTATGAAAACAGTGCAATAATTTTTTGCTATTACTCTATTATCTTTTAACAAAATAAGGTTTCACTGATTATATCTTTAAGTTTACTTTGCTTTGTCTTGGATGATTTGCTACCCCTGGTTTTTACTTTAGCTAAAGCATAACAATTCTTCTCCAGCCTGGTATTTTAGTTCTTTGTGTGACTTTCTATTTCAAGTACTTCTTTTAAATAAAAGAGAGGGGAACTGTTGAATTATGTTTTCTAATTCATTATGCTGTTTCATGGGTGAGTTCATCACATTCATATTTGTATTTATTTTTACTGTGTATTCCCATCCATTTCTTTTTCTGTTTATCCTTATCTCCCTCTTTTTTATATTAGCCCCTATCAGAAGTCTGTTTTTTCTTCTGATCACTGCCTCCATTAATCCACTCTACCTTTTTATTTTCCAAAAAACTTGGAAGATGAGCAGGAAAGATCCACCACGTGCTTCAGCATAGCCTTTGGTAAAGAGGGAACCTCTAGTAACCAGAGTGCCACTTTCTTCAGTGTAGCCATTTAAAAACATGGAAACAACCCAGCACTAGGATACTGGCTCCACAGCAGGAAAGCTGCCAGATTCCTATGGCCTCCAGTAGCGCCAGATACCACTTACTGCACCACCTCAGTGAAACACCAGACACAAGGATCCCCCATGGACCTTAGAGAAACATCAGTGCAGCACCAAGTAAACAGCCAGGGCCTGTAGCCCCCCAACAGAAGAAGTTTGAGACAGTGCTCCTTCCAGGTACAGAACTTAATTAGAAAATAAAGGCATGGGGTGGCTAGGTGACACCGTGAATAGATAACTGGCCCTGTAGTTCGGAGGACCTGAGTTCAAATCCAGCTTCAGACACTTAACAGAAAAAACTAGCCATGTGACCTTGGGCAAGTCACTTAACCCCAATTGCCCTCCAAAAAGGAAGGAAGGAAGGAAAGAAAGAGAGCGAGAGAGAGAGAGAGAGAGAGAGAGAGAGAGAGAGAGAGAAGGAGAAAGGGCAAGAAGAATGAGCAAGAAAGAATAAAAAGAAAAAGAAGAATCTTGACATAGAAAGTTATTATGGTGAAATGGTAATGTAATTTGAATCTGAAGATCCCTACTGGCAAAGGTAGCAGGTACTTAGCACTTAATAATTGATCAAGTCAGGTGGCTCGTTGGCGCAGTGAGTATAGAGAAGGCCCTGGAGTCAGAAGGACCTGAGTTCGGTTCCAGCCTCAGACACTTAACACACACAAACAAAAACCTAGCCATGTAACCTTGGGCAAGTTACTTAACCCCAATTGCCCTCCAAAAACCAAAAAAAAAAAATTGATCAAGCCTCAGCTAGGGAAACAGAAGATATGAACTCTGGTCTTATGTTGCTGATATTACAGGAAGAGATTGGCTAAAACAGGAAGCTAATGTTATGTGTATTTAAGGAAAGCACCAGAGAGGGAGATTTGGACCTTCTTGGAGCAGGCTTCATGGAGGCAAAAGGTACTGCTGGGGAAACTGAAGAGGAAAGGCCCCCAGAGGCTAGAGAGAATGATTTTGATTTGGAGAACCTGGATGAAGTGATTTTGATTCTGGGAAACAGCTGAAACTTCTGCTAAGTCTGAGAGTCAGTCAGAACTGAGTACTAGTCATAGCTGCTGAGGAGGCTGCTGAGGATTTCCAAGGGACAACCCTGAATACTGAGGGAGCATGATATGATGCTGGTACTTTGTATCAACCTGTTTGTGGCTTTGTGGACCCTTGACTTCCTGGGAACAGAGACTGGGAAGGATTTAACATCGACTGGATGCTGTGAGCTTCAGTGTGGAACAGAGACTACATGGAGAGCTGGACAAGGAGCTCGGAGTTGTCTGCCTTTGAACCCAGGTGACAGTTTGGTGAATCCAAGTAGGATCTAGGACCATGGAAGAGGATCCAGGGAATCCCAGAAAGCACTCTGGGCCAAGCTGAAAGAAGACTTTACTTGGAAACTGTATATTGAGAAATTGAAAAATGTGCTAGTGACCCAGGGGTGTAGGGTCTGTGTATTTTCTAATGATTGAATAGTGAATAATGAAGGATGATTGATTCACTAAATGATTGTGCTTATGACTAAATAAGTAATTGATTTGTAACCTAGTAGGTCTCATGAGTAGAAAACTTTGACTATTGTACTTTTTGATTGAATTAAGGATTTTGTGAATGCTTGAGCTACTAAATGATTGTTCCTTGTTCAAAACTTTGTGACCATTATAGTGGAAACTATGAGGCCATTTTCTGTGATAAGTTGTTGTGAATGCTTTATTTTGATTTTTTGTGATAAATTTTAATATTGTGAGTGCTGTACTTTGAATTACTGTGAATGTTTTGCTTTGATTTGTTATGGAATAAATGGAGTGTTCACTATATTTTGTAATCAGAACCTTAAAAGCTATTCACAGTTGTATTCTTCTGGAAAGCTGCTCGTGTTTGTCTTTACCTATGATGTCAGGGAAGATCAAGACACAGAATCAGAAAAGGACAATGATATCAAAACACATATATGCAAAATCATAAACCAAAATGGGAAGTCATCTCAAGCCCAGAATAAACCATGAAGAATTCAAAGGGGAGCTTAAAATGTTGTAAGAGAGGTAGAAGATAAATTGGGAAGAGAAATGAGAGAGATGCAAGAGAATTATGAAAAAAAAAGTCAACAGATTGGAAAAAGAAAAAACAATTGCCCAAAAAGTGGAATTGACCAAATAGAAAAGGAGATACAAAAAACCCATTGTAGAAAATAATTCCTTAAAAATATTATTAGCCAAATGGAAATGGAAGTACAAAAGTTAACTGAGTAAAACAACTCCTTAAACATTAAACTTGGGCAAGAAGAAACTAATGATTCTATGAGACATCAAGAATTAATTAAACAAATTTAAGAGAATGAAAAAAATAGAAGAAAATGTAAAATACTTCATTGGAAAAACAACCAATCTGGAAAATTGATCCTCAAAAGAAAACGTGGAAACTATCTTTCAAGAAATTAACAATGAAAATTGTCAAGGAAACCTGCCCTGATATCCTGGAAGCAAAATAGGCATTGAAAGAATGTGCCAATCACCTCAGAAAAGAGATCCCAAAATAAAACTCCAATGAACATTATAGCCAAATTGCATAACTATCAGATCAAGGAAAAAGCACTGTAAGTGGACAGAAAGAAACAATTAAAGTATTGGGGAACCATAATCAGGATTACACAAGACATTAAAGGTCACATGTCATAGAATATGACATTCTGGAATAAAAGACATTAAAGGTCACATGTCATAGAATATGATATTCTGGAATAAAAGGAGATAGGACTACAACCAAGAATCACCTACCAGTGAAATTAAGTATAATACTTCAAGGGGAAAATGGTCATTCGATGAAATAGAAGAAATTCAATTTTTCATAGGGAAAACACAAAAATTGAAGAAAAAAATTGATCTCCAATATTAAGGCCAAAGAGAAGCCCAAAAAGGTAGAAAGGAAAAAGAAGACACAATGAATTCAATGGAGATCAACTGTTTACTACAATGGAAGATGATATTTATAATTCTTAAAAACCGTACTATTAAAAGTACAACTAGAAAGAATATACATAGGCAGAGGGTACAGGTATAAAATCATTTTGAGGGAATGATTAAAAATGATTAAGGGATGAAAAACAGGAGGGTACTGAGTAGAGAAGGAAGGGAGAGGTAGAATGGGCTAAATTACTTCACACAAAGAGGTACAAAAACTCTATTTCACTGGAGGGAATGATGGGAAGGGAGGATATGGACATCACTTGAATGTTACTCTCATCACGTTTGGCTTAATATGGAAATAATATATACAATAAGTTGAATATAGAAATCCAACAGAAAAATAGGGGAGGAGGAGATTAAATAAAGTACATGGTGGAAGTAGGGTGGGTGAATTGACAGAAGAGAGAGCAAAATGGGGGAGATGGTAGAACAAAGAAAAACAATGTCAAGGAGGGAAAGGGTGAAAGGAGAGGACAAAGAGGAGTAAAAATAGAATGGAAATACACAATTAGTAATAATAATTCTTAATGTGAATGGGATTAACTCTACCATAAGATGGAAGCAGATATCAGAGGGGAGCAAAAACAAGAATCCTCCTCATTTCTGACATATATAGAAAACTTAGTCAAATTTATGAGAGTACAAGTAATTCTGCAATTGATAAATGGTCAAAAGCTATGAACAGGCAGTTTCCAGATGAAGAAATCAATGTTATCCATAGTCATATGAATGAATGCTCTAAATCACTCCTGATTTTAAAAAAAAAGCAAATCACACCTATGAGATTGGCTAATATGACAAAAAACGAAAATGATAAATGTTGAAGAGGATTGGGAAAATGTGGATACATATGCACTGTTAAACTAATATCACCATTCTGGAGAGCAATTTGGAATTATGCCCCAAGTAAAACTAAACTGTGCATACCTTTTGATCCAGCAATATCACTACTAGGTCTTTGATCCAGCAATATCACTACTAGCAATATCACTTCCAGAGACATAATAAAAAAAAACAAACAAACAGGAAAGGGACCTACATGATCAAAAATGGTTACAGAAACTCCTTTCATGGTGGCAAAATATTAGAAATTGAGAGGATGTCCAACAATTGGGGAATGGATGAACATGCTGTGGTATATGAATATAATGGAATACTATTTTGCAATAAGAAATGGTGAACAAGCAGGTCTCAGAAGAACCTGGAAAAAATTTATGTGAACTGATGCAAAGTAAAATGAGCAGAACAAGAAAAAAAATGTACACAGTATCAACCACACAATGAATGACCAGCTCTTCAAAGAAATCCAATGATCCAAGACAAATACAAAGAATACAGTAAGGAAAATGCTGTTCATATACAGATAAAGAACTGATGGACTCTGAATGTAGATCCAAGCATATTTTTTCACTTTATTCTTTTTCATTTTTTTCCCTTTTTATCTGCTTCTTTAATACCTATGATCAATAGGGAAATCTGTTTTACATGATAGCAGACATATAACATATATCAAATTACCTACCATTTTAGGAAGAGGGGAGGGGAAGAAGGGAAGAAGTAAAATTTGGAACTCAAAATCTTGCAAAAATGAGTGCTAAAATTGTATTGTTATGTAAATGGGAAAATATTAATTAAAAAAGTAATTTAACTGGAGAATTAACAGAATTGGATAGAGACTTGACCTAGGAATACCAGCAAGAATGCTATTGTAAGATATGAGGCTAGAAGTGAGGAGTGCTATGAGTGTCTTAGGTGAAAAGGGAAATATGGGGGTTATTATGATGGTAGAATAACAGACAACTTGATAAATTATTGGAGACAGAGACAGACATAAAGAGAAAGAGAGAGAGAGAGAGAGAGAGAGAGAGAGAGAAAATAATATGAGGATAGGTTTCAAACCTATATGACTAGGAACATAGTAATGAGAGGAAAAAAAAACATCTGTGTAGGCTGGAGTCATAGTTTCATGGAGGATCAAGAGAAAACAATTCCCTTGATCATGAAAATAAAATGAGTAGGTGTGAAAATAGAAAGAAAGGCTTGTTAGTACACTAAGAAAATCAGAAAAGGTAAAAAAAAGCATTATTGTATAAGATAAGCAGTGAAAATATATTTTAAAGGGATCTCTAAAAGAAATTTTAGAGAACATCTGAACCAATACGCTAATTTTGAAAAAGTTTTCTTTAAAAAAATATTGAATTGTTATTTTCTTTCATTATATTAGTTATTTCTGTATCTATCACCCATACCTAATTAATTTTCTCAATTTTGAACTCTCATTTGCAACTGAGAACAATGCCTTCCAAACAGCTCCCCTACTCCTCTCTATTATATACTTCTATTATAAAGAAATATTTTTCCCAAACTATTCTCCAACACCAATAATGTTTTAAATTATACAGAATTTGGCTTTCTTCTTATCATTTGTTTATTGAAATAGTTTTAATTTCTATATTAATTCTTATCCCACCATATCTATATATCTATATATAATTCTCTACAGTTCCCCTAACCTCTCTCTCCCTCCCCTCCCCCTCTCTCTCACTCTCCACTTATCCTACATTGCATTAAAATCCAAGTTTATTTGGGTTATTAAAATCAATTTATTAGTACTCGCTTTATTTCTAGTAATTTTTGTCTGCTATGAATATCTGGGTTTCCCTTTGAATATCTGGGTGCCTTTGTTTCCATCATTAGAGTCACTGTTTTGTATCATCAATAGTAGAATCACCTGGAAAATTCAAACATTTTTTCTACATAATTCCAAATTTATATCAAGAATGGCTGGACCTATTTAGTTCCTCAAAGAAAATATTAGGGGTCCTTATATTCTTATAGTGTTTCCATTATTTACTATTTCTGTTTTTAGTTATCTTTGCAAATTTGTAGAGTGTAAAGATATCAGAATAAATTTAATTTTCATTTTCCTTCTAAATTATTCATTTTACAGAAATGCAAACTAAAACCAAGAAATTTGTATAAGGACACACACTTTAGAAGTAGAAGAGCTGATAATTAAGCAAAAGTCTTCTGATTTTGATTCCAGTATTCTTTCCATTGTGTTCCTAATTTAAAAAAAAATAGCATTGGGACAAATATAAAGTATCCACATTTCAGAATACATTGAGAACTAGATAACATAATTTATATTTTATAAATAGAGAAGATAAAGTGTGTCAGCAAAGTGTGTCAGAAAAAAAGAAAACAAAAGTAAAAACAATGAAAGGTTTCTATAATATGTTAGGAATGTTCCGTGACCTTGGGCATATAGAAGGACATAACTCTCAACTTCTGACTTCCCTAAGAGAAGCTTGTAGGAAGAATGGAAGGAGAAATAATTAGAATGAATGTGAAAATTAAATAATATGGAAAATATCAAAGTCTTTATATTATTAATAGGACAGAGGTAGAATTAGAGAAAAATGGAGAAATTGAAGAAAATCTGAAGGTCCAACTATTGGACCAAATTCTACTTAAGGTTCTAGAAGAGAAGTTTGAAGGAGTAGTAAGATCAAGACAGATTAAAAAAAAGGATCAAGGAGCAGTAGCAAGCAAATTCCAAAGCAGAAATCTCAAAAAGAAAATGGAGAAAAGAAGATACTTGTTAAGGCAAAACAAGGTCAGTATGAAAAACAACAGCAACAACAACAGTGAAACAATTGGAAGATAAAGCAAATTTATGGAATGTTGGATGAGCAATTACTACAGTAGATGGAGGTTGATTGTAGGCTGAAGTGATGGTAGCATATGACTGTGACTTTGATTAATCTAAACACAATCAGTTTTCACTTGGGTTTGGTAAAATGTCATGGGGATTAAAAATTTTTGATTTGTTGGATATGGCAGCATAGATTAGTCTAACCTTTGGATCTAGAGTTGGGAAAAATATTCAGAGGGATATAATTATGGATAAATAAGTATGTGGTCTTGTAAGGATGGTATTCATTCAATATAAGGGGGTAAGACAGATGACAGGTAAACAGATCGTGATTCAATAGGAGGACATCTAATTATATGTTTTAGAAAATGAAAAGTTCCATATAACAATGACATCTAAGATTGTAGCAGCAAGCACACCAAAATCCCCAAGGTGGCTGCCAACACAGGTTCTTAGTTCTGCTTTTCTAAAGGAAAGCAACTCAAAATGGGTTAACAAGCTTACTTTAATCAATCAAACATATTGTTTAACTAGTGCAGGGGAAAAAAGATCAGCACTCCTAACTTCAAAGTATACAGACAGAACGTATAAGACTGAGAAACAAACAGATCAAACAGACAGGCTTACAAACTGTCCAACCATTATCAATACCAAATCACAGTTACCAGAGAGGGAAGCATCAACATCTGGGTTTTCAAAGCCCAGGGGTGCTCTATAGGCTGCCCAGAGTCTCATCTGGTCAAATCACACAACACTCCTCAAAGGAGCCCCAAAGCAAAGCCTCACCTCAGGGATTATATAGCCTTCTCCTGGGTCAGAGAATGTAACCACCCTCTTGAACCACTGCCCAATCACACAGCATCAAGGTGTAGGCATCCCTGTAAATCAAGCCTCCTAACACAGGCTCCATGTGAACACATTCAGCCTATTAGAGGACAGAGTATATTTTCAAATCAAGGAAGATTCTCAGTCTCTCAAGCCCAGCAAAGGGCCTAGGGGCAGGGAAGATCTTTAAATTTGCATTTCCATTACAAAGATGTAGCAATGTGAGGTACTTCATACAAATACAGAAATTTTGGACTTTGATTATTCAAATAATTGTTCATTTCTCCCTTCATTCTTTCAACTAGATTTAGTTTGAATCAGGAAAAACTAGGTTTTTATCATTTAAAAAGGCATAAAAATGTTTCCTTCCTACATATACAAACATAATAGGAAGTTTATAGTGTTCCTCTGTCACCATTAAAAAAGCCAGTGGATTTATGAATGTTGATCATACTTGATTTCAGCCTTTAGAAACTCTGATAGTGTAGGTGCAAATTTGCCTGTAAAATTGTGTGAAAAATATTCAGATGAGAATACAAATGGATCTTTCCCTAAGGATGTTCTAATAAGCCTGATTCAATTGCTTTGGTATACTTTTCACCTTTTCTCCCCCTAAACACAAATACAATTAGAACTAGAGATGCTGCAAGCTGTTCAGAAGACTTCATATTCTGGAAACAATGTCCCATAATCCTCTTTGAAGAAAATTTCGCAAATTGCAAGTTGCTACTTTTTAGAAGCATGTGAAGTTGCCTAGTTCTCTCTGATTTCTATTATGTGTGCTAAACCTGGTTACTTTTGAATTTAAGAGATATAAGTATTTTGTGATTTGGAGAGAGCTTTCTAATGAAAACTTGGGCCCAATAAATTATGCATAAATACTATCTAGTTTTTTTAAGAGATGGCATTATACTTTTAACATTACAAATAAACAGTGTGCTGATGGTGGCACTTTATATATAGAAGCTTATTTATTGAATATTTGCTGTATGTGAAACACACAGTAGGCTTTATAATGATTTGCAGAATGAATTTGGTTCTTATTTTGAAGTATCAATAGTGCTTAATAATTAATGTTATCAACAACACAAACTGCTATAACACATAATACTTAATAACATTGAACTGAGACCTGAGTGAAGATTACAAGTCCTCAAAAAACAACAAATTGGTAAACAGAAGAAGAAAAAGTGAAATTCTTTCATTGGTCTGCTTTGCTTTAGGAAAATCATATGCTTAAAAAACCAAATTTCATAGAAGGTAAATAAGAATGAAACGATTTGTTTCAAAATGATTAATTATATAATTTATTTAATGGAAAATCAAACCCTCACCACCATGATGCTGCTTCCCTGGTTGTATGTAACTCTCTCTTTCACAAATTATCTACTACTTCAGGGAATAGTGGTCAACTTGACCTTATAGGTCCAATAAAAGATGGATAAAACAACCCTATGATTCCATTGACCATACCTATGACCTCTGGGCCAAAATACTCTTCCTTGTTGTTTTCCTCCTCTATTAAAATATAAATTTCTTGAAGGCATGAAGTCTCTTATTTTTATTCTTTATAGCCCTAACATCACAATAACTAGAACAGAGTAAGTGTGTAATAAATTATTTTTATTGATTCATTGATTGATTCATTTTGTTCAACTTGGTGATTTTTCTCATCCATATGAAATAAATAAAAAAATTGGTATAACATTTCAGAAATATGTATATGTCATAAAGCAATATATAATTAGATCATATTGTTTTATTAATAAAATATTTAATGTCAAGATATTTTAAAATTTTTTTCTGTACTTATAGCCATTACATTTTCAATTTTTACAAGACATTATTTTTCTTTCTTTTTTTTTTTCTAAATGTTTTGTTAACTTCTGGTTTACATCATTCATTTCTGTCAGATTTTGATTTACATTTTTTTGAACATTTTTCACCTCCCCACCACCCCAGAATAATGTTCATACAGGATATCCCCCCAACCAATCATCCTCCCATCTCTTCTCCCATACCCCCTTCAACTTTTCCAGTAGGGCAAGGTGAATTCCCACACCCCATTTCCTGTACATCTTATCTCCCAATTATATGCAAAATAGTATTAATCATAGTATTTATATTTTTTTAATTTTGATTTTAAAAGGAGGATAAGTAACTCAGTATATGCTGTACATGTGTGGCTATGCAAAACATTACCATAGCAGATATACTCTAAAAGACAGACTGTATTTCCGTCCCTCCCATCCCACCTTCCACTTGGTCTATTCCCCACCTTGATCTCATCCTTTTTCAAAAGTGGGTGCTTCCAACTTCCCTCCCCCCAAGCACACCCTCCCCTCCACCACATTCCCTCATCTCCCTCCCCCCGCTACACTCCTATAGGGTGGAACACACTATTTAGTATACATGTCATTCTCTCCCTGCTCCAAATTCAATGAGAATAAGGTTTTGCCTTTTTGCCTTCCTGTTCCTCCCCTGCCCTGCAACCACCTTCCCCTGATTCCTCTACACAAGACAGTTCACTCCATTGTCTCTCCCCATTCCACCTCACCTCATTACTCTCTCACCTCTTAGATTCACCTTTTAAGTATCATCCCTTCCTATTAAATTCAACCTGTGCCTTCTATCTATGTATACCTGAAAACATATATGCACACATTCAAATATGTAATCATATGCCCATATAGCCTTCTTCAACTATTTTCATACTGAGGAAAGTTCCATCAGTTACAGTTATTGTTTTTCCCTGTAGGAATGTAAATAGTTCCACTACAATAAGTTCATAGTGATTTCTTTTCCCTGTTTACCTTCTCAAGTATCTCTTGCTTCTTGTATCTGAATGTCAAATTTTCTATTCAACTCTGTTTTTTTTCCCCAAGAATGCTTGAAAGTCCTCTATTCCACTGAATGACCAAATTTTCCCCTGATACATGGTACTCAGTTTTGCTGGTTATTGGTTTTAATCCGAGGTCCTTTGACCTGTGGAATATCATATTACATGCCCTTTGATCCCTCAGTGTAAAAGCTGCCAGATCCTGCACAATCCTGATTTTGTTTCCACAATATTGAAATTGTTTCTTCCTGGGTGCTTGTAATATTCTCTCCTTGATTTGGGAATTCTGGAACCTGGCTACAATAATCCTAGGAGTTTTCTTTTAGGGACATTTTTGGGAGGTGATCTGTGGATTCTTTCAACCTCTATTTTGCCCTCTGGTTCTAAAACATCAGGGCAATTTTCCTTGAGAATTTCTTGAAGGATGATTTCTAGGTTCTTTCTTTGATCATGGCTTTCAGGTGGTGCAATAATTTTTAGATTGTCTCTCCTGGATCTATTTTCCAGGTCAGCGATTTTTCCCATGAAATATTTCCATTGCCTTCTATTCTTTCAATTGCTTGGATCTGCTAAACAGCATCTTGATTTCTCATAAAGTCACTAGCTTCTATTTACTCCAGTCTAATTCTGAAGGAATGAATCTACTCAGTGAGCTTTTGAGATTCTTTTTCCATCTGGCAAATTCAGCTTTTTAAGGCATTCTTCTCCTCATTGCATTTTTGAGCCTCTTTTGCCATTTGAGTTAGTCTATCTTTAAGGTGTTATTTTACTCAGTCAGGTTATTGACTCTCATTTCATACTTTTCTTGCATCTATCTCATTTCTATTCCCAATTTTCCCCCACTTCTCTTAGATGCTTCTTAAGGTCTTCTGTAGTCTGTAGCCAGCTTGTAGTTTCATTTGGGGTTTTTGGTCCAGGATGTCTTACCTCACAGTCCTCCTCCTGTTCCATGCTTTGATCCTCTTTGCCCCCCAAATAGGAGTCTAATGTTGAATTTTTCTCTTAATTTTGTTCCTTTGCCTAGACATGTTGCCACTCAATTACTTGACTTTCGGGCTTGTGGCCACAGTGGGACTCTGCCACCAGCCAAGGGAGCTTCTGTCCCAAATTCTGGGATTTCCCCAACTGCTAGAGGTATTAGTTAGGTACCCCCTCTGAAGCCCCCACATGTTCTGGCAAGCTAGTCACATACCCCAAGACCTCCACCCCAAACTACAATCCAGATCCAAGAAGGGTAAGGCAAGAGCAATTACCCCCCAAATGATTACCGGATCGCCCTACAGTTCACAGGCCAAGAACTGAAGCTGCAACGAGGCAATGTGGCACGAGCTACCCTGCTCCTCAGTGGCTTTTCGCTCCCAGGGGAAACAGACCATGCACTGTCACAACCAGTCCCAAAGTCCATAGGGAACTGACCTCTCACTTTCCCTGTGGCATCTGTGTGTTGGCAATACTGGAAACACCACAGCTGCTGGTGTTCTGGGGTCCCTCCAGCCGGCTGCTTGTCTGGCCACCCTAGGACTAAAACAGCGGCCTGGGCTTGGCTCCTAGAGAGCTGTGCTGGCTGTTCCCTGCTGGGCTGCAGGACTGTCCTCAGTGGGAGGTTAGCTTCTCTGTGTCATTTTGTGGGTTCTGGAGCTGCAGAGGTCATTTATAGTCCCCCTTTTACATAATTTTGAAGTGGTGTGGGCTAGAGCTCTGTGGGAATGCTGTTTCTACTCCGCCATCTTGACTCTGACCCTGACACATTATTTTTCTAGTTTCTGTTTTCTCTCTTATTTTGAGAATATATTCTAAGTGGTCAAAAGAACTATGTTTCAAACCCATCTAACAAAAAACAAACAATGAAAATTACAAAAATACCCTATAATTCCATAAATTGGTTACTGACACTTTAATAAGTCATTATAATTTTATAAATCAGATAACCTCTCCTCATCCACAAAAAGCAATGAGTAAACAAATAGAAAAAAAAAAGAACAAGTAACTAAAACAAAACAAGACATTGTCATCAAGGTATCTAAAAATGTGTTGCTTCATCAGATTGAGTAATTCCATATTCTGAGATTCCTATAAATGATGAATTCTGGAATGTTATTCAAGAGCTATGTTAATGTATTATAACATTCACATTGTTTAAAAGGACAATAAATGTGACCTGAAATCATGTTGTATTAGACAATTATGTTGGAGGGCATAAAATAATTATGCTAGTTTGTATTAGACCTTCTCCCTACCCCTCCCCTCTCTCTGTATCCCTCTTTCCACCATTACATTATGCTTCATATGAGATCATGGCACAGCATAGTTCATTTGATTCTTTTGAGATCATATTGTAGGAAAATTTTAATTTTAAAACAATACATTTTTGCAGCAGAAAGTACTTTGGGACTACTGGCAATGAAGTACAGTTTACCAAATGATCGAATCTAATATCTGACTTTACTCAGTTCAGAGTCTATTTTGCCATTAGTTTGAGAAATCTAGGAGGCATGCTAAATACAGTGTTAGAAATGATATCAGGTTGGTGCGGCTAGGTGGCACAGTGAGTAGAGCGCAGGCCCTGGAGTCAGAACGACCTGAGTTCGGATCCAGCCTCAGACACTTAACGCACACACACCAAAAAACAAAACAAACAAACAAACAAACAAACAAACAAAAAAAACCTAGCCGTGTGACCTTGGGCAAGTTACTTAACCCCAATTGCCAGGAACCTCTGGGTCAAATCTTGTATCAGAATCTTACTAATTCTGTGATGGTGGTAAAGTACTTAATCTGTATCAGCCTCAGTTTGTTCAACTGTCAAATGGAAATAATAGCACCTAACCTACAGAACTGTTGTCAGGAACACAAGTGATAATATATGTAAAGAACTTGGTGAACCTAAGAGTGTTATACAAATGCAATTGTAATTATCATTATTTTATAATCATCATCATTATTGTTATTACTTATTATTTTATTAATAAAGCAGTGATTTTTATTTAATTGCATGTTATAGTAAAGGTTTTATGTGTTCTTCATCGATAAATTTATGATTTAACTTGAATTTCCTATAACATTGTCATTTGTGTTTTTTTCTGAAATAATTTTGATGTTTTCTTTATTCCCCACGCCTTCTAAATCAATTCCAATTGTACAAGAACAACGGGTAATTTTATACAAATACTCAAAAATATAGAAAAAAAAATCAAGAGACTCTCTTCATCTCCTTTTGTTCACTTGTTTTTCAGTCATGTCTGATTATCAGTGACTCCATTTGAGGTTTTCTTGGCAAAGTTGCTGGAGTGATTTGCCATTTCCTTCTCCAGTTCAAGTTACAGATGAGGAAACTGAGGCAAACAAGATTAAGTGACTTGCACAGAGTCAACACAGCTACACACAGCTAGGAAGTGTGTGAGGTTAGATTTGAACTCAGAAGTTAAGTGTTTCTGGCTTCAGGCACAGCATTATATCCACTGTGCCACCTAGGTGCACTCTCTTCCTCTTAGTAAACTGGATTGTTTATGTATAGAGTGTACCATGAAAATCAGATATAGTTTACGAATTTTCAAGACACAATTCCTCTATCAATGCTCTCATTGTTGTGGATACTCTCTCTAATAGGGTAGATTGTGACTCATTCATGCCTTTTTATTCTGTGTGAACCCCAAAAATGCTCTTTAGAGGAACTGTCACTCCCTGTTAGGGTGAAGACCATCTTCTTCTGAAGTTTATTAAATGTACATTGTCTCTCTGTGTGGAAATTGGATGAACCACACTGTGTCCATCTTGTGATTCAGTTTTGGAGCTAGTTCTGGTATAGGTGTAGTCCAATATCTGCCTTGTGAGAAAAATTTATTCAATTATGGTTATATGGGAAACTTTATTACATTGTTTGAGACCAGCTTTGCATGCTTTGGAAAATAAACAATCTTTACTTGCTGCTTGTTGTTGATGTTCTTTAGTTGTTTCCAACTCTTTGTGACAACAGATACCATAAAAATCCCATACTGTCCATAGAGTTTTCTCGGCAAAAATACTAGAATGTCTTGTTATTTCCTTCTATAGTGGATTAAGATAAAGAGAATTTAAATGACTTTCCTAGGGTCAAACTGCTAGTAATCCAGATTTGAATTCAGATCTTCCCAACTCCAGGTCCAGCATTTTATCCACTGAGTCATCTAAATGCAAATTGTTTCTTGGAGACCCTTAAACATGAACCTAGACTAAAAACTGAGGGTTTTTTTTTTCACAACCAAACATCTCAAGCAACTCATATGTCATATCTGAAAACTGACCTCATATTGGTCAATCAGTCACTGTCTCATTGTTCCTTTGATTGAATACAGATACTTGGTAGGGAGAGAGACACCTCTTTTTCAGGTAATTGTACTACTTTACTCTCCCTCTCAAAATTTGGAAAACCCCTAATCTTTCCTCCACTTAGAAATTAGATTACCTAATCTTTCATCCTAGTTCTTGTTATGTTATTTTCTTTTAATGCATAAACATCCACTTTAACTTATATTTGGGGTTAAGTGACTAGCTATGGAAGCCTAGCCCCAATTTCTCATACAATTGGCATGTACTGCTTAATAAATAAATATGCTTAGAAGCTTGAATCTTTGCTTAGTTATTCCAGATTCAAATTGTATCCCCACCTCTGTCTATGACTCTCTGTCTCTCTCACACACACACACACACACACACACACTCCATGTTCTTTCATCAATATTCTTCTGGTAATGTCATATGCATTTTTATGCACAGGAGATATTATAAGGATTACTGTAAATGACTTTTATTTAAATGTAGCCCACATGTAGATCTTTTCTAAGAGGTCTTAGGTAAAGTGCCAGGGAATATGGGGGTGAGAACAGCTTGTGTGTAGGTAAGCCTCTTTACAACCCTTCTGTTAGATTCAAGAGGTTTCAAACTTTATCTGAGGGCAAAATACCTAGTGTCTTTGTATGTATATTATGTATACATGCATGAATGGATTGCATAATGTATTTATATGTGTATATTGCAGTTTGTACAACTCATCCTGGTTGGGGCTTTGGTTGTCATCTTTTTTTCTCAGAGGTATCTCAAGTCCCACAAACACTTTCTGAGCAAAAGCAAGATATGATGATGTGCTTACTGTTTATTTCTGTCCTTCTTTCTTCTACTCTCCCACATTGAAATAGGACTTATTTTTGCTAGAATTATATGGTCTTCTTTCTACCTCAAATTATGCACTCTCTTAATCCTTGGTTTCTGGAGCATACACACCCCCACACGCCCCCATACACAATGTTCTGTCACCATTATCTTGGGTTATATAGGCATAAACCTCAATGCTTTTAATGACATTTCCTTATTAGTAAGCCTTCCTCTTAGCTACTAATGTTACTAATATTTTGCAATTGATCAGAATTGGCACCAATTTGATTTGCTACCTTGATTTTAATTCATAGACATTCATATAATGAAAAAATATTTAAAGTAATATATTTTTTGTAAATAGTTGTAAAAGTAGACACAGTCTATTTTCTCAAGTAGGCATCAGGAATTGTAAGTCAGGAGAAGCAATTTCCATGGAGAAATTGCTAACTCTAAGAAAGTTTATGCAAAAATTCCATCAATGAAAGGCAGCCCTACATCAGTCCTCATCCCAGATTTTATATGGTCTCTGGGAAGTGCCTGTTGGCCCAGATGAATGCCAAGGCCATGGGCCATGTGGGAAACTCCAGGGATTTTTCCCTTTTGTGGTCCAGATCCCAATGATGTGGTCCTTTTTGGGGTTCAAAACCAAAGATCTGCATTACAGGTACCACAGTGATTCTCTCTAGGTGAGCTCTATGTCATTTATGTGCTCTCATGTGGCCACAGTTTTGTTGTGGTAAAATGCACCAAAGTCTTCAGTACATATGCAATATCTGTATGGATAAATATGGATGTATGTATATGTGTATATATGTATGTATATGCATATGTAGTTAATCTTTAAGTCAGATAAAATGATTTATCATAGAGTATAGGGGACACTGGCTTGTTGAAGTCTATAATAGCGACATGCATGCTCTTGTAGAATCTATTATGCTTGAAAGACCCAAATACTTTATTGTATGAAGACCAACTTAGATTATGTCAGCGAGGCTCACAAACCCAAAAAAAGACATGACCTTTTTTTGGCCATGGATGTACACGAAGATAATCTAAAAAGATGAAAACAAATTTACTAATATAATTACCTTTGGTGAGAGATTGTTCATGTTGATGACACCTTTTGTCTGTAAGTATTAAAGAGTTGTAGCTTGATGTCTCCAGTTTCTTTACTAACAAGTGACCACTGGGGCATATTTTTATGTTATAAGTTTCCTCAGTGGAAGGAATTTATTTTAGGTATATGGATATAGCCAATTCAGTTGTTTCGCATTAAATTAAGAAAAAAATAATAGCAAAAACATTATGAGTATGAGATTTCATTTTTTAATAATAGTATTTATATATATTTGAACCATTTAATGTTAAGACCTCAAATTTCAGATCCATTTCCTTCCTCCCTTGTCACCCATTCCCTCTGGGGAGATAAATAATTCAGTATATGTTGTACATGTCTAGCTATCCAAAATATTATCATAGTAGATATATTGTACAAGGCTGCTTATAATTCCCTCCCACTCATACCACCCCCCACCTGGTCCATTCCCTTCATGATCCTGTCCCTCTTCTATAGTGGGTACTTCCAACCTCCCCTCCCCGCAAGGATGCCCTCCCATCAATCATCCCTCCTTTCATCCCCCTTCCCCCTATTCTGCTGCAGGTTGAGATATCCCATTTAGTATGTATGTCATTCTCTCCCTGAACCAAATTCAATGATAATGTGGTTTTGCCTTTTTTGCCTTCGTATTCTCCCCCTCCCTTGCAACCACTTCCCCTTCCTTCTTCCACATGAGATAGTTTACCCTACCCTGTCTCTCCACATCTCCTCTTGCCACTTTCCTCTCTCACCTCATAATTTCATCCCTTCAGTATTCTCTCTTCCCAACAAATTCAACCTATGCCCTCTATCCATATATAACTGTAACCATATACACACACATGCACATATGTATTCATATGACCACACACCCTTCTTCCATTATTTTCATAGTGAGAAAGGTATCATCAGTTACAGTTATTGCTTTTTCATATAGGAATGTAAATAGTTCAACTTTGATAAGTTCCTTTTGATTTGTTTTCCCTGATTACCTTCTCAGGCATCTCTTCCTTCTTGTGTCTGGATGTCAAATTTTCTATTCAATTCTGTTTTTTTTTCCTCAAGAATGCTTGAAAGTCCTCTATTCCACTGAATGACCATATTTTCCCCTGAAACAAAATACTCAGTTTTGCTGGGTAGGTGACCCTTGGGTTCATTCCCAGCTCTTTTGCCCTCTGGAATATGGTATTCCATGCCCTTTGATCCCACAGTGTAGACACTGCCAGGTCCTGGGGTATTCTGATTGTGTTTCCACAATATTGAAATTGCTTCTTCCTGGTTGCTTGTAGTATTTTCTCCTTGATCTGGGGATTCTGGAACCTGGCTATAATATTCCTGGGAGTTTTCTTTTTGGGATCTTTTTAGGAGGTGATAGGTGGATTATTTCAACCTCTATTTTGCCTTCTGGATCTAAAAAATCAGGGCAATTTTCCTTGAGAATTTCTTGAAGGGTGATTTCTAGGTTCTTTCTTTGATCATGGCTTTCAGGAAGTCCAATAATTTTTAAATTGTCTCTCCTGGATCTATTTTCCAGGTCAGTGGTTTTTCCCATGAGATATTTCACATTGCCTTCTAATCTTTCATTTGTTTGGATCTGCTTAACAGCATCTTGATTTCTTATAAAGTCATTAGCTTCCATTTGCTCCAGTCTAACTCTGAAGGAATGAATCTCCTCAGTGAACTTTTGAGATTCTTTTTCCATCTGGCAAATTCTTCTTTTTAAGGCATTCTTCTCCTCATTGCCCTTTTGGGCCTCCTTTGCCATTTGAGCTAGTCTATTTTTTAAGGTGTTGTTTTCCTTATTCAGGCTGTTGACCCTCATTTCATACTTTTCCTGCATCCTTCTCATTTCTCTTCCCAATGTTTCCTCCCCTTCTCTTATTTGATTTTTAAAGTCCTTCTTAAGGTCCTCTATGGCCTGCAACCCGCTCATGTTTTCCCCTGGGGCTTTTGGAGCAGGACTTCTTACCTCACCATTCTTTTCCCACTCTATGCCCCGAAAATAGGAGTCTAGGGCTGCATTTTTCTGGTTCCTTTGCCTTGGTATGTTGCCACTTAATTGCTTGACTTTTGGGCTTGTTGCCACACTATGGCTTTAAGGCCAGATAGAGGAATTTTCATCCCAAACGTGTGGGGGGCAACTTCCGTTTCTGGCAAGCTGTAAACACACCCACAACTTCCACCCTAGATCACAATCCAGATCCAGGGAGGTGAAAGCAAGAGTGATTACCCCCCAAGACTGATTGCTGGATCTCCCTACAGTTCGCAGGCCAGGAGCTGGAGCTGCCTCTGAAAACTACAACATGGAGTGTGTCTTCAGTGGCTCCTAGCTCCCAGGGGAGGGAGCCGACGCATTCCCCAAATTGTCCCAAAGTCCATAGGACACTAACCTCTTACTTTGTCCTAGGCATGTCAATGTTGATAATTCTGGAGTCGCCACAGCTGCTGGCTCTGAGACCGCTGTGCTGGTCCTTCCTGAAGGGCTGCTGGGCTGTCCTCAGTGGGAGGTTAGCTTCTCTGTGTCATTCTGTGGGTGCTGGGGCTCCAGAAGTTGTTCAGAGTCCCCTTTTACATAGTTTGGGGGGAATCTGGGGGCTGAGTGGCTTGGATGAGCTGTTTCTTCTCTGCCATCTTGGCTCTGCTCCCCGCCCCCCGAGATTTCATTTTTAAAAGTCATTTTGATGGCCATTCTTAATGATCAACACATTCGATATTCCAGGAAGTTTTTAACTTGTCATTACTTTAATTATGCACAAGTCCACTTATTTTACAGAGATATAGTACAAATGTTTAAGATATGAACCTAAATACATCCTTAAATGTACTAGAACAAGAGTGTTGTGTAAATCATACCTATTATTCCTGTTTTAATGAAAGATACATTTTTAGTTTCATTCAGCATAAGGTAACTGTTTGGGTGGTATTAATGCAAGTTTAATAGTTAAATGAAAAACGTTAATGAGAAGACAATAAATGTTTAATTACTTGAAGTATATATATATATATATATATATATGTATGTATGTATGTATATATAAAATTGTGTATGTATGTATATACATATGTATAAAATTGTGTATGTATGTATATATACATATATATATATTACTTCTTAATTATCTATACATTTTACTTGACCTTGATTTCATGTTTGTGTGCCTTCAAGAATAATACCTGGCATTTACTTAGCATTTTATGGATCACAAAGCATTTTGCGTATATTTTATCATTTGATATTTTTAACAGCACACATGTATTAATAGGTCCATCACTGATCTAGTAAGTGAGGATTCTGACACAGTTCTCTCCTAAGTTCATCTCTTTTTTGTTATGCTATACTTTCTTTGCCTAATTCATTACTCTTTGGCAAACCCAAAACTCACAGGGGAAGAGGAAAAATAGGATATGTCACTAAAATCTTGCTCCTTAATAGTGAGGCAGGTAGGTGTCAGATCAGATTGAATGGAGGATTTAAGTCAGAAAGACCTGAGTTCAAACTCTACCCCAAACACTTAGTAGAAATGTGGCCATAGGCAAATCACTAACCTACTCTTTCTTTTAGTTTCTTCATCTACAAAATGGGGAAAAAATTTTACCTACCTTGTGGAGTGACTGTGAAGATAATTCATGTTACCATATGTAAAGCAATTTGCAAAGTACTTAAAGTACTATATAAATCTAAATATTTACTATATTAAATGTGTATAGTGTACATTACAGTGTGCTGGGAGACAAAAAGACTTACTTATATTTAAGAGTACAAAATTTTAAAATCAATGGTTAAAGTGGTGTATACCATTCTTTTTACAATTGATGTTATATTTTTCCCCTGTGGTTACTATGCACAAATTGAATAGGAATTCTATTTTATTTCCTTTTGCTGTATTGACAAATGTTTGACAATATACCCAAATTTTTATATAAGAAAAAAATCTGATACTTTTATGACCTTAGGTATTACCTTACTTCAGTAGGGGTCAATTTCCTCCTCTCTATATCCAAAGTCATTGAATTAGATAACCTCTAAGTTAGGGCTTCTCAACCTATGAAATTTTAAAATTGCCTCAAATTTTTAAAGAGAATTCAAAAGATATTAAGTATCCTACTTGCACTATGTCCCATTTTAACTATCTTCATCATATAAATATCTCATTAATCTTCTAAAATACTTAGTTCCCCAGAGAAGTGCTATTAATATCATGTATAATCAAAATACATTTAATTAATGCCAAGGGTATGGAACAAATCAACCAAATCCAGGTGATACTGAGCCATTCAACTGATGTTCCATTTTTAATTCATTATGGATCTGAAAACCAAATTTTACACTGAGGCATTTGTATTAAAGAAGGCACTCTGGGACAAGTAATAAAGCATAAAGTTCCAAGTTGCTAAGTCTGGTATATCCCTTATGATGATAAATCATTTCTATCTTATTATCATTAATGAGACTGTATGAATTGAGAAATAGAAGTTCCTAAGTATATAAGTGGGTTAATTGGCATGCACGACCACAAAGATTATCTGAGTCCTAAGCATTTTGGAAAGCTCTGTGTGATGGTTATCAGAATTTCTAAAATTTAGAAAATCAATGAAGATTCACCATGTTTTCAACATGTTATTAGGTTTATTTTAACCAGCTGCTATTTTTCCATGTCAAATTTGCTATATTTAGTATAACTTTATAGGCTTCAAAATTACCTAGTTTTATTTCTGCATCAAGTTAAATTTCTTGACATAATGTCATTATATGCTACTGACAAAGGTGGAGTATAGTCAAGGGTAAAATTTGAATGATAGCCTTTAGTTTTCCCATTTTTTTTCCTAGCCCCATTAAGTAATTTGTTTTTTTGTTTTATTTCTAACTCCATGAATTAAAAGTCTAAAAGTTTATTTTGAAACATAGGTAAGTAAAGGAATAGCTAGTTGAGATCTTGGAAAAGACAGCCATTCTTCTTAATGAACTACAAGATTAATATTATCTAAAATGTTTTTTCATGTTGAGATGATTCTTGTTAAGTTACAAACTATCTGGGTCTTTACTATAGCATTAAAATAGTAATGATAATAATAATATTAATAGCTTGACTAGATAATAAATACAATCTCATGTAATGGTAGAATTTGACTGTTTTTTATCCACTTCCCTAATTATGAGTCTCAGGTTTTCCCTTTTGCTTTCTCTCTTTCTATCTCTATTATTCCATTTCAATGAGTGCCCCTGTTCTCGAAACAGCATGATTCATTGGAATTGGATTAAGAAAACCTGTTTTTGAGTCCTGACTTCATTCATTCAACAAACATTTTTAAACAATTACTATATGGGAGACACCATGCTAGACAATGGGAATAAGAAAGATGGGCATTAAACATTTTTCTTTAACAATGTAGTTCACATTGAATTGATAACATAAATATAAATAAGTTAATGCAAAGTTTATTCCAAGAAATTTTTGCAGGGTAGAAAGAAACTAAACACTGAGGAGATCAGTTTAAGTAAGCATCAAGTAGGCAGTGATATTTAATCTGAGCCTTATAGGAAGGTAGGGAATCTTAAGGTAAAGGTGAGGAAGAAGTGCATTTCAGGCCTGTGCAAATGCATGGAGATAGGAGAGGAAATACAATATAGAAGGAATTAAAGTATTTTGGCTAAAATGTTGGTTGGTTGGTTGATTGGTTGGTTGGTTGCTGTCTTTCATTCTTGAAGAGCATCAAAATGGCATCACTATGTTGGAGTCAAGTTAAAATATGTCTGACTGTGACAGATTAGACAAATGTGAATTTGTAATGCTCTACCACAGGTGAGGCACAAATAGCCACATGCACAATTGGGGGAGAGATGTCTCCAAATTTGTACATCTCACATTTTTCTTTTAACTGCTGAAATTCTGCTGTTCTCATAGAGAGCATTGCCTTCTTCAATGCAGGTACATCATGCTGGGCATGTTTTTGCTAGTTTCTCACATGTAACCAGTCAATTCTTCAATTCAATATTTCAAAGAGACCTTGGGGGTGTCCTTATATCATTCATTTTTACCATCATTTGAGCACAATTCTTTCAAGAGTTCTCCATAAAATACTCTTTTAATCAAGCATGCATTTGACATTTGAATACTGTGGCCATTCTATTGGAGTTGTGTTCTCTGCAGTAGAGTTTGAATGCTTGGCAGTTTAACTCAAGAAAAGGGCCTTAGAGTCTAATAACTCATCCTGCCAGGTGACCTTCAGAATTTTCCTAAGACAATTCAAACAGAAGTGATTCCTGGCATGACACTTATATACTGTCCAGGTTTCACAGGCATATAACAATAAAGTCAGCACAATGGCTCATGGACCTTCAGTTTGGTAGTCAGGCTAATATCTCTGCCCTCCCATAGTTTTCCTTTGGAGCCTCCAAAACACTGAGCTAGTTCTGGTAATGGGTGTGTCAAGCTCATTACCAATTGTACATCCCTGGAAAGTATGCACCAACGCAAGTGAACTTATAAACAGAATTCAAAACTTTTCCATTTGCTGTAACAAATGGTTCCACATAAGATGGTGTGGTACTGGCTTATAAGGAATCTGTGTTTTCTTGGTGTTAATAGTTAGACAAAAATTAGTATAAGCAGATGAAAATTGATGCATACTGTGTTGTATCTCAGTTTCAGAAGCTGCATTGAGTATAGAATCATCTGTAAACAAAAGATCATGCACCAACTGTCCCTCTACTTTGGTCTTGGTTTGTAGCCTTTTTAAGTTAAATAATTTCACATTAGTGCAATAGTTGACCTTGATTCCACATTTGTCCTCATTGAAGGTGTCTGACAACTTTGCTTACAATATAGAATTGACAATACAAAAGAGTAATGTGCAATAAGCGAGGGAAGGTAAAGAACCTAAATGTGACCTCATTTAAAAGGCCACCATAAGAATTTATGTTTTATTGTAGAGAGGCCATTCGAAGCTAAAAGACCTTTTTTGAGGAGGCTAGTGACAATCAGACTTTTGATTTTGTAAAAAAAATAAATTTTCAGTTGTGTGGAGGACAAAGGTAAATTAAGAGATTACTAAAATTGTTAGGGTGAGAGGTGATGAGGGTCAAAGCTAGAGTGCTTGTTGCATGGATAAAGAGAAAATAAATAGGAGACAGTGTGGGGGTAGAATCAATGATGTGTCCAGGACAACTAATTGGAGATAGATATGAAATATGAAGTAGATATAGAAATATGATTGATAGCAACTCAGGAGAGTAGAAAAAGACTGATCTATAGATCTTGGTGTCATAGAAATAGAAATAGTTGTTGAATTCACATGACCTGATGAAATCTCTTAGACATAGTATAAAGGATAGGCTACAGGAAAATGGATAATATTCATATATGGGAAGGTGGAGTACATGTATGATGGTCAAGGGAGTAAGACTGAAAAGAAGCAGTTGTGTAAATAGGAAGGAAACCAGGAGAGAGCACTGTCATAAAAATGTAAGCAGGAGAGGGTATCCAGAAAGATTGAGTCTTCACCAGATGTCAAGAAGGATCAGGACTCAGAAAATACAAAGATAATTGTTAGAAAATAAAAAGTTACACACACACATTTTCAACATTCACTTTTATAAGACTTTGAATCCTAAGTTTTCCTCTCTCACCTCCCTAAGACAGCATGCAATCTGATATAGGTTATATATGTACAATTATATTACATGCACTTCCATATTAGTCATATTCTGAAAAAAAAGTCAAAGGAAAAGGGAAAAAACATGACAAAGAAAAAACAACAACAAGAGAAAATAGTATGCTTCAATTTTCATTCAGATTCCATAGTGCTTTCTTTGGATGTGGACAGCATTTTCCAGCATCAGTCTTTGGGAATTATCTTCATTTCATTGCTGAGAAGAGCTAAGTGTATCAAATGTTAGTCGTAGCACAATGTTGCTGTGTATAATGTTCTCTTGGCCCTGCTTCCTTCACTCAGCATAGTTCATGTTAGTGTTTCCGGGTTTTTCTGAAATTTCCCTCGTAATCATTTCTTATGGAACAGTAGTAATCCATTACATTCAAATAGCACATCTTTTTAAACTGTTCCCCAATTGTTGTTTCCAGTTCTCTGCCACCACAAAAAGAGCTGCCATAAATATTTTTATAGATGATGAGTACTTTTCCCTTTTTGATGATCTCATTGGGATATAGTAGTATTGCTGCATCAAACGGTATGTATAGAGTTATAGCCCATTTGGGCATAGTTCCAAATTGCTCTCCAGAATGATTAGATCACTTCACAACTCTAGGAACAATGCATCAATTTTCAAAATTTCCCACATCTTCTCCAACATTTATCATTTTTTGTGGGAAAATACAAATAGATCTGACAATTAAAAGATGTTTGGTAACCTGGGACAGCATTTTCAGTAATAATGATCTCCATAGCCTTATAACAAAGAAATAAGAAGTAAGAGAACAGAGGATGTGGAAGTAATTAGTGAAAGTCTATTTTTTTTTCCTAGGAGTTTTGCTTTGGGTGTAGACATATAAAATAAAATAACTTGAAGCTCTAGTGAATTTTTTTAAGGACAAAGGCTAATCAAAAAAGATTGTGGAAAGCAGGCAAGGAACCTCCATACCCAATATCGGAAAAGGCATGTCCAATGCTGAGAAAAATTGTCAGGAATAGTCTCTCTGATGAGAGTCAACATCAGAGCCTTATGAATGGAGAGTGTTAGATCTAGAAGGAAAGTTGGTGGACCACAAAATGGGTTACAGTGAACCCAAAAGTATTTGAGGTTGGAGTTGTAAGAGGTAATTTAGGAAGGATGTGGCTGAAATGGAAAAGGATAAAGAGAACGGAGGTGGTATTGAGGATGTGGCTTTTTCCTAGGCAGGCAGTTATTTTATATCTTCAGGTCTAAGAGAGCAGGAGGTAGGCCACAGGCGAGAATTGTAGTGCTTTTGCCTGGGGAACCTATCCTCAGGGGCCCTGTGAATGACAAGCAAATGGACAATGTCAGTTCTTTTATAAGAACTAGGGAAGGAGAATGATTGAGCATGGTTTCTGTGGCTCATTTCATAGATAAGTTCCTAATGACAAGAAGGCTGGTATCTTAGTCTCTGAACCTTGACTATTTGATACTCGTCCTTAGAAAATACACTTAACATTTTTATGGCTTCCTCATCTGTAAAATGGAAATAACCCTTATAATTCACAGAGTCATTGTGAATAAAGGATTTTTCCAAACTGAATTACTGATTAGGATATTCTTATTTTCCATTACTCTCTTATCTTGAACCTGGACTAAAGAGCATCATGACTTATAACCAGGGCCTATTACCCTATCACGACAAACTTTTTGAGGAGAATCTATTTCCATTCATTTGTATTTAATTACTACATTTACAGGCTGGCACTTAAAATCAATAAAACATTAATATCACTAAAAGAAAGTTCTTTGTTGCAGTCTTCCTATTTTTACCTATATAACATGAAAAGTCAGAGAAATAAAGGAAATAAATATGGCAGAGGGGGATGGCTAGGTGGCACAGTGAATAGAGCATGAGCACTGGAGTCAGGAGGACATGAGTTCCAATCTGGCCTCAGATGCTTAACACTTACTAGCCATGGGACCTTGAGCAAGTCACTTAACACCAAGTGCACTTCCTTCCCCCATCTAAAAAGCCAAAAAAGAAAAAAAAGAAACATGGAAGAGAGGAGAGCTACTGTTTTAATTATGGTACACATACTATCTACAGACAGTACACCGTAAATAAAGAAAGGCATAAAACATCATTCAAAGATGATAAGGCATGCCTTATCATTAGCAAAATAATGCACAGGTGGTATTTCCTTGATGACTGGTATCCATGCTCTGGGATTTGCTGAACTGTGCACAAATACAGCTTTTAATTTGAAAGTCTCAGTTGTATTTACCCTAAGCAGAGTACCTCTCTCCCCCCCATAGCTCTTTCTCTCATCTACATGCAATTTTAACATGGCATTCTTTGGTAAAATATACCAGTTTCACATACATTTAAAATATGTTTTATAATAAAGAACTAGATGTATTCTATTATTTTTTGCAGGAACTTTGGGAAATTCTTGCTTCATCAATATCTGCATTATAATTCTGTCTTGACACTCATTATGAAATTCTGCAAGATTTTTAAATCAGATTTGGAATGTGATTTTTCTCTTAGAAATTTTATGTAAGTCAAATTTGTATGTGTGAATTTACAAAATTTAGAATTGTGTATATATTTTCTGATCAACATGTATTTTTTTCCTTTAAATGAAAATCTCCTGAAAGTCAAAGTCCAGAAAAATGGATTATTTTGCTTTAATATGTAAGATGGCTTATGTTTTAAAAAATGATATATGATGAGCAGTAAGTTAAAAAGAGTTTTGATGGCAAAGTGCCTTATAAATTTAATTGAATGATATTATGAAGTAATGACTATTTAGATATCCTAGATGTTTTGATTAGAATTTTTTCTTTCATGAATATTGTCTATACTTATTTGATGGGTTGAATGCTACTATTTTTTGGGGGGGTAATTGATTCCTGCTTCTTCATGATATCACTTCTTGTTTAAGGTTCTCTGCTACTTGTCAGAGGTATTTTTTAAAGCAATTGGGGTTAAGTAACTTGCTTAAGGTTACACGGCTAGTCATTATTTATGTGTGGGTGCTCATTTTCTGAGGCCGGATTCGATCCTGGTTCATCCCAACTCTGAGGTCAGCGCTCTTACTCACTGTGCCACATAGCTGCCCCTTGAGGTATTTTTTTTCCTTTATACAAAGGAATGTTCCCAAATGTTGAATATGGCTAATAGATAAGGTGATGGAAATGCTCTTAACCAGGTTAACATACCCACATATTAATGAAGATTTACAGCTCTAGGATATATTCCTGTGAGAAATCAGATGATAACATAAATGACTTATTTCCTACTCATATTTAAAAAAAAATTCCTTAGAGATTTTTACCATAAATAATAAAAATAAGCCTTGATTTGAAAAGTGTCAGGATTTAATTAGATTGTGTCCATTTATTATTGTGTCCATTTATGTCCTTTTCACTTCTCTGAAATGCCCAAGTATAGACTATCTGGTCACTAGTAAAAAAAAAAAAAAGAAGAAGATAGGGGGCGGAGCCAAGATGGTGGAGTGTCCAAGCCACTCTCCCCCCAGACTACTTCCAAACTATGTAAAAGCGGACTCTGAACAACTTCTGGAGCCCCAGCACCCACAGAACAACACAGAGAAGCTAACCTCCCGCTGAGGACAGCCCAGCAGCCCTGCAGGAAGGACCAGTGCAGCACTGGCAGTGCAGCATGCAGTGCTCAGGGAGTCAAGCAATGGTCCACATGAGTAGAGGTTTTAGCCCCAGAGTGGCAGGGCCAGCGGCCAGCTGGAGGGACCCCAGACCACCAGCAGCTGTGTCGATTCCAGAATTATCAACATAGACAAGCCTAGGACAGAGTGAGAGGTTAGTGCCCAATGGACTTTGGGACCAGTATTTGGGGAACACATCGACTTCCTCCCCTGGGGGCTAGAAGCCACTGAGGAGACACGCCATTTTGTAGCTTTCAGAGGCAGCTCCAGCTCCTGGCCTGCGAACTGTAGGGAGATCCAGCGATCAGACTTGGGGGGTAATCACTCTTGCTTTAACCTCCCTGGATCTGGATTGTGATATGGGGTGGAGGTCATGGGTGGGTTTCCAGCTTGCCAGAAATGGAAGTTGCCCCCCCACACAAGGGGTGAAATTATGAAGTGAGAGAGGAAAGTGGCAAGAGGAGATGGGGAGAGACAGGGTAGGGTAAACTATCTCATGTAGAAGAAGCAAGGGGAAGTGGCTGCAGGGGGGGCAAAAAATAGGAAGGCAAAAAGGCAGAACCACATTCTCATTGAATTTGGTTCAGGGAGAGAATGACATACATACTAAATGGGATATCTCAACCTGCAGCAGAATAGGGGGAAGGGGGATGAGAGGAGGGATGATTGATGGGATGGCATCCTTGGGGTGAGGGGAGGTTAAAAGTACCCACTATAGAAGAGGAACAGGATCAAGTAGGGAATGGACCAGGTCTGGGTGGGATCAGTGGGAGGGAATTATAAGCAGCCTTGTACAACATATCTACTACAGTAATGTTTTGCAAAGCTAGACATGAACAACATATACTAAATTACTTATCTCCCCAGGGGGAATGGGTGACTTGGGAGGAAGGAAATGGATCTGAAATTCGAGGTCTTAAGATTAAATGTTTCAAATATATATATATATATATATATATATATATATATATATATATATATACTATTATCAATATGCTTTTGCTTGTAATTGGGAGATAAGACTGCAGGCATTTGGACACAAAGATTCACCTTCCTCTAATGGAAAAGTCAAAGGGGGTGTGGGAGAAGATATGGGAGAGAGCAGATTGGAGGAAGTGATATCTTGTGGTACTGCTATTCTGGGAGGGTGGGTAGGGGAAAAACAGGGGGGGAAATAATTGTAACTCAAAATCTGGTGGAAGTGAATGATGTAAAACAGAAGTTAATAAAGCATTTGTTTAAAAAAAAGAAATAAAGATCATTTCTAGAGGAAAAATAAGATTTTAACCCTTTTGGGGGGGCAGCTTATTTATTATTTATTTTCATTATTTTATCTTTCTAGCTATTTATTTATAATTCATAAGCTGTTTATCTACTCAATGAAGGTGAGCTGAGGGTGCCAAGTAGAGTGAGTCAGTTTGGAGGACACAGGGAGTGACTTGAAAAGATTAATATCACCACATTTCAAAATTATGAGCCAGCTAAGTGGCAGCTTTGGGCTTTCCTGAAATAAATGATTCATGTAAATGTGAATTTTAATTGAAAATAAGCAATATAACAATATTTAGGTCTTTAATAGTGGTGAGTGTGTTGCAGCTCAGGGTGCCATACAGCAAGTGATGGGGTACCAAATAAGCGGACTGAGAACAGGGTTTTTTTAAGGTACTAAGGCAGAGAGAATGACTAGGCAGCTGTTTGGAAGGGTTAGGTGTCTCACAGTTTCATTTCATAAATTGTTTTAAATAATAAGCAAAAATATATAAAGAAAGCATCAGAATCTTTGGAGGGGAAAGTTTATTTACAAAATAATAAGAGGCTGGAAGTCATATGGTCTGGTTAGTCTCAGACTGTCAGTTCTTAGTCTACTGTGCTTGTCAGTCTATTGTCAGTTAAGTTTGAATCTGGAAAAGAAGGGGTTATCTAACAGTTACCTAATGAGAAATAACATGCTTATGTTCAGCAGCTTCACAGTCCTCAAAATGATAATGTGATTTTATTTTATTTTTTGTAGGGGACTAGATGGATTCAAGAGGAATTCTAGTTGTTCTTATATCCCTCTGTCCTTTGATAAAATTACAACTAATGATAATACTATAAGAGTCTCAAGGTTTGACCACATTTTATCTTCTTTCTATAGTCAAATGATTTAAAATATTACAGTGGTTTTGGACAAAACTATTCAGTGTTATATGATGGAAAGAACATTGGCACAATAAGGTATAAGTGGGTATGTGATCTAAATATGAAATGTGGTACCTTTCACAATTGTGGTGTTTGAGAGGGTGTTTTTTTCTCAACGAAATAAGGGATAGATGAGCTCAGAAGTGAGAAGACATAATTTTCTTTGATATATTTATTCAGCAAATATTAATGTGCTAGTCAAAATTACTAGGTACTGGGATTAAAAAGAACACAAATGAATTGTCATTAATTTCAAGAAACTTTATTTTTTTCCCTCTACGGTTGAGACATGGGAAAGATCAATATAATAAATTAAACATGCATACATACATATAATATATACAAAGAAATTATCTGAGCAGAATACAACAGTCATTATTCATATGGGAGTGGGTTCCAGTATTGACTTAGACCTTGCTTAGAAGGTGACCAGGGATGTCTTTCAGGAGGCTTGGGATTCTAGGAGGTAGGAGTTAGTATGGAGCATACCTCATATATTAAAATAAAACTTTCATATGAACAAAATGAATGCAGCTAGAATAAGTTGAGAAATAATGGGGGAAGAGGACAAAGATCACAAAATATGGAGGGTGGTAAAAGGTGTAAGAAAACAGAAAAGGTATGGGGAAGCAGGTTATGAAGGGCTTTTAATGTTCAACAGAGGAACATAGAGAGATAGATAGATAGATAGATAGATAGATAGATAGATAGATAGATGATAGAATATAAATACTTATATCCTTTAATATCTATATCGATATATATATATCGATATAGATAAAGATATAGATATATACAATTCTTATGATTTCTTTTTTTCTGTTTACTTTCTCATGCTTCTCTTGCTTCTTCTATTTGAAAGTAAAAATTTCTGTTCAGCTCTGATTTTTTCTCGGTGAATGCTTGAAAGTCCTCCATTCAATTGAATGACCATATTTTCCCCTGAAGCATTATACTAAGTTTTGTTGGATGGGTGATTCTTGGTTTTAATCATAGCTCCTTTGACCTTTAGAATATCATATTCCAAGCCTTTCAGTCCCTTAATGTAGAAGCTGCTGGTTCTTGTGTTATCCTGCTTGTGTTTCCACAATACTCAAATTGATTCTTCCTGGCTGCTTGTAATATCTTCTCCTTGATCTGGGAACTCTGGAATTTGTCTATGATATTCCTAGGAGTTTTCTTTTTGGGAGCTTTTTCAAGAGATGATCATTGAAATATATCAATTTCCATTTTTCCCTCTGGCTCTAGAATATCAGGGTAATTTTATTGAGAATTTCTTGAAGGATGATTTCTGGTTCTAGAATATCAGGGTAATTTTTTTTAAACAAATGCTTTATTAACTTCTGTTTTACATCATTCATTTCAACCAGATTTTGAGTTACAATCATTTTCCCCCCGTTATTCCCCTACCCACCCTCCCAGAATAGCAGTCCCACAAGATATCGTTTCCTCCAATCTGCTCTCTCCCATACCTTCTCCCATACCCCCTTCGACTTTTCCGTTGGAGGAAGATGAATCTTGTGTCCCAATGCCTGCACATCTTATCTCCCTATTACAAGCAAAAGAGTATTAATAAGAGTATTTATATATATTTGAAACATTTAATGTTAAGACCTCGAATTTCAGATCCATTTCCTTCCTCCCTTGTCACCCATTTCCTCTTGGGAGATAAGTAATTCAGTATATGTTGTACATGTCTAGTTATGCAAAACATTATCATAGTAGATATATTGTACAAGGCTGCTTATAATTCCCTCCCACTCATCCCACCCCCCACCTGGTCCATTCCCTACATGATCCTGTCCCTCTTCTATATTGGGTACTTCCAACCTCCCCTCCCCCCAACAATGCCCTCCCATCCATCATCCCTCCTCTCATCCCCCTTCCCCCTATCCTGCCGCAGGTTCTGATATCCCATTTGGAATGTATGTCATTCTCTCCCTGAACCAGATTCAATATGAATGTGGTTTTGCCTTTTTAGCCTTCATATTCTCCCCCTCCCTTGCAACAACTACTCCTTGCTTCTTCTACATTGGGTAGTTTACCCTACCCTGTCTCTCCCCATCTCCTCTTGCCACTTTCCTCTCTCACCTCATAATTTCATGCCTTGAGTATTCTCCCTTCCCAACAAATTCAACCTATACCCTCTATCCATATATAACTGTAACCATATACACATACATTCACATATGTATTCCTATGACCACACACCCTTCTTCCATTATTTTCATAGTGAGAAAGATATCATCAGTCACAGATATTGCTTTTCCATATAGGAATGTAAATAGTTCAACTTTGATAAGTTCCTTTTGATTTGTTTTCCCTGATTACCTTCTCAGGCATCTCTTCCTTCTTGTGTCTGGATGTCAAATTTTCTATTCAATTCTGGTTTTTTCCTCAAGAATGCTTGAAAGTCCTCTATTCCACTGAATGACCATATTTTCCCCTGAAACAAAATACTCAGTTTGCTGGGTAGGTGACCCTTGGGTTCATTCCCAGTTCTTTTGCCCTCTGGAATATCATATTCCATGCCCTTCGATCCCTCAGTGTAGAAGCTGCCAGGTCCTGGGCTATTCTGATTGTGTTTCCACAATATTGAAATTGTTTCTTCCTGGCTGCTTGTAGTATTTTCTCCTTGATCTGGGGATTCTGGAACCTGGCTATAATATTCCTGGGAGTTTTCTTTTTGGGATCTTTTTCAGGAGGTGATCGGTGGATTCTTTCAACCTCTATTTTGCCCTCTGGATCTAAAACATCAGGGCAATTTTCCTTGAGAATTTCTTGAAGGGTGATTTCTAGTTTCTTTCTTTGATCATGGCTTTCAGGTAGTCCAATAATTTTTAAATTGTCTCTCCTGGATCTATTTTCCAGGTCAGTGGTTTTTCCCATGAGATATTTCACATTGCCTTCTAATCTTTCATTTGTTTGGATCTGCTTAACAGCATCTTGATTTCTCATAAAGTCATTAGCTTCCATTTGCTCCAGTCTAACTCTGAAGGAATGAATCTCCTCAGTGAACTTTTGAGATTCTTTTTCCATCTGGCAAATTCGACTTTTTAAGGCATTCTTCTCCTCATTGCCCTTTTGGGCCTCCTTTGCCATTTGAGTTAGTCTATTTTTTAAGGTGTTGTTTTCCTCAGTTAGGCTGTTGACCCTCATTTCATACTTTTCCTGCATCCTTCTCATTTCTCTTCTCAATGTTTCCTCCCCTTCTCTTATTTGATTTTTAAAGTCCTTCTTAAGGTCCTCTATGGCCTGCAACCCGCTCATGTTTTCCCCTGGGGCTTTTGGAGCAGGACTTCTGACCTCACAGTCCGTTTCCCGCTCTATGACCCCAAAATAGGAGTCTAGGGCTGCATTTTTCTGTTTCCTTTGCCTTGGCATGTTGCCACTTAATTGCTTGACTTTTGGGCTTGTTGCCACACTATGGCTTTAAGGCCAGATAGAGGAATTTTCATAGCAAACGTGTGGGGGGCAACTTCCATTTCTGCAAGTTGTAAACCCACCCACGACTTCCACCCTAGATCACAATCCAGATCCAGGGAGGTGAAAGCAAGAGTGATTACCCCCCAAGACTGATCGTTGGATCTCCCTACAATTAATTCGCAGGCCAGGAGCTGGAGTTCCCTCTGAAAACTACACAATGGCGTGTGTCCTCAGTGGCTTCTAGCCCCCAGGGGAGGGAGCCGACGCATTCCCTAAATGGTCCCAAAGTCCATAGGACACTAACCTCTTCCTTTGTCCTAGGCATGTCTATGTTTATAATTCTGGAGTTGCCACAGCTGCTGGTGTTCTGGGGTTCCTCCAGCTGGCTGCTGGCCCTGCTGCCATGGGGCTAAAACCTCGGCTCATGGGGACCTGGGCTAGGCTCGGCTCCCCGCGCTCTGCATGCTGCCAGCTCCCACACCGCTGTGCTGGTCCTTCCTGCAGGGCTGCTGGGCTGTCCTCAGTGGGAGGTTATCTTCTCTGTGTTGTTCTGTGGATGCTGGGGCTCCAGAAGTTGTTCAGAGTCCCCTTTTACAGAGTTTTGGGGGAATCTGGTGGCAGAGTGGCTTGGATGAGCTGTTTCTACTCCTCCATCTTGGCTCCGCCCCCATCAGGGTAATTTTATTGAGAATTTCTTGAAGGCTCTTTTTTTTTTGATCATGGCTTTCAGGTAGTCCAATAATTTTTAAATTATCTGTCCTAGATCTATTTAGAAGCCCAGTGGTTTTTTCAGTGAGATATTCCACATTGCTTCCTATTTTTTTCATTTATTTGGATCTGTTTTGTAGTATCTTGATTTCTCATAAAGTCATTAGCTTCCATTTGCTTAAATATATTTTTGAAGTTATTATTCTCTTAAGTGAGTTTTTGAAATTCTTTTTCCATCTGGGCAGTTTCGCTTTTTAAGGCATTCCCCTCATTGGCTTTTTGGGCCTCTTTTGCCATTTTAGTTAGTCTATTTTTTTAAGGTGTTATTTTCTTCAGTATTTTTTGGATCTCCTTTAGCAGGCTATTACCTTGCTTATCATGATTTTCCTGCATCATTCTCCTTTATCTTCCCAATTTTTCTTCTACTTCTCTTAATTGCTTTTCAAAATCCTTCTTGAGCCCCACCATGGCTTATAACCAATTTATATTTTTCTTGGAAGCTTTTGATGCAGGGGTCTTGCCTTTGTTGACTTCTTCTGGCTCCATGTTTTTGTCTTTTTTGTCCCCAAAAAAGGATTCTGTGTTCTGATTGTGCTTCCTCTGTTTGCTCATCTTGCCAGCCAATATCTTGACTTTTGGGCTCTTTGCCATAGTAGAACTCTGCTTCCAGAGTGGAAAACTCCATATCACTGAATTTTTCACAAATGTTGTTAGAGGTCTGAGGAGATCACCCTCTCTATAGCTATCACAAGCTCTGGCACCCTGTTTACTTTATGTTTGTTTAAACATTATGTTTGTTTAAATTATATGTTTATTTTATGTTTGTTTAAGGCCCTGTACCCTCTTTCAGTTATATTTCTTGCAAATGTGACCAGAGATGTTAGTGCTAATTCAAATGTAAATTGCCTATGCTTTGGGCATGAAAGATCTTGGGGCCTAATGTAATGAGAATGTAAATCTTTAAGATCTTCCTTGTCCCTAGGCCCTTTGAATGCCTTAAGTGCACCTGGAGCCTGTGGTAGGAGGCTTGTTTTTCAGGGGATACTTTTTGATTGGGAAGTGAGTCAAGAGGGTTGTCATATTCTCTGAGCCAGGAAAAGGCTTTATAAACCCTGATGTGACGCTTTGCTTTGGGTCTCATTTTGAGAAGTGTCGTGTGGTTTGACCAGACAATACTCTGGGCAGCTGTTGAGAGCCCCACGGCTTTGAAAAACCCAGATGTTGATGCTTCCCTCTCTGGTAACTGTGATTTGGTATGCATGTAGTGGTTGGACAGTTGGAGGCCTGTCTGCTTGATCTGTTTGTTTCTCTGTCTTCTTGAAATTTCTGCTTTTAATCACTTTATACTCTGAAATTTGGGGTGCTGATTTTTCCCCTGAATTAGGTAAATCATATGTTTGATTAAGTAAAGCAAGATTATTAACCCATTTTGAGTTTCTTTCCTCTAGAAAAGCAGATCTAAGAACTTTTGTTGGCAGCTACCCTGGGATCCTGGGATGCTTGCTGCTACAGTCAGATGAAGATCTAGCAAAGGAAAATGAGGTTGAGCAGTGAGAGGAGTATAGGAGAGAGTAAAGGTGAGAGTAAAGGTACAAAAATCTGGAGAGTATTGAGGAGATAAGTGTGATCAACACTGTCAGAGACTACAGAGAGATCAAGAAGGGGAAAGATTAAGAAAGTCAAGGCAGGTACGTTGCTCAGTGAATAGAGCACTGGCCCTGGAATCAGGGGACCTTAATTCAAATCTGGCCTTAGGATCTTGACACCCTTAGTAGCTGTGTGACCTTGGGCAATTCACTTAAATCCACAAGGGAGGACTAATACCAATGACTGGTAAATAGAGAATTATAAATTAACTAAAATAAATTATTCTCTAATAATTAAACACTTAAAATATTAAACTATTTTCCTTATGAGGCAAATAGTTCTCCAGTCTTGGGGGTATTTATGCAGTCTGGATGATTAATTATCAAAATAATATGGACAAGTTTTATAAATCAGAATGAAGATGGATTATACAACTTTGAATGTTTCTTAAATTCTGAGAATTCAATCTTCTTAGATATCATTAATAGTTACACAGAACCAACTCTTCAAGGTACGTGGTCTATGGTATTATTTATACATACTACACCTTCTACATAGCTCAAGATTCCAAATCTGAGAGTTATTGTTTTAGAACTGAAAGGGACCATTATATTCATGATAACCAACCTGCTCCTTTTTGAGATAAGGAAACTCATTTTCAGTATGAAAAATTAAATTGCAAAAGGTCACAAAACTGATAAGTGAAAAGTTGTTATCTGAACTAGGGAAGAATAATCTATGTGACTAAAAAAATGAAATTAATAATCTATTTTATTTCCTGAATTCTTGTAAATGTGATGAGTCAAGCACATATATACATACACATACACAATATAACAAAGTGGGGTTGATTGCCTTATTTCAATGCTATTAATAGTTGATTTGTTCACAACCATTTATAAAGATGATAAAAAAATAACCATCATGTAATTGGCTTTCTATTATTTGAAACCATTTATATTTAAGCTTTCAAATTATAACCTAGACTTTAAATATTTCTTTCTTTCTTTCTTTCTTTCTTTCTTTCTTTCTTTCTTTCTTTCTTTCTTTCTTTCTTCTTTCTTTCTTTTTGTATAATGGCAGGCTTTACAGGTACATTCCTATAAATTTAAATTCAAAACCTGCAGCATCCTTATTACTTAAAATAACAGTCAAGAGAACACTAAAACAAATTACAATTCTGTATTCAACTGCTGAACAATTTCACATTATAATGGCTTTGATTGCCTACAAAACAGCAGACTCTAATCTTCAAAGTTTCTTTTTAGTAGATAGAGGAATATTAGTGCTTTTATCTACTCTCAATTTTCCATCAATTTTAGTATATAATCCCTACCCTGAATTGGAAGCAAGGAAAATGGTTGCTATATCTATGCTACATATTCCTTATAACATCTAAGCTTTTAGAAGGAATATTCTACTCTCAAGTACACACACACACACACACACACACACACACACACACACACACACACACACTAAAAATAAATATCTGTAAGCAATAAAAAATTCATGACACTTATCCAACAACATAATTTTCAACTAAATTTTTTATTAAAATTATATTCATGGGATCCATTGTTCAATGCTAGAGATAGATACCTTTTGAGATGAATTTCTCTCCTGCTATCTACTTTCTATCTTCACTACATAGATCATATAAGAAGTTTCTGCAGACTACTTCTTTGGTATTTCATTCAAAATATATTGCTAGAATGCTACCTGATATCTTCCCTCAACTTGAAGTACAGAAATTTAATAGAACTTTTATCTCTCTCCCAATAAACCGCATAGGGGAATCATTTGAGGATCCCTTAAAGACTGCATGTCTTCCAGAAACACATCTTCTTCAAATGGAATAGAAGTAGTTAGAGACCACTTTCATATTTATGTTGATTTAAAAAAAAAGCATACACGTTAACCTCTATTTTTTCCTCTTTCCAACAACAAGGATTTCTTACTTTTCAGGTTTCCTCTCTTCTCTGCGTACTCTCTATCCTAGACCTCATGCTCTTTTTCTGGTATTTTTATTCTTTCCTGGCACTCCAGGTAAAATGTTTTGTCAATTTAATTTGGATAATGGTGCCTCGAATTATAACTGTTTTTGGAATCTAAAATCCTAAACTGAAATTCGGTTATTGGGTCTGAATTGCTGTGATGAAAATTTTACAAGATTCTGATTTATTTTCTCATTCTTTACAAGCTCTTAAAAATTATGTTGGCCAATTCATTTTTCATTTTTCCTAGCATGCTGATGTTTAATTCTTTTGCTGCATTGATTGCGTTTCTATTTATGAATTAAGTGAGAATTCAGTCATTTCCAGTTAAGGTTCTTGAATCTTAGATATCACTTTATTTAAAGGGATCAATTTGTACCTAATCCCTGGAATAATCTTTTGCTTTCTCCCCATAATTTTCTGTTAAATTGTACATCTTTCCCATTAATTTATTTGTTCTAGGGGTGGCTCAGTGGTGCAGTGAGTAGAGTGCAAGCCCTGGAGTGAGAAGGACCTGAGTTTGGATCCGGCCTCAGACACTTAACACACACAAACAAAATCCTAGCCATGTGACCTTGGTCAAGTTACTTAAACCCCAAATGCCCTCTAAAAAAAAAGCAAAAATAAAAAGCAAAATATATTTGTTCTAGCTTACTGTACCGATGCCTTGGTTTGATGGTTGAATATTTTCCCCAATGACATACATGGAAGAGATTTAGTAGATTGCTTTAAACAATAACTCAGTATTGATCTGATGTAACTGAATTCATCTTTAAATGTTTTCCTAACTCTATTTGAAATTTTAAAATATAATCACATGTTTTTTTCAGATCTTATAGAGTTTTGCATATATATGATCAATTTCAATTTATCATTGTATCTTAAAAGTTATTGTTTGTTAAGGTAACTCTAGAGGGGTTTACAGAAAGGATAATTTACTTACTCTTGTGGATTCTCTAGTCCTTTAAATAGGAATAGTCACTTGATAGGCATAACAATAGACAATGGTTATATATACCTGTAATGGAAATGCAAATTTAAAGATCTTTTCTGACCCAGGAGAAGGCTATATAATCCCTGATATGAGGCTTTGCTTTGGGGCTCACTTTGAGGAGTGTTGTGTGAGTTGACCAGATGAGGTTCTGGGTAGCCATTGAGAGCCCCCCAGCTTTGGAAACACAGATGTTGATGATTCCCTCTCTGGTAACTGTGATTTGGTGTTGATAATGGTTGGATAGTTTGGAAGCCTGTCTGCTTGATCTGTATATTTCTCTGTCTTGTAAGTTCTGTCTGTATACTTTGAAGTTTGGGGTGCTGACCTTTTTCCCCTGAACTAATTAAATGATCTATGTTTGATTGATTAAAGTGAGATTGTTAACCCATTTTGAGTTGGTTTCCTTTAGAAAGGCAGATCTAATAACCTGAATTGGCAGCCATCCTGGGGATGTTGGGGTGCTTGCCACTACAATACCTCCAATTCTCATAGCTGTGGATGCCCTCAGCTAGCTAGCATAGTCTTTCAGTCTCAAGTATCTGTATGTATATGGTATACATTTTTGTTCAGTTGTTTCAATCATGTATGACTCTTTTTGATCCTTCCTCAGGTTGTCTTGGTAAAGATATTGGAGCAGTTTGTATTTCCTTCACCTGAGGTCAGATTTGAACTCAGAAAGATGAATCTTTATGACTTCTGACCTGACACTATTTACTCTAGCTACCCAACTGCCCTTAGTAATACAAATTCATATAATAATAATAATAATAATAATAGTAATAATGCTACTTACTAAATGATAATGTCAAGATTAATTGTTAAGAATATAGAATCTGTTGGAGACAGTTTAATTCTATGGTAGTTCTGACTAGTATTAAAATCATTATCAATATTCTTAAAAAAAGAAGAGAGAATGGTTTTCAAATTGAAGAGGTAGTAAAACTAAGACATTTTCCTAATCACTTAATGTACATGCATAACATCAATTTAAATAACTTCATTAAAAATAAAGATTAATTTAACAACATCTTATTTTCATGGAGACTTTCTCTAGCGATATCAATGTCATTTGGAAAAAACACTTTAAAATTTCTTAATGTATGCCAAGAAATTATAGACAGAGTGCTTTGAGGTCTTTAATAGAAAGGTCCAAAAGCATGGAGATAATACGTAGAAATGCCTTGGTTTTTCATACATCAGGCACAAGCTAACCTTCATTCTGAGCATGAAATTAGCAAACAGAAAACTGGATATCGAAGCTGGAATTAAAGAACAAGTGTAAAGCCAAGAGAAATTTATGCAGTCCCAGGCTTATGGAGAGGACCCCCTTGTAATTATGGAATAGTAAAACAAACCATTACAGATTTTGAAAAAAAAGTTTTTTAAGCAAAAGCATATACAACATTCACAAAACATAGGTCTAATTATTATAAGGCAGATGAATAAAGATTAACACTGTCTTACAAACAAAGAGTAATAGTCTCAGAGCACATGATAAACTTATTTAAATCCTATAGATTTTACAAGTAGATGTATTCTTGAGCAATACTGAAGGCAAATAACAGATATAAGTGATTTGAATTATTGAATGTAATTGATCACATTTTACCTCAGAATTGGAGCCTATGGATAGATCATAGATGAGAATAAAAAGAAAAGTCTCCCTCTGGGTGACAACTATACAAACTCAATCAATGATAGTTCCACAGAAAAATGTTCAACAAATGACTGAGTCAAGCATATTTGTGGAAATGGAGGTGTTTCACATAGGCAATTCCTTACCAAGACGTAAGAAATTATAGAAGGGTTATGTATAAGGACCCCAGACTCAATGATTAAGGTAAATTAAGGAATGAAATTACAGAAATTATGTAACACACAACTGTTTAGACTCTAAATATGTAGCACATTCCAAATATCAGCCAAGTAAAGTAGTTATAATTATGCATAATAATTCTGCAGTCTTTCATATATTGATACTGAAAGAGATAGCAATGCTACGCACCTTAAAACTAATGTACTTTACAGGAACTAGGATGTTTTCATAGACTAAACCTTTTTCCATCATAGCCCAGATATAAGGATGATTCAAAAATATAACAATAATTTTTTAAAGAGAAGAAACAATACAAAAAGAAATTCGTGTTTTCTAAGATATATGATGAGGAAAAAAATCTTAAGTTTTGATAGCTAACAGAGGATGTCAAAATCAAGTGGAATTGAGATGAGGTATACTTCATGCCTCCTACCCTGTCTGAAATTGAAATTGCCCAGTGGAAATAAATGCCCTTCAGTGAGGCTAAAAAAGAACAACTTACATACTTATATTCAATACTTAACATTCAATTTCAAATTACAGTTATTTTATCTCCCTTCCCAATAGAGTCTGTAGAATATTCAATCTAAAATGATGATGATAGTGATGATGATGTTGATGATGATGATGATGGTAAGAGGATCATTTCCAAACTCCATAGAAAAATGTGAGAATGATATGATAAAAAATAGTTGTTATTACAGTCATTATTATCATCTTTCAAAATGGGGTCCAGAAAGAGTTGACACAGGACAAAGTGATTCACTGATAATCTTTCTCTATGTTTAATCTTCTTCTGACTATTGCATAGAGAAAGAATATCAATTTCTTTTCTTATTGGTTAAAAGGACATTTGATTTGCTTCTTCCTTCCTATATGATTCTTTATTTTAACTCTCCCATCATATCCCTGCATTTTTTCAAGTTGAATTTATTATATTTTTCTACCAAATTACTGTGTTTCTTGATGTTCAGTCATTGTCTGTCTGCTTCAGATAAGAGTGTCATCTAATGTCCATTTCCTTAACCATTTTCTCCATATTTTCATATTCTGCTTGTGTGCTCCATTAAAAATAGCATATTTTGCCCCCTTTACCTCCCTTTTTTCACTAATATACTCCTTTTACCCTAATTTTTCCTTGTTGATTTTAAACCCAAAGCAGCAAACCAATCTACTTCTAGGATTCATTTTTCTTAATAGACTTTCCTCAATACCTTATGAAAATATTGAAGTGTGTAAAGGACACTCATTTTTTCTCTGTAAAAATGGTACCACTATATTATCACAATTCATTCAAGTTGCTCAAATAAATTTATCTTTCTTAATTCATCTGAGTTCTTGTGTTTCCATTTCAAATTTCCTACTCAATTTTGTGTTATTTTTTTTCCTTTAGAAATACTTAAAAGTGCTTGATTCCTGTAGGACTACAACCAGCTTTAAAATACAAGCTTTCTTTGTTGAAGTCTATATCTTTATCCTTTTGAAATATTGTATTCAAAATACCTCTTATTTTTAGTAGAAGTTTTCATTTCCCATCTAATTTTGTCTGTACTTCCTTGCTACATTTAAATGTTTGTATCATTCCAGTAATGTTTCCTTGATGTCGGCATTCCGTAGTGTGATTATAACATTCTTGGGATTTTGCAATTTCATTATAGAGGTTTTGGGTGGATTCTTTCCACCTTCTTTTTTTCCCCTCTGGTTCTAATTGAACTAATTGATTTTCATTTGAAAATCATTAATTCATTTGAATTTAAATTCATTCATTCATTTTGCAGTATAATGTTCAGGCTTTTTTAAAAAATCATATTTCAGGGAGTCTAATTATTCTCAATTTTTTTACTTTGATCTGTTTTACATTTCAGTTGTTTGCATATATTTATACTTACATATGTACACACATATACATATATATATAATTCAGATATCTCATATGTTTTTTTACTTTCCTCAATCTTTTCTTGTGATATTTTTTTACTTTTCTCATTTTGAACTAAATTCTTGTTTGGTCTAGTCTAGTTTTCAGTCTATTATCTGATTTATTACCTTTTCTTCTAAGTGATTTATTCATTGATTGATTGTGTGAATGTAATAATCCAAGTTCAAAACTGGAATATATTTTTTATTATTTGTTTTTAGTTTTCAACCTTCACTTCTATAAACTTTTGAGTTTTGAATTTACTCCCCCCTCTACTTCCCCAATACAGTATATAATCTGATATAGGCTCAACATAGACACTCTTATTAAACTTATTTTCATATCAGTTATTTTGTAAAGAGGAATTAGGACCAAAGGCAGGGAACCATGAAAAAGAAAAGAAAACAAAACAAAACAACAAAAACAATGAAAAAGGGCATGACTAGTATGCTTCAATCTTCATTCAAACTCCATAGTTCTTTCTCTGCATGTGGACAACATTTTCCATCATGAGTCTTTTGGAGTTGTCTTAGATTCTTGCATTGCTGAGGAGAGCTAAGTCTATGAAAGTTACTTATTACATAATGTGGCTGTTACTGTTTACAATGTTCTCTTGGTTCTGATCACACTATTTATTTTTCTAAGAATTATTTCCTTAATAGATATTTACTTCACTTTTTAGCTCTTCCTTCATTTTGTTTTTGTATCCATGTAATCATTTGGGAAAGTCCATTTTTCCTATGATTCTCTGATTGAAGTTGTTATAGAATTATTCTCATTCTTTTGGGATGAAGTCTTTAGCATTTTTGATGCTGGTCAGGATTTTCTTTTATTTACTCATCTCTCCTAATTTAGTTCCACTCAATTTTGTATTTGTTGCCCTGACTGTTTCCCCCCCCCCCAACTCGATGGAAGAAGATGTCAATGCCTATGAAACCCCTAGTATACCTCTCCTTTTCTGTCTCCTTTTGTGTGTTGCTTTTCCCCATTAAATTGTCTTTCTTCCTTTCTTCCTTCCTTCTTTCCTTCCTTTTTCTTTCTTCCTTCCTTTCTTCCTTCCTTCTTTTCTTTCTTTCTCTCTTTCTCTCTCTGTTCTCTCTCTCTCTTTCTTTCTTTCTTTCTATTTTCATGGCTTTTAATAGATTAAACAATACAATTTCATACATATATAAACATGAATGCAGCACTCTCTCTAAGGGAAGTGCAAGGGAAGAGAAAGAAAGTTGAGAAATATCCATATAAGCAATCTTCCAGGAATCAGAGGGAGTGCTGGATTTTTGGTCTTTTGACCTCATCCCATCAGCCTTCATTTTCTTTCTTTTCACAATTATTGCACTGATCTTTTTTTGACTATCATTCAAGGTCTGCCTTGACATTTGTTTCTTTGAAGAGTCTGGTTTTCTGATCTTCTGATATCTTGATACCATACTGGAATGCAGTTTTAGGCAAAGCCTCTTTATGGTTCAAATACTCCCTTGCATCAACAATGCAATATTCACAATGCCTACAGTAACTATAAATATTTTGATATGGATATTAATCACAAAATATACAAGGCTCTCTACATGGGGAATAAAGCTAGAATATTTATTCAAATACCAGAAAACTGAGCCCCACAAGCAGAAAGTCAAAGCCATCACAGTAGCTATGAAGTTGGCACACTTAGTTAATGTAGTAAACTCCCACATTCTCAAGCCTTCAAAACAGAACAGGCTACCTCAGGCAAACGTCCTCCTCTCCCCAGTCATGGCAACTGCTCAGCATCCAGGAAGGATATTCCCAGGAACTCTGGACCCCTGCAGTTTCCATCTCTGGCAATCCTCAGCAGGAGTCCTCAAGAGAAATTCTGACTGGCTCAAAAAAGTGGTTCACACCTCCACCTCCAGCTCAGCCTTTACAACTGCCACTGCTGCTGCTTCCACTGCCAGTCACCACATGCACTCTAGCTTGGCTTCAGCTTCCTCTTGCCCCACCCTTCCTGCCACATGACCAAATTCAAGGGGCATGGAAGATCTTTAAATCCCATAACCTTACATGCCTATACTTTTCCTGGGTGTAAATGTCCCATTGACCTAGTGGTTGTTTCTTGTTTTCTGGGTTCATTTTGCTATAATCCTCATTATGTTGTAAACTTCTTGAAAAGAGAGACTGCCTTTCATTTTGTTATTGTATCCCCAGCACTTAGCACAAAATCAGGTATGTAGTAGGCACTAAACAAATGCTTATTCAATTGAATTAGTCCCTGAATTCAATTTTTCTTTTCAGGTATAAGTTCATCTACATGCTACATGTAAGGAGGAGTAGTTGACCCTGCTTGGTAAAGAGGGTTCTTGTGTTGGCTTCCACCCTCTCGTAGTGAGGTTTTTCTTTATTTTTGAGACTTCTTTGCTTATCTCAGGACAGGGTGCTAGAGACCTCAGAGTCTTTCAGGCAGGATATACAAATAGTATACCCTGTGCTGCCATACTTCATTCTCTCCACTACCAATTTCTGATTCCTATTGCTCCTAGTTAGCCACCCTTAGGTTTACCAACAAATTGGGGATTTTTCAGGAAATCTTCAATACTTGTTGCTTCAAAATACAAAGCATCACTGTCTACACCTGTCCCTTTCACAGTAATAATCACCTTACTGCCTGAGGTCTTATGCAGTGCTAGAGTGGAAGGAGCCTTTTATTCTAGTTCTCTCTTTTTTATTTTTTTTTTGTAAGGCAAGCATTTGGGGTTAAGTGACTTGTCCAAGGTCACACAGCTAGTATGTATCAATTTTCTGAGGTTGGATTTGGACTCAGGTCCTCTTGAGTCCTCCACCTAGCTGCCCCTACTCTAGTTCTTAATTAGATTTTGGTAACATTATTTTTACATGGAAAGACCACAAAGATTTCTTCAATTTGGGAGCTGGGGAAGGGAAGGGGAATATCTGATTAATGTTTAGGAAGACATTTTGGCCAGAAGTATAAAATAATTCTTAGCTTATGCTCCATGTTCCAGGTAAGATACTTTTTTTTTCTTTCATAATGGTAGCCTTTTGCTAATGTATTCATACTGGCTATTTCTGATGCTCTGTGGCTTATAACCCCAACTCTGTATGTTACACTGATCTCTAAAGGCATATGCATTTTAAAAATCATAGTCAATGCTTTACCTGTACCTTCAGATGTCTATAAACATAAGGCTTAGAGATTTTCTCAAACTAGGAAGTAGTCTACTGTACTCAATCTTTACCTGTAGTATTGTTTACAGGAAAGGGAAAAAAGGTGAAAACTATATACATATATATACATATATGTCTGTGTGTGTATATATATACATATATAAAGTTACCTCAAGGGTCTGCACATCACTACAAAAAAAAGACCAATCTAGCTATTATAGTTCATTAATCTGACTGCTATTCCTGTTAAAATGAAATGACCCTCCTCCTATTACCATGTATATAAACATATATACACACACACATATACATATTTGTATTATGTATACGTATACATTGTATATATATGCATACACACATATGCATGAATATGATATACATATTAGTGTATGTGCATTTATAAATATGCAAATATATAGTGTATGTATGTGTGTGTGTGTATAAAGTTTGATCCCCTTATTTCTTCTGGAGGTTCTACAGTTTCAAACAATATGTTTTCTTAGCTCTGAATTCATTATTACTAGGTTCCAGAGGAAAAGGAAACAAATTGAGCTAAACCAAAATTACATGATGCAAATTGTCTTAATTACCAATCTAATTCTGACTAGGTCTATTAGCAGCTTAGATGATGTCTGTGTAGAAGAATGAATATTCGATTCAGCAGAGGATAAAAAAATAAGTTAAAGCACAACTCCTAGTTAAGTATAAGGATTAAGGCTGGGATAATTTGCAGGACTAAAGGAAAATATTTCATGTTAATGGTGTTCATATTTTCTTATTTCTCTTTCTCTTTTCCAGTAGTGTCTTTGACCATGTGAGATTCATTCCTCAACCTAAACTATCCCATTGTTCTATCCTGTCTATCCCTATGCAGTCCCTTTTTGACAAGGAGGCTAATGCGAATTGTAGATTTCCCAGCTGGAAAGATGGAATGAAAGAGGATGGGAGATGGGAGCTTCATGGTAAGGAATGGGAATGCCTAGAAATGTGAGGTTCCATCAAGAGAGAGAGTGGGGGTGGGCTTCACCATAGCCCAACGGATTGCAAGTGAAAGATGCTGCTACACTTATTTAAATATAGTTGTGAATAGTTGCAACCTTGCCTGGTTCAATTTTTTAAAAAATCAATTATATAAAGACAGGTTACAAAGAAATAAAGGTTGCTGTACAGTGTTTGAGGAGTGTATCAGTGTATAAGACAGTCATAACTGGGATGAGTAACATAAGTCAGATTTTATACAAGATGGCAAAAGTTATGGGCACAATAATACTAAATATAAAGTATATTTTCATCTATATAAATATATAATTGTAGTATATAAAAGTATAGATTTATTATATAATTTTTTCTGGGGGAGGAGTTGTGTAGGGAGGAAGTTCTTACATTTGCTTTCTTTTTTTAAAATAACACTTTTTATCCTTTTTTTTTTTAAGGCAATTGGGATTAATTGAATTGCCCAAGGTCACAGGCTAGTATTTCTGTTAAGTCTTTGGGGTCAGATTTGAACTCAGGTGCTCCTGACTCCAGGGATGGTGCTCTATTCACTGTGCCACCTAGCCACCCCCTTAAATATGCTTTCAACGATACTTGAGATAGGAGGAGAAAACTAAAACACAAATATTTGTGCACTTATACACTAATACACATATATACACATGCACACATACACACAGAGAGTGGTTGTTTTTCAAACTACTTAATACTGATTAGAATATTAATTTGAAGCATCCATCCTCCTAACAAGATGCAGACTGAAACTCCTAGGAACAGCACAAGAATGGGAAGAAAAGAAAATTTTTCTCATTTCTAAGACTCTAGGAAATGGATAGGAATTCTGGAAAGAATTTTGCTGTTACTTCATATGCTCTCTACTTACCATTCCCACCCCTGTCCTCTACCTGGTTTCTTCTTGCCATTGGGAGATTTTAGATATTTTAAATCATATTGTTTATCTGTAATTTCTTTAAAATGATTTTTCCTACAGATAAATTTTATTTTGAGGAATTATTTATTATAAAATGAAAGTAAGAAGTACTTGTTATATTCCTACTCTGTCATAGTAGTAAAATAGCCCATTTGAGCCTCACAAAAATACTAAGAAGTAGGTGTTGTTATTTCCATTTTTACAACTGAGGAAACTGAGGCAGGTAAAGCTTAAAGTGACTTGTCCAGGGTCACGTAGCCAGTATGTATTTGAGAACAAATTTAAATTCATGTTTTCTTGACTCCAGGGCCAGCATTCCATCTACTGTGTCATCCATATAATTGTATGGAATACTCAGTGGGGAATCCAAGGAAAAAAAATCTTTACCCTTGCCTCAGAAGCTTATTCTACAGACATAAAAGTATCTTCACTTACATACAAATAAAAAAGGAAGGATCCTGCATAACCAAAAGCTAGTATATATTTATAATACATATATATTGTCTGATTTAATTCTGTAGTGCATAACTTTAAGGTAAAATAATTTAATATTTTTCTTGAGATTCCTACTTAAGAAACCATAGTTAATAAATGGTATAACTGAAACTTAACATCATATATTTTACAGGTAGAGGCTTTATTGTTTCTTTCTCCTTCTACCTAACCTCTTCCTTGTCTAGGAAATTACTATGTAAATCTTATTATCCTTATAATCCCTATGAGATAAATCCACACTGAGTTGTATAGAACTGGTCTAGAATTCAGTTAGTCAATTGTTCAATTCTTAATACACATAAATACTGAATGCTTGACCTCTAAATAAGACATTTAATATCTTAGTGGTCTATATAAGTCTCTAAGATTTTAATTTGCAGAGCACATTGAATGGATGAAGGCTCTTCCTCATTTCCAGGTCTGGTAAAATACATGCACATATACAGAAACATGTATATACATGCATGCACATGATTTTCTGCATAGTTATATCCTCAAATTATGGTGGTCACAATCCTTAATTATCCTTAAAATGTTATCTTTACATAGCTTAATCAATGAAGTAAATGACTATTAAAGTGATAGATACTTCCTAAATATGATGAAGGAAAACTGGTCCACATTTTTGTACTTTTTTTATAAAGTAGCATTATCTTTAGGATGAAACAAGATGACATACAGCATAATTACAGTGTATATCATAGGTTCCCTTCAGTAACCTTCATTGCTGATTGTAAGAAAATCATTCCAGTTGACAATGTAGTCATTTTAATAATGTGATAGAAAAACAAAATTAACTAGATCTGTGATTTCCATGATATTGGGAACTCCCAAATAAGTAAATTCCCTTTCCTAATGCAGTTCAACCCTTCCTCTGCTGCTTAACGTCTTAGAGACTTATTAAGATCTTTGAGGGTTTAGAGTCTTCTCCAGAGGGACACAACCATCACATACCATGTGGTTTGTGTAAAATACTTTGTGTGAATTGGTTTGATCAAATGTGAAGTGATTCTAAAATCTATGAAAATGGGTGATATCCTAATGAAACTCCAATGGAGTATAGAATAAGGTCTCAGCTTGTCACTGCTTTTGTGGATAAATTGAATATATTATTGCCCTGGGAATGTGAGTTCCTTAGGATAAACTAGCTACATAAAAATTCATGCAATATAATACCCAGTTGCAATACAACTTAGTATTGCAGTAGAAACCTAACATGATAGTAACATTATAATGAGCCTGATTAGTCTTCTGCCCCATACAATTTGGTCTTATTATTTGGATGCATGGTATTTGAAAACTGCATACCATTCTAAAATGGTGAAGTGTGCATTTTATGCTCATTTTTTCTATTTATTTTTAAAAAATGTCTAATCGTCTGTACATTATATTCATGAATAAATTATCTTCTCAGAATCACTGAAGTGCCCCCTGCTGGGATAGCATTTCAAACATTGCTTGAAGAATGAATTATATCAGCATTGGTAACATAGAAGCATTGTAATGCAGACACTGATATATTGAGACATCAGAAGGAGTATTCCTATCAAGTAGTATTTATTCCTATTTAATTTTTAATTAGTACCTGAGAATTAGTCACAGAAACACTACAACCTCTCTTTAAGTACATTGATCTTAGCAGAATTCTTTGAATACAAATATGCGGAGCAGAAAAATGTAGGGACATTCAAAGGGCCTAACATTAAAGGAGAACATTTCTATCTTTATCTATTACTTGTCCTGGTATTCATATCACAATAATAACACTATAAAAATTAAGTTCCTTGGGTAACAATTTCCCTTCCAAACATTATCCTCCCTTGCAAAATCCCCAAATTTTTACTGCCTGCTCCCCATAACTTGAAAGGTCTTCCCTGTCATTTCCCTCATTAAAAAAAAAAGAGCAAAACAGTATTACGTCATCCAGTGAATGTAATGACAAATTAATCTTGTTTCCTTTGGAACAGATTTTTTAATAAGTAATTTATGACAGTGCTGGAAGTATAGTTTACCTAGATTTCAAAATAACATTTGATAACATATTTCATACACATTTATTTTTTAAAGATGGAACTATTTTAGAGCAGACAATATTAAATTTGATGGATTCTGAACTAATTGAATGCAAAAACTCAGAATAGTCATACATGGTACATTATCAGGTTTGAGAGGGGTCTCCAATCAAGAACTCAAAAGTTCTACAGTTGAATCTGTGCTGTTCATCATCTTTATCAATGAATTGAAAAAGAAAAGCATAGGTGACATACTCATCCAGATTGCAGACATCACAAACCTGGGAGGGCTAGTTAAGGCCATGGATGATAGCATTGGATTGAAAAATATGTGAATATGATAGAACATTTTATTAATTGTAATAAGATTTACTTTTTTGTTTTTTTGCACAGAAGAAGGAAGGATAATTGGGGTTAAGTGACTTACCTAGTGTCACATTGCTAGTAAGTGTTAAGTGTCAAAGACCAAATTTGAACTCAGGTCCTCCTTACTCATGGCTGGTACTCTATTCACTGTGCCCCCTATCTGCCCCAAGATGTACTTTTATAGAAATAAAGGCCAATTCTAATAAATTCATCTTCATGTTTGTTTGCTGCTGAAAGAATAGTTAGAGACTATCTGAAAACAATATGGATATTTTAGTAGACTTTAAAGTCAATATGAATCATCAGCATGCTGTAGCAGCTATAAATATTATTTCAGACTGCATGGGGAGGGGGATATCATGGTGGCTTCTTGTTATATGTAGGGTGTGGTTTCTTTTGAAAATTTTCACTCAGGGGCAACAAAATATAAGAAGGTATTTGATAACCTGGAACTCATTCAGAAAGATGGAAAGAAGGTCCTAAAGAGTCTTGATGGCTCCTCTATGAGGAAAATATTCAAGTAATATATGATGCTTCTTTTCAAGTATTTGAAGGTATGTCACATGGGATACGTCTTAGATTTGGTCTTTTCCCTTAGGGATGGGAATATTGAAGAAGAAAAGTTAATATTAGATGTCAAGAAAAAATTCCTTATTGCAGTTTTACAAAAGCAAGATGGGTTACCACATGAACTAGTGTTTTCCTTCTCAGTTTAGGTCCTCAAGCAGAGATTAATAAACACGTGTGAGGTGTGTAGACATAGGGATCCTTTTCCAGTTAAGAATGACTACCAACATTTCTGTAAACATTTTATAAGAAATCTGTGACTCTGTTAAGGGTATGTCTTTTAGCAATTTTGGATATTGTTTTAATTTGTGTCTTATTAGCCTTTTCTAGTACTATACCACTGTAGCCCTGCTACCACCCAGGTCTACAAGGGTTCTGAGAGGGACAACCTTGTGCTGTGTGAGTTGTACTATATGGAGGCAGATATAATGTGTGATAGCTAAGAGAATGCCTAGTACAAGAGACTGAAAGAGACAGAGATAGACACAGAAAGACAGAGAATTTGAGATAGAGATAGAAACAGAGAGACAGAAACAAAAAGAAGGTACAGAAATTCATTGACACACATAGAAAAAGAAATTTTAGGGGAGTGATTCTTTATTTAACCTTTTATCTTGAGTGAAAGCAAATACCTGGTTCTAGAACATCACCACACAAGAAAATGGCATAATCATTGTTGCGAGACATAGAAACATGCAAACAAAACATATGCACATACTATATGGCAATATAAACAGATAAATATTCATTTCCATAGATGCAGCAAAGGAAAATGAGACATGTCAAGGAAGAAATACACATATAGTTGGAGTTCAGGTGGCAAAATTATAAACTCTATTAATGGTTTGGTGGAGAACAGGTAATCCATGCTACATATAGTACAGGGCATTCCTACTAAGACCCTTATGTGGTGAAAGGTTCTTGGGGTCCCTTTTTGATTGCACACTTGGAAGAAGCTTGGGTAACAGAAGGAAATAGAAGAAACTCTTTTGCCTCTGTGTTTAGATAGGCTTTGGGACCACTTAGCCTAAGTGACTCAACATTGGCATCCTAGAACTATAATATAAAACCAAACTAGAACCATATTATCAAACAATGTAAAGTTTACAGTTATCATAATGATTAAGAGAGAGAGATACATTTTAATGTCATAATGGAGCCCTTGGAATAAACAATGTGTATGTGGAGCTGTCTCATAATGTTCTTGACCTCCAGGGTTCACAATTATGCAGCTACTGATAGTGAACTTTGCTAGGATAAGATTGTTTTTTCTGTCTTATTTTGAGCTGAAATCTTATTTTACTCTCAGTTGGATAGCTCATTTAGTCATATATACATACACATATACATATACATAGTGTTATATTGTATTGTATTATATCATATCATCATATCACATCATATTATAATACATTTCATTATATTATATTATTATCTCCTCCAACTGCTGTTGTTTAATATGTTTGTTAGCTATTACCATTTGTCATGGTCTTTTGTATAACTAGAACTTTGTGAGAAAGGGCTAATCTGGTGAATATAAACCAAAACTTAGCATCCACCTTAATAGTGATAAGCAAAGTTGCTTTTCTTCTGAATCTCTAAATATAATGCCCCTAGAATAGAAGAAAAATTACCTCACATTGACAGATACTTCAAAGATGCTTCCTATAAGTCTGATGCCCCCTTCCTTTCATAATCTGCTGGTCATACAGACATGTTTCTCCTTCAGTATTTTGCAATATGTGACCAGATTTCTGGTCCTATCTCCATGCCACCTAGAAGTCACTTCTCTATATTTGTGCACATATCTGTAGCACACAGTTGCACACACACACACACACACACACACACACACACACTCATAAACCTTTATATGATAAAAAGTTGGGGAGTCATAAAATATTAAAGCTAGAAAATACCTTAAAGTTCACCTAATCCAGCATTCTTATTTTTGTAAGGCAACTTATGCCAAGATAAATGTTACTGTGATGACTTTAACTTCAGCTCAAATGTCGAACTTTACACAAAGCTAAAATGTTTACATTAACTTTTATCTCTTATAGTTGTCACCCCTGAAATAACTTGAGAGTAACTTGAACATTTCCTTATGTAAGCTTTATTTCACTACTCAGTATCATGTCTTTCTAAGCTTTTTTGATGTTTGCAGGAACCCTATATAATATTAACCATGGTGCACAAAAGGCAAGTACTACCTTATCTTGTCTTCAACTTTGTCTTTATTCACTGAGACCTTGGGTACCTCCACCTCTCCTTTTAGGAAGCTTACATTCAGTTTCCTTTCCAAAAACTGCCTATTGAAAAAATCAGTGCATACTACTAATTTTTATAATGTTAATGAGGTGCATTTAAGATTAAGATTCTCAAATATGAAAATTATTCAAATATGAAAGAAATATGCATTTATTCATAATGGTTATTATGTAATGCATTGGAGGGAGGTGACTTGAGAAAAATAGTTCAGTTACTCAATACGTATTTCCTAAATGTCATAAACTGTGCTAAACATAGTGACAGACAAAAATGTAAAAGGTAGTCACTGTCTTCAAGGAACTCACAATTTAGTGGGCTAAGTCTTATGAGTCTTGAGTTCAGTTGGCTGTGCCATGATCTGAACTAAAAATCTTGAAATGAGCAACTGGTGATGTATCACTGACACAGAGCAGAACTCAATCTTATCTCTCCATGTGATGTAAAGCTAAAAACAACAACAAAAACCAAAACAAAACCATTATGACTCTACTGTACCCCAAGGTGATATACAGATATAATTTTTACTTAGCCACTGATGGTTGGCATAGGATCCATTCTTTTTTTTTTTTTTAAAGCAATTGGGGTTAAGTAACTTGCTCAAGGTTACACGGCTATTTTTTTGTTTGTATGGATTAAGTGTCGGAGGCCGGCTCCGAACTCAGGTCCTTCTGACTCCAGGGCCGGCGCTCTATTCACTGCGCCACCTAGCCGCCCCTAGGATCCATTCTTTAGGCCTAGTCAAGGACGTTATTTTCTTCCAAAAACATCTGGAAACAAATCATTTTTGTCTTGAGCTTTCATTCATGCAGGATTAACTATATTTAAATTTGTAAATATATAGATATATAAATATAACTATATACATATATAGCTTATATGTAACTCTGCAATTTTAACCATATTAAAATGTTATAAATGGTAACAATATATCAATTTGTAACTATACATACATTTCATTAAGATATGAAAATTTGCATTTTAATGTCTTTTTGCTTCTCTACTATGATCACCAAATTAGAGGGAAGATGCTCTAAATGGTGTAAAAATGAGAGGAGAAAATTTTATTACTACTTTAGCTTCTGAAAAAAACTTCTACATTCCAGAATACCATTAAAAATATGAACCAAGGTGATATCATATTATTATTAATAGTCATATATTTGAAACTGTACTAGTCTCCTAGCACTTATGAAATAGAAATCATATTATTTAGAATGCTTTTTTTTCCTTTTTGTCTGGCAATGTTTGACTTCCTGAAAGTCACGATTTACCTCTCATATTTTTTTTCAGTTATTACCCTAATTATTTTTAGTGTTTAAAGACTTAAAACATATTTCCAATGAATGAAGAAATTAATGAATAAAAACAATTTATTAAGTAAATAACATGTGAAAAGTGTTTTTATAAGCATTAGGCACAAAAATACAAAAGTAAGACACACAAGTATGTAAAAAGATATTTTTAAATAAATTAAAAATTCACTTTTTGAATGGAGGGAGGGAGTTTGGGTGGAGCTCTCATTTGTGGATAACAGGAAAGCATCATTGAGGACTAAGATTTGCAAAGCACTTCATGTACATTATTTTATATTTTTTAATATCTGATACAACACTGTTGTGAGACAGTGCTATTACAATAGAATTTCCTTCAATGTTAATTAATGTGATTTAGTCAATTGATTATAATATACCACATACTGAAATAATCTGTGATTTGCTATTTCATTATGAGCAAATAAACGTCATATTATTGAGAGAGAGAAATATGAGTGAAAAAGGAAGAGGAAAATCCATTACTTTAGCCTGACAAGACATGTGAAGCCTGCTGTTTTTATCAACAATGACTTAGTGATGTCCCTCTCATCCCACCACCATTGGCATCAGTTCTTGTCATTTGATACCATGTACATTTAACTTCAGTTTCAATCTCACTCAAGTAAATGTGCGTTTCAAATGAAGTGAAAAATCATATCATTATAGCCCAGCAGGGCCACAAAATAATTCCACTGATGTCCAGCTGCTTTGAAATCTCTAATGGTTGCAAAAGGGAGGATTTGCATGTTTGCAGCTGTGAAAATGAAACCTTACATACCTCTTATTACTTGAAAATTTGGCATCACAGAACAAAACTATGTACCTTCAAGGAATAGCCCCTGGCTTCACTTTTATTACTAGTAAAGGACAAACACAGAATTGTCTCCTTTGGCAGAAATTCAAGAAACTATCCCCATGTTGTAGCAACCCCCTTAGAAGCAGGCAGGGGCAATGCAGAATTTTTCCAGTAAATCTTTGAGCCACTGAGCATGCAATGATTTGAATTAGAGTTGAGATGAAAAGTTGCTCTAGTCTCCTATGTCACCAGAAAAAAAATTGTTACTTTTATATTGCCACCATGGGATAGCCTATATTTTGACTCTGAATTTGAGATTGTGCAAACATCATTCATTAGAAAATAGTTCCAATCACATTTTACACTTTCTTCCTCTTCAAATCAGACACAAATTAAAATGTTCTAAGCTTAATTAGGAGTAAATGCTAATTGTCCTTATTATGTTGTTACTATTATTAAGGGATGGGAGTTTAAGGCATCCTAAGAAAATACTTATTAGTTTTCTTCTAATACTTTTTCCTCTCCAGGAGTATTTTTTGACTAGGTGACTACTATGGCATATTTTGAAAATCTAAGATGAATAATAATTTAATCTTTTTAAGGATGTTAAAATTCATTCCTTTCATTGGAAAAGACCCTGATATTGGGAAATATTGAAGAAAAAAGGAAAAAGAGACAGCAGAGGAGGAGATGCATACAATGAGATGGAAACAGTGAGTATGAAGTTGAACAGACATCAGGAGATAGTGGAGGATAGAAGAGTCTGGCACGCTATAGTTGGAGGGGTCATAAAGACTTAAAGAAACAGCTAAACAGCAACTTTCTCACTCCAGTCCCAGGGCTCCTTCCACTACATGTCCAAACTGTCCTTAAACCATCTCTTAAAATATTATAAAGTACTTTAGAAATGTGAAGTTTGAAATTTTGAAAATATTTAGGTAAAATCCTTTTGTTTAACCTTAAATAATACCATATTAGGCCAACTGTTACAGAAATAAAGGAAAAGGGAAAAAAAGGGGAAAATAAACTTATTCTTCTCTTTCCTTCCTCCAGACAGTTTTTTTAAATTAACAAATGCTTTATTAACTTCTGGTTTACATCACTCATTTCCACCAGATAATGAGTTACATTTTCCCCCCTTTTTTCTCTCCCCACCACCCCAGAATAGCAGTCCCACTAGATATCCCCTCATCCAATCTGCTCTCTCCCATATCTTTTCCCATATCCCCTTCGACTTTGCCATTAGGGCAAGGTGAATCTCTGAGCCGCACTGCCTGGACATCTTATGAAACATTAAATTTTAAAACTTCGATTTTCAGATTCATTCACTTTCTCCCTTGTCACCCACTCCCTCTGAGAAGATAAGCAATCCAGTATGTGTTGTACATGTATATGTATGCAAAACATTACCATAGTAGATATATTGTAAAATACTGCTTATATTTCCCTCCCACCTGTCTCACCTCCCACCTGGTCCATTCCCTATTTTGATCCTGTCCCTCTTTGATAGTGGGTACTTCTAACCTCCCCTCTCCCCAGAATGCCCTGCCCTCCATCATCCCCCTCTCATCCCCCTTTCCCCTACTCAGGAGAGTGAGTGAGGGTAAGATATTCCATTTAGTATGTATGTGATTCTCTCCTTGAGCAAACTTCAATGAGAACATGCTTTTGCCTTTTTGCCTTCCTGTTCTTCCCCTCCCCTGCAAATACTTCCCCTTGCCTCTTCTACATGAGATAGTTTGCCCTACCCTGTCTCTCTCCATCTCCTCTTGCCACTTTCCTCTCTCACCTCTTGACTTCACCCCTTAAGAATCATCCCTTCCTTGGGGCGGCTAGGTGGCGCAGTGAGCAGAGAGCCAGCCCCGGAGCCAGAAGGACCCGAGCTCAGATCCGGCCCCAGACACCCAACACACAAACAAAAACCCAGCCACGTGAACCTGGGCAAGTCACCCAACCCCAATTGCCCTCCAAAAAAAAATAATCATCCCTTCCCATCAAATTCAACCTGTGCCCTCTATCCATGTATACCTGTGAACATATGCCATGTACCCTTCTTCAATTATTTTCATAATGAGAAAGGTTTCATCAAACACAGTTATTGTTTTTCCATGTAGGACTGTAAATAGTCCAACTTTGATAAGTTCCTTTTGATTTCTTTTCCTTGACTACCTTCTCAAGCATCTCTTGCTTCTTGTGTCTGAATGTCAAATTTTCTATTCAACTCTGGTTTTTTCCTCAAGAATGCTTGAAGGTCCTCTATTCCACTGAATGACCATATTTTCCCCTGAAACAAGATACTCAGTTTTGCTGGGTAGGTGACCCTTGGGTTCATTCCCAGCTCTTTTGCCCTCTGGAATATCATATTCCTGCCCTTCTATCCCTCAGTGTAGAAGCTGCCAGGTCCTGTACTATTCTGATTGTGTTTCCACAATATTGAAATTGTTTCTTCCTGGCTGCTTGTAGTATTTTCTCCTTGATCTGGGGATTCTGGAACCTGGCTATAATATTCCTGGGGGTTTTCTGTTGGGGATCTTTTTCAGGAGGTGATCTGTGGATTCTTTCAACCTCTATTTTGCCCACTGGGTCTAAAACATCAGGGCAATTTTCCTTGAGAATTTCTTTAAGGATGATTTCTAGGGTCTTTCTTTGATCATGGCTTTCAGGTAGTCCAATAATTTTTAAATTATCTCTCCTGGATCTATTTTCCAGGTCAGTGGTTTTTCCTATGAGATATTTCACATTGCCTTCTATTCTTTCTTTTGTTTGGATCTGTTTAATAGTATCTTGATTTCTCATAAAGTCACTAGCTTCCATTTGCTCCAGTGTAACTCTGAAGGAATGAATCTCCTCAGTGAGCTTTTGAGATTCTTTTTCCATCTGGCAAATTCGACTTTTTAAGGCATTCTTCTCCTCATTGTCTTTCTGAGCCTCCTTTGCCATTTGAGTTAGTCTATTTTTTAAGGTGTTATTTTCCTCAGTCAGGCTGTTGACTGTCATTTCACACTTTTCTTGCATCTTTTTCATTTCTCTTCCCAAATTTTCCCCCACTTCTCTTATCTGCTTCTTAAAGTCCTCTATGTCCTGTAGCCATCTTGTATTTTCATTTGGGGCTTTTGGTGCAGGAGTTCTGACCTCACAGTCCTCCTCCATGCTTTGAGCCTCTTTGCCCCTAAAATAGGAGTCCAATGTTGAACTTTTATGTTTATTTTATTTCATTTGCCTAGGCATATTGCCACTTAATTACTTGATTTGGGGGCTTGTTGCCACAGTAGGACTCTGCCACCAGACAGGGGAGCTTCCACCCAAATGTGGGGTCTTCACAACTTCCGCCAGTTGGGTGGCCTCTGTAAAGCCTCCACCCACTCTGGCAAGTTGGATACCCACCCCAAACTTCCCTCCCAGACCACAATCCAGATCCAGGCAGTTTAAAGCAAAAGCGATTAACCCCCAGACTAATTGCTGGATCTTCCTATAGTTCGCAGGCCAGGAGCTAGAGCCACTACTGACGCTGCAAAATGGCTTCTGTGCAGCTGTTTCTTCAGCAGCTTTTTGCCCCCAGGGGAGGAAGCCACGTTTTCCCCAAATACTGGTCCCAAAGTCCATAGGGCACTAACCTCTCACTTTGTCCTAGGCATATCTGTGCTGATAATTCTGGAATCTCCACAATTGTTTGTGTTCTGGGGTTCCACCAGCCGGCTGAAGGCCTGGCCACCCTGGGGCTAAAACCGCGGACTTGGGCTCAGCTCCCAATGCGTTTCGCTGCCTGCTCTCAGAGTGCTGTGCTGGCCGCTCCCTGCAGGGCTCCTGGGCTGTCCTCAGCAGGAGGTTAGCTTCTCTGTGCCGTTCTGTGGGTGCTGTGGCTCCAGAAGTTGTTCGGAGCTCCCTTTCACATTGTTTGAAATTTGTGTGGGGCAGAGCACATTAGAAATGCTGTTTCTACTCCGCCATCTTGGCTCCCCAGACAGTTTTAACAGTTTATGTTGGGGTGGCTAGGTAGCTCAGTGAGTAGAGCATCGGCCCTGGAGTCAGAAGGACCTGAGTTCAGATCCGCCCTCAGACACTTAACACACACACAAATAAAAACCTAGCCGTGTGACCTTGGGCAAATTGCTTAACCCCAATTGCCCTCCAAAAGGCAAAAAAAAAAAAAAAAAGAGTTTATATTAATGACCATAGCACTTTTTTAAACCAGTTTTCATAAAATAACATTAAATAAGGCAAATATAAAATTTAAGTTTACATTTATGAGGATTCAATATGTCCTATTGACTGGAGAGCCAGTCACAGACCTAAGAAGAATTAGGTTCAACTCCTATCTCTATCCATTTTTCTCTACAATTTTGGGTAATTCATTTAACTTCTCAATATTCTGGACATATTTCTAAAACTATAGAAGTTGTAAAGAAGATGTCAACCTATATTTGCAAGAGAAATTTCTTCATCATAGAGTGCCCTGTAACAATGAAATCACAAGTCCAAATCCTATTCTTATCCCTAAGATAATTAAATGATGAAATGGCAAATAAAATAGTAAAAAAAAAAAAAAAAAAAACCTAATATATAAAACTTGACCCCAGAGGTTAAAACCAGAAGTAATGGGTGGAAGTGGCAAAGACTCTAATTTAGGCTTAAACTCAAGAAAAGCATTCAAATTCATAAAATGTGATCAATGCAGAAATATTAAGAAAACTGTTTTGATTTCTCCTCTTAGTTTTCCACCAAAAATCTTATAAAAATATGGATAATTACTCAGTAGATATGCTATAATAAGGATTTTGTAAACCTAGTTTTTTTCAGATTATATGATTGCTGATGTTTTTTCTAATTCTAAATGTTGTGATTTTGTGATATTCTGACATTTATCTTAATATTTTTAATGTATGGATCCTCCCCAGTGATATGTATTGTCTTCTCTTTATAACTTAGAAAATAATCTTTGAGAGTTATAGTACCCCACAAAATGCATTACTTTGTGATGAGATTCTTCTACCCTAGAAATACAAAAAAAAATCATCATATTTTGATACTTTACTGAAATCAAATTCATATTGCATCCATTTCTTTTTTTCTTCTTTGACTCTTTTACTGGCTACATGATGCCCGTTTTTACCATGTCTTTGCTGTGAAATTCTTAAATTAAAATTATTAAACATTATAATTTGATCATTGCTAGAAATGATGAGTTTTCCAGTTATTTTAGTTACATAGATAATTTTTCTTCTTTCTTTCATAACAACCAGCTTTTATATTACCCTCAATACTGCCAGATTTGTAAATACTATAAAAAATTTTAATGACCTTGATATAGGTATGGGTGATACTTTGCCATAAGAGTTTAAGGCAATATTTTACTGGACTATGTTGAATGCTTTTTATAATCAAAAAGTTATCACAATACCATCTTATGTTCTCTGGATCTTTTAGTGAATTGTAAGAAAGTAATGACATGATCCATTGTTGAATATAATTTGTGAAGGCCCTCATGTTCCTTACTTATACTCTCAAGCTGGATGACTTCAATTCATCATCAAGATGAATTGTTCAGATGACCCTCTTAAATATTTTGTATAGATGTGAGTAAAGTTAAAGATGTTGAAGTTTGATTGGTTACCTTATCTTATAGAAAGCAATAAGGTCTGAAGATTTTTCCATGCTTCTGATATATTCCTCTCCTTAAGTATCATACAAATTGGTCCCTCTATGATTTTACATTTTTTATTGCCTCTAGCACAGATCTCCTGATCTCCTTTCTCTCTGTCTCTCTCTGTTTTTCTGTCTATCTCTCTGTCCCTCTCTGTCTGTATATATCCACATATATCTATATCTATCTATCTAATATCCAATATGGCTACTGTTTTTTTTAGTGCTATTTCTTATTCCTATTTAAACCTTTTAGAGGCTATGATGTTAGGGTCCAAGTACAGTGGTTTCAGTATCCTTGACAATAATTAAAAAAAAATTTGTTCCACTTTTCCAAAGATTTTTTCAGAAAAAATATGAGAACTTAAATCAAATATTTTAATAACTCTCCAATTATTATCAGATAAGCCATAGAAGAGGGAGAGACAGACTTGTCAAAAATCTAGTACAGAGATTAGGGCAATGAAAATTTTCCTGTGGAAACTGAGGTCCTGCATATGTTCCTATTTATTGAAGATGTTTATATCAAGATTGAACACACTGTAAAGCCAGAGGAACTGAGGTCATTATGAGAAGCAAGACCAAGATGGCAGAGTAGAGGAAAGAAACCAGTTTAACTCCTCAAATACTCCCTTCCAACCAGCTTTAAAATAATGCCTCAAATACAATTCAGGAACAGCAGAACCAACACAAAGTCAAGGTGAATATTATTTTTTCTAGCACAAGTCACCTTACAATACTGGTACAAGAAATCTGGGATACCATAGTGGGGGTAGGCCTGGAACACATACAGGGGTAGAATAAGTAGTAGATCATGGAAGTTGCTACAACACTGGTAGGAACAGTTTCAGGAGCTCTTAGTTCAGAGGCAATAAGGGGGTTGAATAACTGGTCAGAAAAAAGATTACAGCAGACATTTTTCTGCCATTGGTTGTAGCTGGTACTCAATGACAACTCTATTACCCATACACAGTCTGGATCTCAGTTCTAGGATAGAGTAATCAAAACTCTTAAGTCCAAAAGACATCAAGGGACCTAAGTATAGTTCCACAGCTAAAAAGAGAATTTGTGGTCAGTTACGAGAGAGCAAGGGCTCAGGTCTCAGTTTCAAGGCAGTTTGAAAAGCACCTGTACCTGGAGGAGAGCATGAAATCTGGTCACCATTCCAGGGCCAAGAGGAGTACTAGCACTTGCAGTTAGAAGACCAGGACTTCTTCCCTCATAAAGATCTGAGTGCAGACCTGTTGAACAATGACCATACCTCTGCCCAAATCGTACTACCTTGGAAGTACTAAAAACTTGTAGATTCTCAGAATCTGCTCTAAAAACAATAGCATGGAAAATCTTGAACCATGCCTCCTTCCCCCAAGTGATCAAAGTCCAACTTTAAGGTAAAGTTTAAAATTAAGTAATAGACTAGAAAAAAAAATTGAGCCAACAAACAATAAAGAACTTGGCCATAAAAAGTTAATGTGATGGCAGGGAAGACCAAGACACAAATTTATAAGAGGACAATAACATGACAACAGCTATAGCAAAAGCTATATGAAAAATATGAATTGATCTCTTTTCCCAAAAGAATTCCTGAAAGAGCTCACAACACATTTCAAAAATCAAATAAGAGAGGTAGAGGTTAAATTTTTGGTGTGGGGGGAAATTAGAGTGTTGTACTTAAATTATGAAAGGAGAATTAACAGTTTGGTAAAAGAGGCACAAAATAATACTAAAGAAAACAAGATTCTGGGCAGAGCCAAGATTGGAGCATAGAAGCAGGAAAACTCCATGGTTCCCCACATAAGCACCTCAAATATCTATAAAATATGACTCAAAACACATTTTAGAGCTACAGAACCCACAAAGTGACAGAGAGAAAGAAATCTCTCACTGAAGGCAGGCCAGCAGGCAGACAGGAAGGGTTCATCATAATGTGCCGGGAGCCAAGGCCAGGCCCACATGAACCTGCAGTTTTAGCCCCAGGGTGGCCCTGACCAGCAGCTGCAGAAGACTTTTCGAGAAAGAATCACTGGCAGCAGTGGCAGTTTCCAGAATTATCAACCAATAAATGCCAAATAAAAAGTGAGAGGTCAGTGGAGAATACTGTTGTTACTGGAAGGGGGGCAGAGGAGCAGGTCTGAACCCTGCCCCCAGGGCTAGAAGTGGCAGCCACATCATGGTGGCCATGCAGCCATGCACATGTGGCTGCTTCAGAGCTACTGGCCTGCAGATTGTAGCAGGGCCAAGATACCATTCAGAGGGAAATTGCTTTTGCTTTAACTTGCCTGGATCATGGTATTGGGTGGTGGGCCTGAGGAGTGTGACCAGTGAGCCAGAGTGTGTGGGAGCTGTGGAGACACCACACACCTAATAGCCCTAGCAGCTGTGAAAACCCCAGTGATTTGGGACAAAGCTCTCCCCTCTGGAAGCAGAGTTTTACTATGGCAAAAAACTCAAAAGTCAAATAATTGAATGGCAACATGAGCAAGCAAAGGAAGTAATGCAAGTACAGCAATACAACTTTAGATTCCTTTTTTGGGGACAAAAAAAGATCAAAACATGGAATGGGAGGAAGACAATGAAGTCAGAACTACTGCACCAAAAGCTTCCAAGAAAAATATGAACTGGTAACCGGCCATGGAGGAGTTTAAAAAGGATTTTGCAAAAGACGTGAGAGAACTGGAGGAAAAACTGGGAAGAGAAATGAGGATTATGCAAGAAAATCATGAAAAGAGAGACAAAAAGCTGACTGAAAAAAGTAACGCCTTAAAATATGGATTAACTCAAATGGCAAAAGAGGCCCAAAAAGCCAATGAGGAGAAGAATGCCTTAAAAAATTTGCCAGATGGAAAAGGAATCTCAAAAGCTCACTGAAGAGAATCAGTCCTTCAGAATTAGACTGGAGGAAATGGAAGCTAGTGACTTTATGAGAAATCAAGCTACTATTAACCAGATGCAAACAAATGAAAAACTAGAAGGCCATGTGAAATATATCATTGGAAAAACCACTGACCTGGAAAATAGATCCAGGAGAGATACTTTAAAAATTATTGAACTACCTAAAATACATGATCAAAAAAAGAACATAGAAATCATACTTCAAGACACTCTCAAGGACAATTGCACTGATGTTTTAGAACCAGAGGGAAAAGTAGATATAGAAAGAATCCACCAATCACCTTTTGAAAAAAGATCCCAAAAAGAAAACTCCTGGGAATATTATAGCCATGTTACAGAGTTCCCAGATCAAAGAGAAAATATTACAAGCAGCCAAGAAGAAACAATTTAAATATAGTGGAAACACAATCAGGATAACAGAGGATCTAGCAACTTCTACAGTAAGGTATCAAAGGGTTTGGAATATGATATTCTAGAGGTCAAAGGAGGTGGGATTAAAACCAAGAATAACCTACCCAGCAAAAGCTATTATAATCTTTAAGGGGAAAATATGGTCATTCAATGAAATAGAGGACTTTCAAGCATTCTTGATGGAAAAACCAGAAATGAATTGAAAATTTGACATTAAAATATAAGAAGCAAGAAAAGCATAAAAAGGTAAACAGGAAAAAGAAATCATGAGGAGCTTATCAAAGTTGAATTATTTACATGCCTACTTGGAAAAATGATAATTGTAACTTATGAAATTTTTCTCAGTATGAGAATAGTTGAAGGGAATATAAATGTGTGGATGTGTCTGTGTGTGTATACATACATACATACATACATACATATATATGTCTATATAGGAGATTATATATGTTTATGAATACATATGTGAGTTTGTGTATATGTACAGGTATACATTGACAGAGGGCACAGGATCAATTGAATAGAAAGGGATGATATTGAAAATTTGAAATTGAGAGGTGAGAGAAGACTATAATGAGGGAAGATGGGGATCAACAGAATGGGATAAATTATCTCATATAGAAGAGGCAAGGGATAACTGTTTCAGTGGAAGGGAAGAACAGGAAGGCAAGAGGGAATAGGTCAACCTTACTCTCACTGAATTTGGCCTGGGGAGTGTATGGCAAATACACTAAATTTGGTATCTTGTCCTCAGGAGAGTAGGGGCAAAGGGGATGAGAGGGGGAATAATGGAGGGGAGGGCAGATTGGGGGAGAGGGAAGTTAAAAGGACACACTTTTGAAAAGGAACAGAGTCAAAGTAGAGAATAGAACAAGTGAGGGGCAGGATAGGATGGAGGGAAATATAGTTAGTCTTTCACAATATATCCACTATGGAAATGGTTTGAGTAACTACATATGCACAACATGTATTGAATTGTTTATCTTCCCAGGAAGGGTGAGTAATGAGGGAGAAAGGGAAATAATCTGGAATCTAAAGTTTTAAAATCAAATGTATGTATATATACACATATATATGTTTGTGTGTGTGTATTAATGTCATTATTATTATTTTTTACATGCAACCTGGAAATGAGATATGCAGGCATTGGGGTATGGAGATCCATCTGCCCTACCAGAAAGTCAGAGGGGGTATGGGGGAGGGTATAGGAGAGAGCAGATTGGGGAGGTGGAATACAGTGAGATCACTGTTTTGGGGTGGTGGGTAGGGGAAATATACGGAGAAAATTTGTAACTCAAAATCTCATGGAAATGAATGATGTAAAATAAAAATAAACATAAAATTAAATTAAAAAAACAAGACTAAAAAATTTGGATTGTCCTAATGGTAAAGTATACACAAAAATTCGTTCCTTCAAAATCAGAACAAATCAAATTCAAAAAGAGGCATAAAACTCAGTGAAGAAAATAATTCCTTAAATATTAGTATAGGACAAGTAGAATGTAATGACTCCATGAGGCCTCAAGAAACAAATGAACAGAAAAAGAAAACAAGAATAAAAAAGAAGAAAATGTAAAGTACCCCATAGGAAAAACAACTGATCTGGAAAATACATTGAGGAGAGATGATTTAAGAATTATTGTATTTGTTTAACACTAATTTAAAAAAAGGCTAGGCATAATACTTCAAGATAGATAGATATCACATACATATATCTGTTTTCACTTTTATTCCTCAGAGTTCTTTGGTGCTTATGTTCTTACTTACCATACCCCTTCCCATTGCCTTTTTTGTGTCTTATCTGTTGCTCTTTCAAGGGACAGTAGTATTTCACATTTTTCTGCCATACAACAAAAACTGAGCTAAAGAGACCAGAATGTTCTGAGACTATCTCAGAAAACTGTTGTAAGTAAAGGAGTCTATAGAACTTAGAGTGCTATGGTAGTGTATTATTGTTATAGTTTATTTACTTGTGTAATTGTTAGCTGTCATGATGTAGCAGCAAACACTCCAGCATCCCCAGGGTGGCTGCCAACACAGGTTCCTAGATCTGCTTTTCTAAAGGAAAGCAACTCAAAATGGGTTAACAATCCCACTTTCATAAATCAAACATATCGTTTACCTGGTTCAGGGGAAAAAGCATCCCAAACTTCAGAGTATAAAGATGTTACAAGCAGAAATTACAAGAAGGCAGAGAAACAAACAGATCAAGCAGACAGGCCTCCAACTGTCCAACCATTATATCCATACCTAATCAGTTACCAAAGAGGGAAGCATCAACATCTGGGATTTTTTTAAAGCTGGAGGCTCTCAACAGCTGCCCAGAGTCTCATCTGGTCAAATCACACAACACTTCTGAAAGTGATCTCAAAACAAAGCCTCACATCAGGATTTATATAGACTTCTCCTGGCTCAGAGAATGTAACAACCCTCTTGTCCCACTGCCCAATCACAAAGTATCTCCTGAAAAGCAAGCCTCCCACCACAGGCTCCAGGTGCACTTAAGCCTATCAAATGGCCTAGGAGCAGGGAAGATCTTACACAATACAATCTTAGAAAGATGGAAACAACATTAATTTACATTCCCAGTACACATTATAGTAAATGGAAAAATTAACAGGTCATTTTGTCTTCCATGTAGGCAAGTTTAAATATTGGTTTCTTAATTTTTATGTCATGGAAGAAAATAGACACAATTGCCTTCCTTGCCCCATGAAGAAAGCTAAAATATGAAACATAATACTTGGGATGGGAAAGAATAAGAAATGAAATGCTGAAAAGAAGGGAAGGGAAGGAATAGGGAACTTGATTAGAAGTCACAATTACGGGGGGCGGCTAGGTGGCGCAGTGAGTAGAGAGTCGGCCCTGGAGTCAGACGGACCTGAGTTCAAATCCGACCTCAGACACTTAAAGCACACACACAAAAAAAACCTAGCCGTGCGACCTTGGGCAAATTATCTAACCCTAACTGCCCTCCAAAAAGCAAAAAAAAAAAAGAAGAAGTCATAATTACTTTCAATAAAGTTGAGATGAATAGATGAATACATGTAATTGCTTATTACACATTTTTTCTTATTTTTTTCTCAACTATATATAAACAACTATTTTTAATACTAGTTTTTTTTTTTAATTTTGAGTTCCAAATTATACCCTCCTTCCTCATTCAGAAGATACATGAGTGGCCATGCAAAATATTTTCATATCAAGCAATATTGCAAAAAGTAATGCAGAGCAAAATAATAATAATAATAATATTGATAATAATAATAATATTGTTTGAACAATTCCTTCAATCTGCATTCAGATTCTACCAGTTTTTTTTCTCTGTAAGTAGATAATATTTTTCACCCTAAGTCCCTGAGAAATTTCTTGGATCATTGAGTTGCTGAGAATAGCTAAATCATTCACAGTTGAGAACTCATGTAATTGTATTTGAACTGAACTAAATCATTTGATTGAATTACAGCAAAAAGTCTGATACATTTTACAAATAAAAATAGAATGCCTAGAAAACATTCACAAATGGGGCAGGTGGTATAGTGAATAGAGCACTGGCCCTGTAGTCAGGAGGACCTGAGTTCAAATCTGACCTCAAACATTTGACACACTTACTAACTGTGTAACTTTGGGCCAATCACTTAACCCCAATTGCCTTGCCTTCCCTTCTCCAAAAAAGAAAATAAAGAAATATTTATAAAGAAAAAATAATAATTAGTACTATGGTGAAATAATAACTGTTAACATTTACAAAATGTTTTAAGCTTGCAAACTTTATATTCGCGGTTTCATTTCAGTAGTACAACAGCTCTATGAGGTCAGTACTTGGGGTATTAACTGTGGTCTGAGCATTTAATTCTACCATTTTAAGAAACTTGCTGGTGAGAGGAAAATCATACAAACGCATTTATGCATGTATGTATGCAAATATAAATATATATATATACATGCTTATACACACATATATATCACACACATATACATATATGCATGCATGTTGAGAGGTATAAATATAGCTATTGATAAATGCATAGAGATAGATATATACATGCAGATTCCTCACTTCTGAAACATATACAATCTTAACCTCATTTGAGACACTGGCAAAGGGTCATAGAGCTAGTATGAATCAGTGATAGAATTTGAATATCTAAGCCTTCTCTCTCCCCTAGGTAATACTGCTTTTTATTTTTGGTATAGTGTCTTTTATAAGAGGATATTGAAGTTTAGAAAGTTGAAGTTGTTTGCCCATATTTACATAACTAGTATCATAGGCAAGGTTTAAACTATGTTTTCCTTGACTGCAAATTTAGCAAGATATTACATCCTTTTGAAATCTTTCTGTTTTATGTTTATTCTAAAAGCATTGGTTCGTTTAAGTAATGATATGCTAGTGAATAAAAATGCTGGAAATACTACTATGGAGTAGTAACCCTGTACAATGTTCAAGACAAAGAATTATGTTGTACCTGTGAAAAAATGTTTAATTTTTTAGTGGTTACTATTGATGTAGAGAAATGATTAATAGCTTTTCATTTGAAATATAATCATAAATCAGTTTATAGTTAGATTTCTAGCTATTCCTTTTTTGTAAATATCTGTCAAATAATGAATATTTGTTGATGAAGCTTCTACAATGTGCACAGTACTATGCTGAATAGTGGGGATACCAAGGCAAATAAAAATGTCCATCTTCAGTTGCTCCTAATTTTCTCCACAATGCAATACAAAACATGCTGCCCATTATTTGAAGCCTATTACCTCAACCTTGCTTTCCCTCAAATCTTCTTTATTACTCCTTTTCACACACCTTTTGTTTCAAGCAAACTGACTTTCTGTATGTTCCCTTTAGATGAACCAAAATAGATCTTTAGCTATAAGTCAGCTACCAATATTTATATGTTTAAATAAAAACAATTTGGGGGCATATTACATTCTTTGTTTTAAGAGTAAATCCGTTTTATATGCTTTTCATTTTGCAATATCAGTCTGAAAGCAATTTCAGTAACTGACAGAACAGTTCAAATGTCAGGAAAGTATAACAGCACTATTCTTTTGCAGATATAGATGCATGTCTTGGCAAGTAAAATGCAGCTCTGATTGCATTTTGCAGCCCAGTAAGCTTAATAACAGCTGCTAAAGAATCTGATATTTTTTCCCGATGTAGTAAGATAGAATTTGCACAACAGGAGTACTAGTAGCACCACTGTGAGTGGCTCAGGGTGCTAAAATTTCCATTAGTAAGACATCAATATTCCTTGGTGTTGATTGTAAAACAAATGGAAATTTCCAAAGAAAAATATTATGACATTTTTTCAATCCATAAGCAATAAAATGTATTCAAGTTTTCAGTAGTATTATTTTCCGTACATTTACAAAGTATATGTCCTAGGTGGAAGCTTATTATTTTTACAGAAGCTCCCCGAAATCAGAGGTGATGTTAGTAGAAAATACATAAGATGCATACATGATTATAGCAAAGGAGTAGCAATTTCTTGCCTTTCTTCCTTCCTCCCTCCCTCTTTCCCTCCCTCCCTTCCTCCTTTCCTTCCTTCCTTCCTTCCTTCCTTCCTTCCTTCCTTCCTTCCTTCCTTCCTTCCTTCCTTTCTTCCTTCATCTCTAAGTACAGAACATTACACTTGCTAGCCTAATTTGAAGTGTGAGTGTAATAGGATCATAGATTGGGAATGGGAAAGGCTCTTAAAGGACTCTAATTCAACACTCTCATTTGACAAATAATGAAGTTTAGACTCAGAAAATTAAAGTGATCTGCCCAAGGAAACACAGAAAGTGATGGAGCCAAAATTCAAATAATTCTTTCACCTCCAAATACAGTGCACTTTCCACTCTACCTCTCTGATTATAAAGCAAATTGAAAGGCATTTATCAAAATCTAAACCAGATGCCAGGACTATGGAACTGAACATGTGATTCATTGTTATAAGGAAATCTCTGATGAGGAAGCTTTCTTCATACATGTATATTAGCACCTCCTCTCTAACTTAAAATTTTAGAGTTTCCTGGAACATAGAGAGGTTAACTGACTTGAACAGGTTCATAGAGCTAGTATCTATCTAACCAGAGTTTGTCTGGCCTGAAGGTCAGTCCTCTACATATTATGTTATTAGGTAACAATATTAAGGAATAAATTAATCAAAGAAAATATTAAAATTAAAATATGTATTGGATGAAAAGGGGTTTAGAGAAATTAGCATGTGATTAGATGTGTAATGAGAAGAGATCTAGAGATCATAATGTCAATTTCCTCATTTTGAAAGTGAAAAAACAAGCATAGAGAAATAAAATGAACTATCAAATGTAGTAAGAAGAATCAGTAGATTATTGGGTGTTTTGTCCATCATGAACAACTTAAAAGATGTTTCATATATTTGCAGAATGTGTTTGATGTTATTATTATTGACTTTTTGCTTTCCTTGTAGGCAGACAGAATATGGGGCTGAATTCACTATCATTCTAAGGCAGCATAGTATTTCTTTCTTTTTTTTTTAGTTTTTTTTTAATCAACCAAGATCAGCCTTCTCCCCCTCCTGCTCCCAAACTTCCCAATTGAGAGAAATGAAAACCATTACAAACACATACAGTCAACCTTAAAAAATTTTTGCATTGACCATGTCCTGGGGGAAAAAATATCTGATTCTGCATCATGAGCCTTTCATCTCTCTGTCAGGAAATGAATAACAAATACTGGTTGGTCATTATACTAAAAGGAGTTCAGCAGTTAGTATTCCATCATATTTATATGTAAAAACTTGTTCATCTATTCCCCAATTTATAACACCCTCTCAGATTACTATCCTTTGCCACCTCAAAAAGAGCTGTAAACATTTTGTTGCTGTTTAGTCATTTTTCAGTCATATCTGACTCTTCATGATCCCAATTAAGGTTTTCTTGACAAATATACTGTACTGGTTTGCCTTTTCCTTCTCCAGCTCATTTTACAAATAAGGGAACTGGGGTAAACAGAGTTGAGTGTCTTGCCCAGGATCACATAGTGAATTTTTGAGACTGTATTTGAACTCAGGAAGATGAGTCTCCCAGACTCTAGGTCCAGCATTCTATCCACTGCAACACCTAGCTGTCTAGATATTTTTGTACACCACAAGAACTTGTTTTGCTCAGTACTGATTTCTCCCTTAATCTGACCTCCTTCTATTTTATTCTCACTCTTTTACCCCTTTGCCTTCCTACTTCCCAATGAGTAGAATGTATCTCTGCCCAGTTATGTGTTTGTATATTCATCGTTCTTTCAATCAGTTAAAATGAGGGTGAGGTTCTGCCTTCACCCACCCTCTCCTACCTGTTTGTATAGTTATTTATTTGTTACACTTTTTGCATAAAGCAATTTTCCAGAACCTTCCTTTGTCTTCTCTCCCTCCATACCACAGTGTATTCTATTCTCTTCCTATTCTTTTCTTAAGATCATTAAGACATAACAAAATGACTTCCAAATCTTCTTATTAGAGTCCCTCTAAGAACCTTAATGATAATAGCTTTCAAAAAAGACATATGTATACTATCTCAATCTTTAAATGTAAGATGTTAATCTTTTTTTCATCCTTCATTATTGGTCCTCTTTTTGAACTTGACATTTTCTCTACAGCTCAGACCTTTTTTATCTGGAATTCATGGAACACTTCTATTCCATTAAATGTTCTTTCCCTACTCCCTGTTATATTATACTCAGTTTTTCTAGATAAGATATTATTGGTTGAAAGTTAATATTTTTTGTCTTCTGAAGTATTCTATTAGAGTCTCCCTGATGTTTTATAGTAGTGGTTACTAAATCATGTATGATCTTAACTGTAGCTCCTAAGTACTTAATTTGTTTTCTGACTACTTGCAGTATTTTTTTTTTCTTTGACCCATCAACTCTGGTTATAATATTCCTGGTAATTTTGGGTTAGAAGTTCCTCTCAGGAGGTGACTGGTGGATTCTTCATATTTTTACTTTGCTCTCTTGTTCTAAGAGATGGGTATAGTTCTTAGATTTCCTCATCAGACATTTCCTTATAACAATGAATCACATGTTCTGTTCCATAGTCCTGACATCTGGCAGATTTAGATTTCATCTTGAAATAAGATATCTAGACTCTTTTTTGTTAAGGGGAACAGAGTGTCATGCTGTTCAGATAATGCAAAGGCATTTATTTTGTTTTTCTCCTTGATCTGTTTTCTAGTTGTTTTGCTGTGAAATATTTTAATTTTTTTCAACCTTTATGTTTTGTTTTAATTTCTTGTTTCTTACAGAAGTGGCTGACTTCTATTCGTTCCATTCTGATTTTCAAAGTTTGTTGCTTGGACAAGATTTTATACTTCTTGTGCCAAGCTGTCTATTTCCTAAACTTTTCCTTCCATTTTCCCCCTGAATTACTTTCACTTAATTCAAATAAAATATACAGTATATCCTTTTTTATTTCCTCATCTCTTCCAGGAAATTCTAGAAGAATTTGCCCCCAAGCTCTGTTTTACTCTGGTGCATTGCTTGTAGATGTTTTGGAATCATTCTCTTCTGCATCAGTGACTTAAATGTCCATGCCAATGTGACAGATCATTATGGTAGTTTTTTTCCCCTCACTCTTCCAGTCTACTTCTTCACTTTTGACTTGATGTTAGAGTTTAGTTCTAACACTTTTGCCGGGGGGGGGGGGGTTATGTGTTATATTTTTATAGGATCTCAGGGACAGGCTGGGAACTTGAAAACTGTCAGTGGTCTTAAAGAGGCCTGATCCTGATTGTTGCCTCCCCTGTTCTGAGCTCTGCAAATTTTTCAATTGAATTTCAGCCTATAAAGTTTAGATTGCTACTAAACCCTCCCTTAATCTATTAGCTATTTGAAAAGGTTTCTTGGTTTGCAGTGACAAAATTGTAAGTTTCACTTTGATTTGGGTTTTCTGACTAGGTTATTTCTTTGTAGGAAGGACTAGGTTCTGAAAACCAAACCCTGCTGAGATTGAGGTTTGAATCACACCATTGCTTCTGCTGGCTTCTGAACTACCATTTCAGTATAGCAGCCTGGGCTTCCCTACCTGGGAAAGACTATTTACCTTCAATATGGATTGCAAGTTTTCTACTTTTCATTCTGCCCTGAATCTGCAACCCAGGATTGAGTAGTGACCATCAAAACAGCCAATTAGCACTTCTCCCTCTAGCAGTGCCTCAGGGAGGGTCTGGACATCTCTTTGTGTGGTTATGCAGCCTCTATCTTAGCAAAGGACTGTTCCATATTCCACATGCTCTTGCATGAACCCTGCCTCCAGCATATCCAGACTTCTCTGTATCCCTTTATTAAACTGGGTCAGACAAAGGACTTGTATCATTTTTTTCTGGATTTCTCTGTCAGAATTTAGTCTGATGCATTTCATATATCTGTTTAGTAGAGTTGTGGTTGGGACCTCATTTGCATTACTTTAATCTTGACTCTATACTGTTCCCATTTCCCCCCAATTCCTTCACCAGCATGGTTTCTAATGTTTGTCAATTGGTTTCTTCCTTAAATGCTTTATTCTAATATATTTGATTTCTCTAGCTGATTACTTTACATATTTCTATGCTGTTCTGTGGTGACATTGTATCATAATGTACATCATTACTTTACTTCCAACCAAACAAATTGATATTTTACTTACCTATCCCTTGATCTGTCAACTCACTATTTTTCTACGGAGGTAGTGCTATTGGATATTGTCATTTTTTTAAGCATTTGATTCGGAATTGACAATTTTTCATCAAACCCCTAAATTTTATCCATTGCTATATTTTTGATAAGGCATGTCTTCATGAAGGCATGGAGAGAGAGAGAGAGAGAGAGAGAGAGAGAGAGAGAGAGAGAGAGAGAGAGAGAAGAAACAAAGAATTATTCCATCACATGCTGAAATAAGAATACCATGAAAATAATTACCTCAAAATATAGGACATTCTGTTGAAAAATAAGTTTTGATTTTTTTTTTCTGGAGTTGTAGTGCTTTCTGTATAACTTAATTCAATTATTTCAGCATGTTCTACTGTTTCTGAATAAGAAACATAGAATGAAAATCTTGATGAAATACCAACTTGCACTATTAGAATCATGGAAAAACAATGCTAGATTTTCCAGTAACATCTTGTTACTCAGACTCAAGAGCACATTACTACTCTTTTTCTTGTTGAATCATTTTTTCAGTCCTGTCTCTCTCTTCAATACCCCATTTGGGATCTTCTCAGTAAAGATACTGGAAAGGTCTTCCATTTCCTTCTGCAGCCTATTTTACAAATGAGGAAACTGAGGCAATAAAAGTTAATTGAATTGCCCAAGGTCAAACAGCTATCAAGTATCTGAGACCAGATTTGAACTCAGGTGCTCCTGACTCCAGGCTCAATATTTTATGCACTGGGCCCCTAGCTGCCTCATATACATATAAAAAAGGTGAAATGATTTTTATACAGTCACACAACTGGTGCCATTTGTCCTTCTTTTCTGAAGAGGACCTATGACACTACGTGTGATAAGTTGGTCCCAAATTGGATTTTAGTATGGAAGAATTGAACAAAGTCATCATCCTCACTCTTTCATCCTGAGTCACCAAAGTCCAGTGGCAGGACAGAAGTCAGCATGACTGGTGATGGCCTGGGATTCAGTGGATGACCTGACCTATGAGTCTTCAGTGTTTGACCAAGTTCTAAGAGCCTTAATGAATGTTTGAACAAATTGCTATAACAGAAGATTTCTTCACATGCTTGGGGTAGACATCTCCCTAACTCACCAAAAGGTTTGTGGCTTATTGGTTACCTGTAAACTGGTTTAACCCATCTTCCAAGAAGGTTTCCCAGGGTGGGGATGCTGAAATCCACAGCTTCTTGGAGTCACAGGTAAGAGCTTGGTAAATCAGATGGACACCAAAAGTAGATGAGGAGCCCTGGAAAGGGTCCTGAAAGGCCTCATACCAGATTTGCTAGTCCTCCTTAATACCCCATGAAGAAAGAATATTCTTTACTTTTTTGTAAGTTCACTTGACCCTTAAGGTACATGAACTAAAATAACTAAATATTGACCCTGGAATTGACCCTCTTGCGTGACCAAGTGTGTTATGGCTACATTTCAGTTCCCAGAACTAGCCATTCCTGGAACAATAAACAATGCTGATGGGAAGTGACTATTCTCCCAGCATTACTGATTGATAGCTGTATTTTTTTCAGCCTCACCTGGAATTCACGCAAGGAAGCCAAACCGTGTGAAACAACTTATGAAAGTTTTCACTTCTTTGTTCTCCCTGCATAAAAACTCCCAAATCTCTCCCTCTCATTGGGATCTCACCCATGGAGAGGACGCTCTGCCTGGGACTTTCCTGGCCAGAACTCTGAGGCTGCTCCCCGGGATCCCCCAGCCACTGCAAGGACGAGTTGGTGCTCCCCCAATCAGTGATGTTTTCTTTAACTTTCCCTTCTGTAATTATTATTATTATTATTATTATTATCATAATCTGTGTTATAGTTCTCTTGATCTGTTGGTTTCATTATTGTACTACTCCTATTCCTTGCCTATTCTGATTATTAAAACATTTTAGCCTTAAAACTGAGTGCAGCAAGTCATTTGTGGGTGCAAATCCGAACCTTTAAAAATCTACCCAAAACACCACATAAACCCGAGTCACATAAATAATATGTGTCTATAATACTCAAACTCAGATTTTCCTGAATCTACATATAATAAGTATTCTATTAATATAAGACAAATAGAGTGCAAGATACCTTATTTCCCCTATACCTTGCTCTAATCCCCTCAAGAATAAAGACCATAACTAGTGTCAATTTCTATATTAGAAATTGAAGAAATGCATCTAGGTATCTAACCTAAAATAAATGTGAATAAAATTACATGTCTCATTTTTTATATTTCTCAAGTCACTTGTGTATCACAACACAAAACAATTATAAATTTTAACAATATTCCAATTTTTGTGAAGAAACTGTTTTAACTTGATAAAGTTTGTAAAAATATTACAGGTATTTCCATAATGTAGAAAACAAGAGTTATTTGGTAAATTTCACCATGCAAATGTTTTAGATGAAAATTCAGAATTTTGTCCTGCATATTTCCTAAAGGAGTGCCTAAAAGAACTTCCATTCTGCTGAAAGCAGTCAGCTGAATAGATGACCTTCAGCTCCCCTGACTGATTTGCAATGCTCAAGTGCTAGTTTTGAACTGAATAATTTGCCATTTGCTGTCTAACAGAAGCCATATGAATTAGTAAAGTAAATTAGCTACAATAGCATTCCAATTTATAGAATGCCTTGTTCAGGAGAAATAATTGTGCTTCAGACAAATAGATAGAGACAACTCTAAGCAAATCCATATAAATATAAACTATCTGCTGAAAATGTGAGGATATGTTTCTGACCAGAATGCTTATTTACTCTCTGATTTGCATAACAAACATCCAGTTCAATTTTATAGTTGTTCCTGATGCTTCACATTTCATTAGTTCAAATCTTGGTTATATGTAAATAAATTTTGCTACAAATATTTGTGAACCCAAAGATGTTCCATAAATCAGAAGCATTGCATTTTGCTGAATATCAGAAAAATAATTTTAACAAGCTGTTTCTAATTGTCTCCTCTATTATTCCAACAAAATCAGGAATGAAAATGCAGTGACATACTGTCAGTTTCTTATAGGAGTCTGAGGCAGGTTTCTAAGTGAAATGCTAGGAAAATCTAAGAAAAAAGTATAAATCAATAACTTTAATGTTTTCATGGCAAACTATTTGCAAGATGAACTGCTTTGTGTTTCCACTTCTTTGTGTTTTCCTATCATTTTCTTCAGGTAAGAAATAACCCTAAGTAAACAGAGGACTCTAATGATGGAAATCAGAAATAATAAGATAAAAAACCATGGATGGCATAGAGAAGAATAATAGGCTTTGGAATATTCAAATTGCCTATGTTTTCCTTAGAATTTAACAAACAACTAAATATGGAATAGAATAAATGTGGAGACTGAAATATTAAGGATTAAAGTCTTTTCTCCCATTAACTATGCTGCAATTTTTAGCAAATCTCTCCTTCATATCAGGTGCAGTAAGGTACTTGACAAATGTTTAGACTGCCCTTGTCTATCTCTTTCTTAATGGTTCCACGAGTATTTTAATATAGTTAATTGTGATAGCTAAGAAATCATAAACACTTTCCCCACTAACTACAGAACAATATCTAGATGATAATACTCTCAGGAAAAAAAATTGAAAGTTTCTTCATTGCTTTGTTTTTATTGTTTCATCAGAAAAGTCTTTGGTCCACTCAGGTATAAGTTGTTTTTTTTTTTTTCCTCTGATGTTCCTTGAGCAAGTACTTTGTCTATATCACCTCTCTGCATCCATCACTTACCATCTTGTAATGGGCCTATTTTCATATCTCCCACTTGCTTTTTTTTTCCTATCTGTATAAGAGCTGGTCCTTAGAAGGAAAGGAAATACCTTTTAAAATATGTATATCTCTAGTACTAACAGTAGTCATTTGCACATATTTGGTACTTAAAAAATCTTTAGAGATTTGTTTTCTGTGAATTTTTTATAACTTATCAAACAATAGTTGATTGGGCAATAGTGACATGGGTTTAAAAACAATAGGCAATGATGTGAATTGACTCAGGCAACATGTATGTATAAATAGTCCATATTTTCACTTATATCCTCAATCATATGAACTAACTAGCCATTTAATGTATCTACCCCTCCCACACTCAGTCTTCACTAGTATGTGTTACTTCAGCTGATGAATCAGAATGGACTAAAAGCTACTAGGAGTAGGTGTCTTTCCATTTCTAATATGTAATCATAGAAATTCAATAATAGATTTTTTTCTTTTAAATTTCACAGACATACTTTGCACTGCCTCTACTATGCCCCAGAAAATAATTCTTCATGGACGGTTAATTTCAACACTGGAATGTGTTCATCCTCTTCATCTGAGTCAATGGTTCCTCCCAGAACTTCCATATCAGGTAGATGCTCAGTCCAGTCATATCTTGTCCAGGTAATACTCGAGACTTTCCCCACTATGACCCCAGCTGTTTACCTTTGTTTACCCCCCTGTCCAGTCCCCCACTTTTCAACTTAGTTTTATTTGCTGTCTTTCCTCATTAAAATTAAATCTTTTTAATATGGAAGGTTTGTCTTTCTTTATGGTTTTATTTATATTCAAATCTTTGATCAACCTAGTTCCTGGAACAGAATAAGCCCTTAATAAATGTTTATTGGATAACAGAAGTGTCAATCCTTTATTTATCTTTGTCTAATCCATTCATATTATCACAGAATCTGAAATTTGTGAAGGAACTCGAACATTCTGGTCAAACATATACATTAATCTCCATTATAACATACCCCAAAAGTGATAATGCAGTTTCTTTTTGAAAAACCTCTAAATGGGGCATACCATAATTATGAGGCAGCCCATTCCACTCTTAGAAAGATATATTTGGGGGGCGGAGCCAAGATGGCGGAGTAGAAACAGCTCTTCCAAGCCTCTCTGCCCCCAGATTCCCCACAAACTATGTAAAAAAGGACTCTGAACAACTTCTGGAGCCCCAGCACCCACAGAACGACACAGAGAAGCTAACCTCCCGCTGAGGACAGCCCAGCAGCCCTGCAGGAAGGACCAGCACAGCGGTCTGGGAGCCGGCAGCGTGCAGAGCTCAGAGCTCAGGAGCAGAGCCGAGCCGAGCCCAGGTCAGCATGAGCCGAGGTTTTAGCCCCAGGGCGGCAGGGCCAGCAGCCAGCTGGAGGAACCCCAGAACACCAGGAGCAGTGGCGACTCCAGAATTATCAACATAGACATGCCTAGGACAAAGTAAGAGGTTAGTGTCCTATGGACTTTGGGACCTGTATTTGGGGAATGCGTCAGCTCCCTCCCCTGGGGGCTAGAAGCCGCTGAGGAGACACGCCATTTTGTAGTTTTCAGAGGCATCTCTGGCTCCCAGCCTACAAATCGTGGGGAGATCCAGCGATCAGTCTTGGGGGGTAATCGCTCTTGCTTTAACCTCCCTGGATCTGGATTGTGATCTAGGGTGGAAGTTGTGGGTGGGTTTACAGCTTGCCAGAAACGGAAGTTGCCCCCCACACGTTCGGGACGAAAATTCCTCTATCTGGCCTTAAAGCCATAGTGTGGCAACAAGCCCAAAAGTCAAGCAATCAAGTGGCAACATGCCAAGGCAAAGGAAACAGAAAAATGCAACCCTAGACTCCTATTTTGGGGGCATAGAGCGGGAAAAGGACTGTGAGGTCAGAAGTCCTGCTCCAAAAGGCCCAGGGGAAAACATGAGCGGGTTGCAGGCCATAGAGGACCTTAAGAAGGACTTTAAAAATCAAATAAGAGAAGTGGAGGAAAAATTGGAAAGAGAAATGAGAAGGATGCAGGAAAAGTATGAAATGAGGGTCAACAGCCTGACTGAGGAAAACAACACCTTAAAAAATAGACTAGCTCAAATGGCAAAGGAGGCCCAAAAGGGCAATGAGGAGAAGAATGCCTTAAAAAGTCGAATTTGCCAGATGGAAAAAGAATCTCAAAAGTTCACTGAGGAGATTCATTCCTTCAGAGTTAGACTGGAGAAAATGGAAGCTAGTGACTTTATGAGAAATCAAGATGCTGTTAAGCAGATCCAAACAAATGAAAGAATAGAAGGCAATGTGAAATATCTCATGGGAAAAACCACTGACCTGGAAAATAGATCCAGGAGAGACAATTTAAAAATTATTGGACTACCTGAAAGCCATGATCAAGGAAAGAACCTAGAAATCACCCTTCAAGAAATTCTCAAGGAAAACTGCCCTGATGTTTTAGATCCAGAGGGCAAAATAGAGGTTGAAAGAATCCACCGATCACCTCCTGAAAAAGATCCCAAAAAGAAAACTCCCAGAAATATTATAGCCAGGTTCCAGAATCCCCAGATCAAGGAGAAAATACTACAAGCAGCCAGGAAGAAACAATTTCAATATTGTGGAAACACAATCAGAATAGCCCAGGACCTGGCAGCTTCTACACTGAGGGATCGAAGGGCATGGAATATGATATTCCAGAGGGCAAAAGAACTGGGAATGAACCCAAGGGTCACCTACCCAGCAAAACTGAGTATTTTGTTTCAGGGGAAAATATGGTCATTCAGTGGAATAGAGGACTTTCAAGCATTCTTGAGGAAAAAACCAGAGTTGAATAGAAAATTTGACATCCAGACGCAAGAAGTAAGAGATGCCTGAGAAGGTAATCAGGGAAAAGAAATCAAAAGGAACTTATCAAAGTTGAACTATTTACATTCCTATATGGAAAAGCAATATCAGTGACTGATGATATCTTTCTCACTATGAAAATAATGGAAGAAGGGGGTGTGGTCATATGAATACATATGTGAATGTGTATGTATATGGTTACAGTTATATATGGATAGAGGGCATAGGTTGAATTTGTTGGGAAGGGAGAATACTGAAGGGATGAAATTATGAGGTAAGAGAGGAAAGTGGCAAGAGGAGATGGGGAGAGACATGGTAGGGTAAACTATCTCATGTAGGGGAAGTGGTTGCAAAGAAGGGGGAGAATAAGGAAGGCTAAAAAGGCAAAACCACATTCAAATTGAATTTGGTTCAGGGAGAAAATGACATACATACTAAATGGGATATCGCAACCTGCAGCAGGATAGGGGGAAGGGGGATGAGAGGAGGGAGGATGGATGGGAGGGCATCCTTGGGGTGAGGGGAGGTTGGAAGTACCCACTATAGAAGAGGGACAGGATCATGTAGGGAATGGACCAGGTGGGGGGTGGGATGAGTGGGAGGGAATTATAAGCAGCCTTGTACAATATATCTACTATGACAATGTTTTGCATAGCTAGACATGTACAACATATACTGAATTACTTATCTCCCCAGAGGGAATGGGTGACAAGGGAGGAAGGAAATGGATCTGAAATTCGAGGTCTTAAGATTAAATGTTTCAATATATATAAATACTATTATTAATACTCTTTTGCTTATAATTGGGAGATAAGATGTGCAGGCATTGGGACACAAAGATTCATCTTCCTCTAATGGAAAAGTCGATGGGGGTATGGGAGAAGGTATGGGAGAGAGCAGATTGGAGGAAGCGATATCTTGTGGGACTGCTATTCTGGGAGGTTGGGTAGGGGAATAATGGGGGGAAAATGATTGTAACTCAAAATCTGGCGGAAATGAATGATGTAAAACAGAAGTTAATAAAGCATTTGTTTAAAAAAAAGAAAGTTATATTTGATAAAAGTTTTGATTTTTGTTCTTCTTGACATCAAGCATAAATTTGACTTCTTTGCAAATTTCAATCTTTTTCATTATTTCAGACATTTTGTGCCGAACAGAAACAGTTGCGCTATCATGTTGCCCCTCTCCACCCACCCACCTTGTCCAGGCTAAACATGATCAGTTCCTTCAATTGATCCTCATATGTCATGGATTCACATCAATTCACCATCCAGTATGCCATCCATCCTTATTACACTATTTGGGTCACTCATTAGTTCCTCAATGCCCTTCTTATAAGGCATTGCACAGAATTGTATACAATAAAAAGATGAGGTCTGAATTAAAGTAATCTAAACTTTATTGAAACTACTCCCAATTTCAGGAAGTGGTGACCCTTTTAATGTATTCGAGACCACATTAGCAATTTTGGTTGGCACATCATATTGCTTATTTTTATGAGTTTGTAGTCAAGTAAGGTCCCCAGATCTTTTTATCAAAATTAGTCTATTTATACCTACCTGGTTTTATAAACTTGTGAAGCTGATTTTATTTTGTAAAAATGTTCAAGATTTTAAATTTATTTCTATTAAATTTCATATTATAAGATGCATTATAATGCTTTGTTCTGTTAAGATCCTCATGTCCGTTGAATTTGTCATCCAGTGTGCTAGTTATTCCTCTCAGCTCTGTATCATTTAGACAATTGGTGACTATATCATCTTTTCTTTTATCCATTTCACTCATGAAAACATTAAGGCCCAAACACATATTCCTGGCTTCTTACTGATGGAAAAGTTTTGCCATGCTGATGGCAATAATTACTGCATCCCAAATTATCCTGAATCCTGGTTATATTATCATCTAAACTCTCTCCATAAACTTCCAAATTTTCCATGTGTAAAACATGAAATATTTTATAAAATTTTTGCCAGAATCTTGGTAAAAGTTCCCATGGGATTCTCTTTACCTTTAGTTTAGTATTAGGAAATAAGTTTAGTCTTGGATGATACTTATTGATGATGGATCACTGATGTTTGTAATTACCTTTCTTTTTCCTGGATGTTCAACAAACATTCTTCATAAACGAGTCTAGAATTTTCCCAGGAGTCAAAGGCAATCCTGTTGGACCATAGTTTATAAAATATTTTCCATACCCCTCTTTTGAAAATCAGTATGAAATTAGCTCTTCCCCAATTTGATGGAATTTCTCCTGTTTTCCATTATCTTTTAAGTATCACTGACTAGAGTTTACTACTCACATCTGCCAATTCTTTCAAGAGTTGAGTCAACAAGCAGCTATTCATAATCTACTATATGTCAGGGAGTAGCTTAAGTGCTAGTGATACCAAAATAGAACATAAACAAACAAAAAGAAACATTTGAATGTCTTAAGGGGAAGTCATATAAGCATCTCTCTCTCTCTCTCTCTCTCTCTCTCATCTATCTAATCTATCTACACACACACACACACACACACACACACACACACACACACACACACACACACTAGATTGGAGATAATCGAAAAGAGAAGACACTAATATAAATAAAAACAAAGGCTTCTTTAACAGGATAGTCATTTATTTACAACTTGAAAGAAGCCAAGAGAGGATGAGGAGAAGCAGGAGAGCAGGAGGAGAAAGGGAGAAAGAGACAGAGAGAGAGAGAGAGAGAGAGAGAGAGAGAGAGAGAGAGAGAGAGAGAGAGAGAGAGATTTTGAGGCTTGAGGGACAAATATTGAAACATTTGAGAAAAAGGAGATGGAATGCTATGTTTAGGGAAGGTAGTCAGTGTCAATAGAATGCAGAATACATGGAGGGGTTGGAGGTTTAGGAAGGCTAGGAAGGTTGGAAGGGGCTCAGGGCGGGTATCCTGCAGCCTTATGGTCACATGTGGGTCTCTAGAGCCTCAAGTGTGGCCCTTTGACTAAATGTTCTGTGAAGTTTGGATTCAGTCAAAGGGCCACATTTGAGGACCTAGAAGGCCACATGTGACCTCAAGACCACAGGTTTCCCAGTCCTGGACTAGATTATAAGGTATTTAAAATCCAGGTAGACGGTTTTATATTTCATTCTGGAGGATCTAATAGGGAACCACTGGAGTATATTGAATGGAAAGAGTGAGTTGGTCTACATGTGCAATTTAGGAAGATTATTTTCTTTTTTTTTAAAGAAACAACATTTATTCTCAAGGAATTTATACTCAACCAATGTCATGATATATCTTTTTTTTGAAGGAATGCTACTTTCCTTTACATTTACATAGTGAATTCCTTAGCAAGGTATATACACTAAAGAGGGCAATGATAAAAAGAAAGATCCTATATTCAACAAAATATTTATAGCATCAATTTTTGTAGCACAGAACTGGAAACAGAGTAAATGGTCATTGACTGGGGAATGCCTCAACAAATGGGGGTACATGAATGGAACGTAAACTTATACATTATTGAATCACTTGTAATGTTAATGGGATAGAAGATCTTCACCACCCATTAATAGACTTCATGTGGAGCCCATTAAGGGAAGCTTGTTAGGGGAGGCTTGCTTGTAGAAAGGCTTTCACATATTTTGTTAATTTCTAATTAGGCTCTGAGTCACAAGGGTTGTGATGCCTTCTGACCCTACAAAAGGGCATATATACTCTGGTATATATACATTTTACTTTGAGGCTCACTCACTTGAAGAATGTTCTTGTGGTTTGACCAGATCAAATTCTGGGCAGCCATTAAGCAGTTCCCCCCACTCCCCCTCCGCCCCCTCCCCACCAGCTTTGAAAAACCCAGATGTTGGTGAGCCTCTCTGGTAATTATGTATGTATTACCTTGGTCAGAAAGTTGAATCTGTCTGCTGATATATGTTAAATTCTCAGAATGTTAGAAGCCTTGTCTGCTGGTCTTTATTTCTCTGCTTTTATTTTCTCTGTTTATATTTTCTCTGAAGTTCAAGGTGCTGACCTCTCCCGTGAACTAATGAATATAATTTTAAAGATTGTAGACCCCTTAAAAACTATTTTTCCCAGTAAAACAGATCTAAGAACCTGTGCTAGCAGCTATCCTGGGTATGTCAGCATGGTTGCTCCTAAATCCATGAGAAGCAATATTGATGGAGTCCTAACAGAACTGCCCTCAGCCCCAATATCCATGCTTCACTATAGGCTCACTGTATCTAACTAACCCCCACCCCCACCCCAGCCAATGTCCTAACTTATGCCTCATTACTCACTAGAACAACAGATGTGTCCCTGAACACTTAGTTCCCACAGAAACAGCAGGTATGTACATATGATGGGAATCCAGCTACTGCCTTTACCTGGTCATTGCCCCCAGACCCTTTCCCACAAGAACAGGTGTGCAATCACAATCACATCATCTACCTAGCTCAAGACAGGACCACAATAGCTAGCCAGCTGGAGGACAGAATGACCAGAACATTTAAGCACTGAACCATAGATGGGACCCCTCCTCCATTACCTAATCCCTTAACAAACTCCTCCTGCATTTTTAATATTAATGACATTCCTCTATTCTATGTGTGTAATTGCATCTTTACCCTATAAAAATCCATCTTGCTTTCTCTCAAGTTGCTGGTTCCTCTTGGAACTTAGCCCGCTTCATGAGAGGCATCAATATCAATAAATGCCTATAGTTAGGTTAGAGGTGGTTTGACTCTGAATTCTTTGAGATGGTTCCACCACAACACATCATGAAATTTCAACAGTTTTGGTGAGCAAAGCCCCCACCTCAACAGTTTTGGGCATCCCTGGATTTAAACTGCAACAGTTTTTAGCGTCCCTGGGTGGACCTAAATCTCTAACTCTGACCTCCCTCTCCATATGGAGCAGAAATTTCTGATTTGGACTCCCTGTAATCCAAAAGTAAGCCTATCTTTTTCCCTTCTCTTAGCTAGGAGATCCTTCAAGCACGTCAGAAGACTTGAATGGATTGCTTGGGCCTTTGTGGTTAGTAAATTCCCTCTAGCCAGGGGACACTCTGCTTGGGAATTTCACGGGGAACTCTTTATGAACTCAATTCTTCATCCTTCAGTGAGACGCCACTGAAGAGATGAATATGGCAATAGGGCAGATTTCCATAGGCTTACTGGCATTCAGTCCCAACTCCCATCTGACAGCTCTATTAAACTGTAAGAGCACCTGGGCTTTATATAATCTGGAAGACCAAGAAAAGTTATCACTATCCGTGCTTTCTGTTTGTATCTGTCTGTGTCTATGTCTGTGTAAAATCTGAGTCTGCCACCTTGTAATATTCAAAAAGCGGTAAGAAACATTGTACCTGCGCTAGAAAGATTGATAGTCTCCTATAGAAGGAAGATCATTTTCTTAGAAGTGAAGGATGGATTGGAGTGGGGAGAGGCTTGAGTCAGGAAGACCAAACAACAGACTACTAGAATAATCCAGTCAGCTCTCTCTCTCTCTCTCTCTCTCTCTCTCTCTCTCTCTCTCTCTCTCTCTCTCTCTCACACACACACACACACACACACACACACACACACACACACATATATATATATATATATATATATATACACATACTTACATACACATATGCATATATACATTTTTTGTTCCAGGACATAGCCACGGGTGATCCCTTGCCTAGTTGATACAACCTAGATCATTAGACAATTGTTGGAGAGGTAGGAGAAAATCTAGGAAAGATTAGTGTGATTTAAACTGAGACAGAAGAAACTATCAAGGACAAGAGGGTGATTGATATGATCAAAGACTACAAAGTGGTCAAGAAGGATGAGGATAGAGAAAAGCCCATTAAATTTGATTAAGAAGAGGTCCTTGATAATTTTGTAAAGAGTAGTTTCAGATTAATGATGGGATCAGAAGCTAAATAGTAAAGAGTTAAGAAAGTTAAAGGAAGGAAAATGCTCGAAAATCTTGAAAGACGTATTTTCAAAGGCTTTAGCCATAAAAAGGAGAGAGATAGGATGATAGCTAAGAGGGGTAGATGGATCAAGTAGAAGTTTTGTGAAGAGATTGTGTTTGTTTTATGGGACTGGGACATGTTTGTAGGAAGTAAGGAAGCAGCAACAGAAGTGAAATATTTAAGAAAAATTATATCAAGAATAATTAAAGAGGGGCGGCTAGGTGGCGCAGTGAGTAAGAGCTCCGGCCTTGGAGTTGGGATGGCCTGAGATCAAATCCGGCCTCAGAAAATGAGCACCCACACATAAATAATGACTAGCCGTGTAACCTTGAGCAAGTTACTTAACCCCAATTGCTTAAAAAAAAAAATAATTAAAGAGCCAATAGGCTGGAGAAGACAGATTTGAAAGCCATCATCTATCCATATAGAAAGGTTTGCTTTGGCAAGGGTAAAGTCCAGATCTTCATGTTTGACAAAGACAAAGTTTGGAATATCAGCACAGGGCATCTGTGAGGTGAGATGAGGAAGACAAAAGAAAAGGGAGCCAGGTGTGCTGATTTCATCAAGGGAAGCTAAATATCCTCTTATTATTTCCTTACTTACATTGTGTAATAGTTTGTCTTTATTTTGTTATTTTAAGTAAAAATAACATTCTTCTTTGAAACAAAGAGTTGAGTGACTTTGCCTTCATTGTTGTCAGCTCCTACTTTCTCATCCCTTGCAAATACAGAATTACCCTTTTTAAATTATTTTCCTCTTAATATTACTAAACAAACAAAAGCATGTTGATTTTGTTGTTGTTGCATCCTTGCCAGCTTTAGCTCACTGTTAATTTTAGCATTTCTAACACATTTTTTTACAGGAGCAAGCCATAGAGATTTATTCATTTTTTTTTCTTAACTGGCCTTAACTTTTTTCTTAACTGTTCCATCTTCTGCACATTAAAATAACGTAAAATTAAATTAAATTAAAACACCTCTTAGTTGTTGGTTACTGACTTTGATTGTTATCCAGAAAAGAAAAATAGCATTCTGAGAAACCTAGAAATTTACAGATGAAAAAAATTTAAATGAAACAAATAGAGGCAGTTAGTAAGCCCAGTAGATAGAAGATTGGGCATGGAATCATAAAGAGCAGAGTTCAAATTAAGCCTCGACACAATATCTCTATGATCTTATGCAATTCACTTAAAATCTGTCAGCCTTAGTTTCCTCAACTGTAAAATGAGAATAATGATATCACCTACTTCCTAGGATTGTTGTAAGTATCAAATAAAATATTCAGAAATGTTTAGTGTGCCTGGCATATGTTAGGTACTTAATGAATACATATTAATTGCCTGTAATAAATGCCCTGACCTTAGATATTCCTACATGTATGCTCAAAGTTTAGGGGGCAAAAAACAAACTACACACACACACACACAAAAAAAAAACTAGCGGTTTTACCGAAAGGGAACAAATGTGGCTCCACAAGCATCTCTGAGACTTAGTAGGATGAAAGCTATGTCTGAATCATGATGAAGGAATATTGATGTTAAAGTATGTTTCTGACATGCATTATCAGGCATAAAATGTACAATCAACCATGTTGAGTTCCTAGCAATTGTGCAACCAAATGAAATACCAACTTTTTTTTTTCTTGCAAATGCTTTATTACCTTCTGGTTTACATCATTCATTTCTGTCAGATTTTGAATTACAATTTTTCCCCTACCCATGACCGAAGAATAGCAGTCCCACAGGATATCCTATCATCCAATCTTCTTTGTCCCATCTGTTCTCCCATAGCCCCTTCAACTTTTCTAATAGGGCAAGGTGAATCCCCATGCCCCAGTGCCTACACATCTTATCTCCCAATTATATGTAAAATAGTATTAATAAGAGTATTTATATATTTTTAAAACATTTGAATTTAAAACTTTGAATTCTAGATTCATTCCCTTCCTCCCTTGTCACCCACCCTTACTGGGAAGATAAGCAATTCAGTGTATGTTGTATATGTGTATCTATGAAAAACATTACCATAGTAGATATATTATAAAAGACTGACTATATTTCCCTCTCTATCCCACATCCCCCCCTGGTCCATTCCCCACTTTGATCCTGTCCCTTTTCAAAAGTGGGTGCTTCCAACTTCCCTCCCCCCCCAGCCTGCCTTTCCTTCCATCATCTCCTTCCCCAATCCACCTCCCCCCACACTCCTGTAGGGTGAGATATCCCATTTAGTATGTATGTCATCCTCTCCCTGAGCCAAATACAATGAGAATAAGTTTTTGCCTTTTTGCCTTCCTGTTCTTCCCCTGCCCTGCAACTACTTTCCCTTACCTCTTCTATATGAGAGAGTTTACCCCATTCTGTCTCTCCCCATCTCCTCTTGCTATGTTCCTCTCTCACCTCTCAATTTCACCCCTTAAGTATCATCCCTTCCCATTAAATTCGAACTTTGCCCTCTATCTATGTATACCTGTAAACATATATACACACATTCACATATATATTCATATGCTCATATACCCTTCTTCAGCTATTTTCATAATGAGAAAGGTTTCATCAGTTACAGTTATCATTTTTCCATGTAGGAAAGTAAATAGTTCAACTTTTATAAGTTCCTTATGATTTCTTTTCCCTGTTTTCTTTCTCAAGCATTTCTTGCTTCTTGTGCCTGAATGTGAAATTTTCTATTCAACTCTGGTTTTTTTCATCAAGAATGCTTGAAAGTCCTCTATTCTACTGAATAACCATATTTTCCCCTGAAACATAATACTCAGTTTTGCTGGGTAAGTGATTCTTGGCTTTATTCCCAGCTCCTTTGCCCTCTGGAATATAATATCCCATGCCCTTCAATCCCTCAGTGTAGAAGCCGCCAGATCCTGTGCTGTTTCAGAAGTGCTGTTTCTACTCTGCCATCTCGACTCTGCCTTAAATACCAACTTTTTTTTTTTTTTTTTGCTTTTTGGAGGGCAATTGGGGTTAAGCAACTTGCCCAAGGTAACACGGCTAGGTTTTTTTGTTTGTGTGTTAAGTGTCTGAGGCCGGATCTGAACTCAGGTCCTTCTGACTCCAGGGCTGGCGCTCTACTCACTGCGCCACCTAGCCGCCCCTGTTTTTTTCTTTCTTTTTTTTTTTAAATACCAACTTTTATTTTTTATTTATTTTTTTTTTAATTTTTTATTTTCAAATTTCCTTTACTTCCCTCCTCCCTCCCCTCAAGACAGCATATAGTACAGTATAGGGTCTGCAAATGCATTCATATTAAACATTATTCCAATTACAAAGGCATATTGTACTAGGTGGGATGAAAGATGGTAAGGAAGAAGTAAAACCAAACAATAAGAAGAACAAGATCATTTAGTTTGCTTCCATCAGGATTCAGGCTCAGTTCTTTCTAGTTATATCTCTGGATGGCGCATTTCTCACTTTCTTGAGTCATTTGGGATTAACTTATATCACTGCATTGCTGAAAAGAGTCCAGTCTGTCATAGTTGGTCGTCACAGATATGGTATGTCTGTGATTGTATACAAATTTCTTCTGATTCTACTCTTCTCGTCAGCATCAGTTTGTATAAGTCTCTCCAGGTAATTATGAAATCCGTCACCTCCTCGTTTCTTATAGCACAATAAAATTCCATTACATTCATATACCACAACTTGTTTAGCCATTCCCCAATTGATGGGGACCCCTTTAGTTTCCAATTCTTTGCAACCACAAAAAGGGCTGCTAAAAATATTTTTGTACATATGGGTCTTCCTCCCACTTCTATGATCTCTTTGGGATATAACCCTAGAAGTGGTATGGCTGGGTCAAAGGGTATGAAATTATTTATAATCCTTTGGGCATAATTCCAGATTGCTCTCCAGAATGGTTGGATAAGTTCACAACTCCACCAGCAATGTATTAGTGTTCCAATTTGCCCACATCCTCTCCAGCATTTGTCACTTTCTTGTTTTGTCATCTTAGCCAATCTGACTGGAGAGATGTGGTATCTCAGAGTTGTTTTGATTTGCATTTCTCTAATTAATAGTGATTTAGAGCATTTCTTCATATGCTTATAGATATCTTTAATTTCTTTCTCTGAAAACTTCCTATTCATATCCTTTGACCATTTATCAATTGGGGAATGACTTGTATTCATATAGATTTGGCTCAATTCTCTATAAATTTTAGAAATGAGTCCTTTATCAGAGACACAAGTTGTAAAAATTCTTTCCCAATTTCCCACCTCCCTCTTGATCTTGGTTACATTGGCTTTGTTTGTGCAGAAGCTTTTCAATTTAATGTAATCAAAATTATCCATTTTGCATTTTATAATGCTCTCTAATTCTTGTTTGGTCCTAAAATCTTCCCCTCTCCACAGATCTGTCAGGTAAACTATTCCTTGCTTTCCCAAATTGCTTACAGTATCATCCTTTACACCTAGATCATGCACCCATTTAGACTTGATTTTGGTATATGGTGTTAGATAGTGATCTATGCCCAGTTTCTGCCATACTGTATTCCAGTTTTCCCAGCAGTTTTTGTCAATTAGTGCATTCTTATCCCAAAAACTGGGGTCTTTGGGTTTATCGAACAATAGATTGCTATATTCATTAACTGCTGGGTCTCCTGCACCTAATCTATTCCATTGATCCACTACTCTACACCTCTGCCAGGACCAAGCAGTTTTGATGACTGCTACTGTATAATACAGATTAATATCTGGCATAGCTAGTCCACCTTCCCTAGCATTTCTTTTCATTAATTCCCTTGATATTCTAGACCGTTTGTTTTTCCAAATAAATTTTGTTATTATTTTGTCTAACTCTACAAAGTAGTTTTTTGGTAAATTGATTGGTATGGCACTAAATATATAGTTTAGTTTGGGTAAAATTGTCATTTTTATTATATTAGCTCAACCCAGCCACGAGCAATTGATATTTTTCCAACTATTTAGATCTGATTTTATTTGTGTGAGAAGTGTTTTGTAGTTGTGATCATATAGATTCTGGGTTTGTTTTGGCAAGTAGATTCCCAAATATTTTATAATGTCTACAGTGACTTTAAATGGGATTTCTCTTTCTATCTCTTGCTGTTGAGTTTTATTAGAGATGTACAGGAATGCTGAGGATTTATGTGGGTTTATTTTATATCCTGCAACTTTGCCAAATTTATTTATTGTCTCAAGTAATTTTTTACTTGATTCTCTAGGATTCTCTAAGTATATCATCATATCATCTGCAAAGAGTGACAGCTTGGTCACTTCTTTGCCTAATTTGATTCCTTTGTTTTCTTTTTCTTCTCTAATTGCTACTGCTAACGTTTCTAGTACCAGATTGAATAAGAGGGGTGATAGTGGACACCCTTGTTTCACTCCTGATCTTATTGGAAAGGCTTCTAGTTTATCTCCATTGCATATAATACTTGCTGATGGTTTTAGATAGATGCTAGCAACTATTTTAAGGAAGCCTCCATTTATTCCTATACTTTCTAGTGTTTTTAATAGGAATGGATGTTGTACTTTGTCAAAAGCCTTTTCTGCATCTATTGAGATGATCATGTGGTTTTTGCTAGTTTTGTTGTTGATATGCTCAATTATATTGATGGTTTTCCTAATATTAAACCATCCTTGCATTCCTGGAATGAATCCTACCTGATCAGGGTGTATTATTTTTGTGATAAGTTGTTGGAGTCTTTTGGCTAATATTTTATTTAGAATTTTTGCGTCTAAATTCATGAGGGAGATTGGTCTATAATTTTCTTTCTCTGTTTTATCTCTTCCTGATTTAGGAATCAGTACCATGTTTGTGTCATAGAAAGAGTTTGGTAGGACTCCTTCTTCACTAATTTTCCCAAATAGTTTGTAGAGTTTTGGAATCAATTGTTCTTTAAATGTTTGATAGAATTCACTAGTGAACCCATCTGGCCCTGGAGATTTTTTCCTAGGGAGTTCATTGATGGCTTGTTTGATTTCTTTTTCTGAGATGGGGCTATTTAGGTAATTCACTTCCTCTTCAGTTAATCTGGGCAATTTGTGATTTTGTAAATATTCATCCATTTCACTAAGATTGTCATATTTATGTGCATACAATTGGGAAAAATAATTCCTCATTATTTTTTTGATTTCCTCTTCATTGGAGGTAGATTCACCCTTTTTATTTTTGATACTCATAATTTCGTTTTCTTCTTTCTTTTTTTTATCATATTGACTAAGGGTCTATCAATTTTGTTGATTTTTTCATAAAACCGGCTCTTAGTTTTATTTATTAATTCAATGGTTTTCTTAATTTCAATTTTATTAATCTCACCTTTGGTTTTCAATATTTCTAATTTAGTACTAAGTTGTGGATTTTCAATTTGTTCTTTTTCTAGTTTTTCAATTGCATGTCCAATTCATTGACCTCCCTTTTTAATCCATTTTTAATCCATTCTGCAATCCGCCTCTGTTTTATGGGAGAGTTCATCCCATTCACATTCACAGTAAGGATGACTATCTGTCTCTTCCCTTCCATCCTATTCCCTCCCCTGTTTATGTTTTTGTTTATTCCTTCTCCCTTCCCCTCCTTGAAGTTTTCCCTTTTGACCACCCCCTCCCTCAGTGTTCCCACCCAGTGACCCCCCTTCTTAACCTACCCTCTCCCCTTACTACTATTTCCCTCCCTTATAATCCCTCCCTTTAGTCTCCTCCTTTCCACCCCCCCTTACCCTCCCACTATCTATAGGACACAGTAAAATTTTATACTTATCAGAGTAAATTACTCCCCGTTTGATTCAAAACCAATGAGAGTAAATTTCAAACAGTGCTCCTCTCCCTCCCTCCAATTCCTCTATTTAATGAATTTATGTGTTTATTCACGTTAGATTCTTAAACTTCACTGATTAATTTGATCCTTCTTTGAACCAGAACCAGTGAGAATAGTGTTTAAATGATGTTCCTCTCCCTCTTACTTTCCCTTCTCCTATAGTGTGTTTTGATGCCTCTTCAGATGGCATATTTTACCTTTTCCTAGCTCATCCTTTCCTTTTTCCCATTACAGTACCATTGATCCCCTTAATAGTCTTTTTTTTTTTTAGACTCCATGTTAGTGCATTCATACCCACACCCTCTAAGTATAACCCTTTTGCAGGTCATGATAATCATAGAGATTTCAAATATTGACAGTTATCAGCTCCACATATAGGGATGTGAACATTTTGCTCTTGTTGCATCCCAGGTAATGAGCTTGTGTTTGTGGGTGTGGGTGTGTGCACTTCTGCATGTGTGAGTCTATGTTACCCTTGTTTACCTTTTTATGTCCTTCTGGAGTCTTGTAATTGGAGATCAAATTTTCCATTGAGCTCTGGCTTTTTCATTAGGAAAGTCTGGAAATCCCTTACTTCATTAAATGTCCATCTCCTTGCCTGAAAGATTATGCTCAGTTTTGCCGGGTAGTTAATCCTTGGTTGTAGTCCTAGCTCTCTTGCCCTACGAAATATCAAATTCCAGTCCCTCCGCTCTTTTAATGTAGAAGCTGCTAGGTCCTGTGTGATCCTAACTGTAATTCCTCGATATTTGAATTGTTTCTTTTTGGCTGCTTGTAGAATTTTTTCTTTAATCTTATAATTCTGGAATTTGGCTACTATATTTCTTGGAGTTTTCAGTTTGGGATCTCTTTCAGGAGGAGTCCGGTGAATTCTATCAATAGCTATTTTATCTTCTGATTCCAGGACCTCAGGACAGTTTTCTTTGACAATCTCTTGGAGGATGTTGTCTAGACTGCTTTTCTCATCATGGCTTTCTGGTAGACCAATAATTCTTAGGTTGTCTCTCCTGGATCTGTTCTCTAGGTCAGTTATTTTTCCAGTGAGATATTTTACATTTTCTTGCAATTTTTCGATCATCTTGTTTTTTTCGATTGACTCCTGCTGCATCATAGAGTTCTGAGTTTCAGTTTGATTATATCTAATTTTTAGTGAATTTAGTGTCTTCAGTTAGTTTTTGAAGTTCCTTTTTTAGGGAGGTATGTTCTTTTTCCAAGTTGGTCATTGCCTCCCTGATTTGGTCTTTAAAATTTTTCTTAAGCTCCTCCAGGAATGCTATTTGGGCTTGAGACCAGATCATGTTTCCTTCTGTGGTCTCTGGTGTGGGCAGAGAGTCTATATTGTCCTGTGTGTTTTGTTGTTCTTGCCCTGCATAGTATGCTCAAATAGACTTTCTTGCCTTCCCCTTCTCCTTTTCAGCTTCCTTCCTTCCCATTGTGACTTCCTGTTTCTTAGTGTCTCAGGCTATGAGTTTGGGGCCTGATCCTTGACTTTGAATACCTCTGGGTGGCTAGTTTATGGCTAAGTCAGGGAAGTCAGTGAGGAATGTAGATGTGTAGGTGGGGATGAGTCTGACCACTTCAGATTTCTGCCTTTAATACACCTGGGCTATAAGTAGGCTTTTGTTGGTGAGGTGAGGTGGGGCTTGTTGGTTCTCCTCCCTCTCTTCTCTTCAGATTCCTGGCTGTCTCAGTTACACCCTTTCTTGGAGATTCTCAAGCCTGAGGCTATTTCCATTAACTTGGGATTTCAATCTGGGTGAGAGACTTATCTTTGGGTTTTCTGCTTCATGAAGGAGGGATGGGAGGATCTGAGCAGCTAGAATTTACTTTTCCATTCCAGCCCCTGTATTATACAGGCAGGCAGTTTCTAGACTTCCAGGCTGGGGGCTGAATGCAGCCTGAGAAGCCACTCTCTCCACTGGGGGCCCGACTCTCCTACCTGGCTCCAATGATCCGTCCCCTCTGCGAGATGACTGCGATTCGTCCTTGGTAAGTCTGCAGGCTGGGGCTTTTTCTCTCTCTGGTGTAGTCTGCTTGCCTGCTCTTAGGTCTGAGCTGTGCAGACCCCACGCGCTCTGCGCTCAACCTGTGCGGACACTCTGGGCAACCTCCTGGGCTGGATTCTGCCACATTCTGTCTTCCACTGGGCTCCGTCACTCCGGAATCCGCTCAGATTTGCCCTTTTGGACTTAGTGACAGAGGAGCTCAGCGAGGTTACTGCTTCCTTTCCGCCATCTTGGCTCCGCCCCCTAAATACCAACTTTTAAAAGAATTTATTGAATCAGACTAAAAATGACTGCTCTGGATCAAATCTTCAAAATTACTTCCCCTATTCATTTTATTCAATATTCAACAAGGATTTTTTTAAGTGCTTGGTAGATGATATGGCAGTGTTGTTAAGTACTGGAGATAGAAAGAAAGGTAAAACAGAATTCTTCCTCCTTTTGTTCTATTTTGTGAAAAAGTTAATAAGGACCATAGAAATCAGAACTAGAAAAAAATAATTAAGAGATAATCTATTCTAAGCACCTTCTTTTGTATATGAGAAAATGAAGACGCAATGATGTATGTTAGGCTCACAAATTTTCCCAAGGTTACAACACTAAAAAGCAGCAGACATAAGATTTAAATTAATATTCTTGGACATTGTAATCCAGTTTGCTTTCATTATAGTTTTCTTGCATATTATTATTATTTCATAGGTTTTAAAAAGAAACTTAAATAGAATATATAAATATATAGCAATACTACCATGGAAAGACACTGTGCTATTTATCAGATTTCAACATATCTTTGGATAAACGTTCTGTGATAGGATTTCTGTTGATATGTATATCTCGGAAAGACAGTACAGATGGACAAATGGGGATTAAAGTTATAAAAATTTTTCTGATAAGAAGAAAATAGTGGTTGATCCCATGTCAATAATAAGATAATAGGATACCCCTTCCCACTCACCCTGAATTCTCTGCTTGTATCCTCAGACCATGAAGATAAAATGAAAAAATCTAGCTGGTCAACTATTACCCATGACACTTTTCTAGGTGCTACAGATTGAAGAAAAGGGGAAAAAAATCCTTACCAACAAGTAGCTCACATACAGATTGGACAGATAACATATATGTTGACATAGAACATAGGTACATATTTGATGTATACAAAGTATGATGGAATGTAATCTTAGAGATAAAGACAATAGCAACCAGGAAAATGAACAGTTATTTTGTAGAATATGGAATATAAACTGAATATTGCAGGAAGCTGTGGAAACTAAAATGTAGAATGGAGGAGGGAAATGATTTCTATCATAAAATACACCCATGTAAAAGCATTAAGATAGGGGCAGCTAGATGGCACAGTGAATAAAGCATTAGCGCTGAAGTCAGGAGAACCTGAGTTCAAATGTGGCCTCAGACACTTAACACTAACTAGCTTTGTGACCTTGGGCAAGTCACTTAACCCCAATTGCCCTGCCCTTCCCCCCTCCAAAAAAAAGAAAAAAGCATTAAGACAGCTAATTGACAATCCATATGTGATGAACAGAAATTAGAATAATGTAATTTGATGAGAGTCTCCATGAAGGGAAAAGAAGTTAAAGAAAGCAAAAAATTTAGAAGGGGACTAGGTTATAAAGAGGTGTAAAGGTAGCATTTTTCTTTTTAATCTTAGAGGTAATAAGGAGGCACTGCAGTTTTTTAGTGGCATGAGTGCTGTGGAAGTATTAATAATATTAGCTGTGGGGGCAGCTAGGTGGCACAGTGAGTAGAGCATCACCCCTGGAGTCAGAAGGACCTGAGTTCGCCTCCAGCCTCAGATACTTATTGCACACACAAACAAAAACCTAGCCTTGTGACCTTGGGCAAGTTATTTAACCCCAATTGCCCTCCAAAAAGCTAATAATAATAATAATAATAATAATATTAGCTGTATACTTTATAGAAATCATGTTGGCAGCTAAGCAAAAGATAGATGGAAGTGTGAGGAAACATGAGAAATGGAGCCCAAATTGAAGACCATTGTAACAGTCCATCAGTGATATCATGAGTATCTGAATTAAGCTAGTAGCTTTGTGATTGGAGAGAAAGGATCTTATAGATACTGCTACAAATGTAAAAATGATAAAATTGGCAATGAGGTGAGTATATCGATAAGAAATGAGTATTGTTAAAGATGACAAGTCAGTAAATCTACCAAACTTGTATGGTGGTGATGCCCTTTAGAGAAGTGGTATCAAACTGAAATAGAAATAGGGGTAACATAAGTATCCCTGTTTGTTTTATTTGACTTAGAAAATCACATAATAATATTATGTTGTGTTGCATATTCCTTTTGCTAAACATTTCCCCAATACATGTTAAACTTGGGAGCATTGCTGGTGGTCTAGGGCCATGTACTTGACATACATATAGGAAGAGAAGTAGGAGAAAACAGTGTCACAGAAAAAAAAAACACAAAATAAAACAAACAAATAAAAACCCTAGAAAGGAGAGAATATCCAGGAGATCAATAGAATCAATTGCTGTATGAGGTCAAGAAAGATAAAGAATAAGAGAAATTGGGGTGGCTAGGTAGCACAGTGAATAGACCACTGGCCCTGCAGTCAGGAGGACCTGATTTCAAATCCAGACTCAGACAATTAAAAAAAAAACACAAAAATCACAAAAACTAGCCATGTGACCTTGGCCAAGTCACTTAACCCCAATAGCCCTATCTTCCCCTATCAAAAAAAAAATCTAAAAAAAAAAAGAATATGAAAAACCATTATATTTGACAATTAAAAATTCATTAATTAGTGGAGGAACCTACACCAGAAGGGGAGAACTAGTGACTCTTGGTCCAGCACCAGGTGTCTTTCATGGTGTGAGAGGCCATAGAGGGATACTTCTTCTGAAAGAACAGGATTTCAGAAAACTTCAGGAAATATGTAATAGATCCTAATAATTATAGTCTCTTTGTTGTTTCTTCTGATTTCTACCACTGAGATCAATAGTATTATGATGAATACAGGGGGAGATTTATAGATCCATTGAATATCTGGGTAATATGGGCCCAGATATTATTTAAAAAGATAAAAACAAACAAATAGAAAAGTAGAAGTCATATATTTTAGCAACTAATTGAAAGAACATCATAACACAATGAATGAAAGACAGTTTATATGATATTGCTTCTTATTATCACAGACCTCTAGGAAAATTAAATAAATATTAACCTTTCATTTTTTAATTAGGCCCACTTAAACCAGTGTAGAAAATGGTATGACAGTTCAGGGAGTTAAACAGTGGACTTACAGTCCACTACTTCTGAGCATCTCCTCTACATAATCATACTCTAAGGGGTCCAAGCCTATCACTTATGAAGATACACTTCCTGGTCTTTGGAGATACAGAAATTTAAATTTCAAAATTAATAGAACATTCTTCTTTTCTAATCAGTGCAATGAGTCTCTATTTTCAACTCATAAAATGCTTTTGCATTTAGGACAGTGGAAGGAAGGAAGGCTGGCATCAAAATATTTTATGATTTTAATAAGTGATAATGGATGTAAGGCCATGATGACAAATGGTTCTGTGAATACAGACTATAAAGCATTTACCATATTCTAAATTTTCATTGTTTTTTCTTTCACTCAGAACTCCAACCAATACAGAAATAATGATAAACACATCCTTATGGCTATCCACATCTATAGTAGAATAGGAGGCAGTTAGGTAGTGCAATGGATAGAGTGCACAGGACTTGGAATAAAGAATACCTGAGTTTGAGGGGGCAAGAAGCCACTGAGAAGCTTCAGCATACCCAGGGACACACAAAGCAGCTTCAGTTCCTGCTCTGCTAACTGTAGGCGTACCCGGTGATCAGTCTTGGGGGTAATAACTCTCATTTTAACCTTCTTGAATCTGGATTGTGGTCTGGTGTGGAGGTCTTGGGGTGTGTGACCAGCTTGCCAGAGTGTGTGGGGGCTTCAGAGAGGGCACCTAACTAATACCTCTAGGAGTTGGGGAAACCCCAGCATTTGGGACAGAAGCTCCCCTGGCTGGTGGCAGAGTCCGACTGTGGCAACAAGCCCAAAAGTCAAGTAATTGAGTGGCAATATGCCTAGGCAAGGGAAACAATATAAACAGAAAAATTCAACATTAGACTCCTGTTTTGGGGGCAAAGAGGATCAAAGCATGTAATAGGAGTAGGACTCGGAGGTCAGAACTTCTGCACCAGAAGCCCCAAATGAAAATATGAGCTGGTTAAAGGTGATAGATGACCTTAAGAAGGATGTTGAAAATCAAATAAGAGAAGTGGAGGAAAAATTGGGAAGAAAAATGAAAATGATGCAAGAAAATTATGAAAGGAGAGTCAACAGCTTTACTGAGGAAAATAACACCTTAAAAATAGACTAACTCAAATGTCAAAAGATTCTGTAAAAGACAATGAGGAGAGGAATGCCTTAAAAAGCTGAATTTGATAGATGGAAAAAGAATCTCAAAGGCTCACTGAGGAGAATATTTCCTTCGAATTTAGAATGCACCAAAGGGAAGCTAGTGCTGTTAAACAGACCCAAACAAGTGAAAGAATAGAAGGCAATGTGAAATATCTCATGGGAAAAACCACTGACCTGGAAAATAGATCCAGGAGAGATAATTTAAACATTATTGGACTACCTGAAAACCATGATCAAAGAAAGAACCTAGATACAATCCTTCAAGAAATTCTCCAGGAAAATTGCCCTTATGTTTTAGAACCAGAGGGTAAATTAGAGGTTGAAAGAATTCACCAATCACTTCCTGATAAATATCCCCAAAAGAAAACTTCTAGGAATATTACTGCCAGGTTCCAGAATTCTCCAGTATAGGAGAGAATATTACATGCAGCCAGGAAGAAACAATTTGAATACTGTGGAAATGCAATCAAGATAACACAGGATCTGGCAGCTTCTACACTGAGGGATCAAAGGGCCTGGAATATGACATTCTGGGGGGGCAAAGGAGCTGGGATTAAAGCCAAGAATCACCTACCCAGCAAAACTTAGTATCAAGTTTCAGGGGAAAATATGGTCATTCAGTGGAATAGACGGCTTTCAAGCATTCTTGATGAAAAAACCAGAATTGAATTGAAAACTTGACATTCAAATACAAGAAGCAATAGATGCTTGAGAAGATAAACAGGGAAAAGAAATCATAATGCACTTATCAAAGTTTTACTGTTTACATTCCTACAGGGAAAAACAATAACAGTTACAGATGAAACTTTTCTCAATATGAAAATAGTTGAAGAAGGGTATATGGGCATATTAATACATATGTGAATGTGTTCATATATGTTTACAGGTATACCTAGATAGAGGTCACAGGTAGATTGCAATAGGAAGGGATAATACTTAAAAGATGAAATTAAGAGGTGAGAAAGGAATATAATGATAAGAGATGGGGAGAGATAGAATGTGGTAAACTATTTCATATAGAAGAGGCAAGGGAAAATGGTTGTAAAGCAGGGGAAGAACAGGAAGGCAAAAAGGCAAAACCTTATTCTCATTGAATTTGGATCAGGGAGAGAATGACATACATACAAAATATGATATCTCACCCTACATGTGAATAGGGTGGAAGGGGATGAGAGGGGGGATAATGGAAGGGAGGGCAGGAGGGAAGGGGAGGAGGGAAGTTGGAAGCACCTACTTATGAAAAGGGACAGGATCAAAATAGGGAATAGACCAAGTGGGAGGTGGGATAGGAGGGAGGGAAATATAGTCAGTCTTTGACAATATATCTACTATGGTAATGTTTTGCATACCTACAAATGCACAACATATACTGAACTGCTTATATTCCCAATAATTGTGGGTGACAAGGGAGGAAGGGAATGAATCTGAAATTCAAAGTTTTAAAATCAAATGTGTAAAAATGTATAAATACTATTATTGATACTATTTTGCATATATTTGGGAAATAAGTTGTACAGGCATTGAAGCACTGAGATTCACCTTGCCCTACTGGGAGTTTAGAGGGGGGTATGGGAGAAGATATTGGAGAGAGAAGATTCAATGAGGGGATATCTTGTGGGGCTGTTATTGTGGGATGGGGGTAGGGAAAATGGGGAAAAAAAGTTGTAACTCAATTTCTGGCAGAAACGAATGATGTAAACCACAATTTAATAAAGCATTTGGGAATAAAAAAAAAAGACCTGAGTTTACATCTGGCCTCAGAAACTTACTAACTGCATGACTTGCCTAAGTAAATTTCCTCATATGTAAAATGAGATGGAGAAGGAAATGGTTAACGACTCTGATATATTTGTTAAGAAAAGCACAGATGGTGTCATGAAGTTGGGCATACTCGAAAAACAACAGCTGTAAATGCAAATGCATTTCAATACTATGGTAATATTCATCTGCCAGCAAAGATGCAGGCTCAGACATTCCTGTCTTCCATAGTTCTCCACAAATCTTTTAATCAATAGGAAGGCCATACAAAGGTGAGATATGTGATATATATCTTTATATACATATACACATATATGCATATACATATACACATGTGTATATATGCATGTACATACACACATCTACATATACATATGTGTGTGTATATGTATGTATATATATGGACATATTCATACACACATAGACACACACAGATATACATATATATGTATACACACACACACACACACACACACACACACACACACATATATATATGTAGATATCCACATACATATAAAAATCCTTGGACCTTCTCATCACGTACCCCTGTTTCGATAGGCACCTTCCAGTATTTTTATGGATAACAATCCCAGGTCAACAAGCAAACCTAGAGTATATATATATATATATATATATATATATATATATATATATATACACATATATATTCAGTTTTTTTGGTTTGTGTTTTGGTTTTTTGTGAAGTATGAAGTCATGTACAATACATGTGCACATTGGGCAGGCATTGCTTTGTTGTTATCTACTACACAGGGTAAAATAGTGTTGATATGACTATTATTTCAAATGAATATTTAAGTATAATCATTTTAATTGTTTTTTTTCTCTGTGTTCACTAAAATCTATGATGGAAGGAGAGATTTTGAACCTTTCTAACACATAGAATGCTATTCTATACACATAAAGGTGTTAACATATATATTTTAAAGTACAAAAATTAAAAAAATCAAATATTCAGAAATAAATTGGAGAACAACATTCTATTACTAGTGTATGTTTGGAAACTAGGCTTACAACCAGTTTATTTGAATCATATGTGAGCAGAGTATAAACATTTTTTTTCCTCTGGGTGAAAAAGTATGATAAATTTCCTTAATATTAATGATATAATTATCAATAAATTATCAAAATAAGATGTTTCATAAAGAGTTCAATAACAGGTTAATCTACTTAATGATTATATTTATAAAGGGTGCTTAAAACTAAGCTAAAGAAATAAAAAAAATATGCCTAATTTAAAACTTTATAAAATCTTTCCCAGGAATTTTAAAATAGACACATTTTTTTTCATTTGTTCTCTAAAGAGATATTATGAATAAGGAAACAAAGTTGTTGTACACATTTTCTGAAATAACTTTAAAAATAATTTACATGACAGAAAGGGATCTTCATTTCCAGAAAGTTGAAATGAAATATATATTGTCTTTTTATGTTTCATTTAATCTAAGTAAAACCTTTTAGAACAGAATAGATTTGGGAGGAAACACCAAAAAAAAAAAAGGCTTGGGGCGGCTAGGTGGTGCAGTGAGTAGAACGTTGGCCCTGGAGTCAGAAGGACCTGAGTTCAGATCCGGCCTCAGACACTTAACACACACACACAGACAAAAACCTAGCTGTGTTACCTTGGGCAAGTTACTTAACCCCATTGGCCTTCCCCCTCCCAAAAAAAAGGCATTAAGCTAGCTAAAGCATTAGTTTAACTCTTGATATTCTTAATTTCTTAATTTTTGAACTTGCTTCTATGAAAAAAAGTTTTGATTAATACATTACTGGGTTGAGTGACACATATCCATAAAGACATTTAAACTATAAATGTAACTGGCAGACATAAAATCATTGTGGTTAATGAGAAGTTTCTTTTGCTATTCTCTTAAAAAAATGAATCAGTTGGCAGATTGAGTTTCTCTGCTCATCCAGAGGCTAAATGATATATAACTTAATGAATACATTACCATCTGACCTTACAGTGCTCAGAATCTACACAAGTATTGCTAAAATTGATTATCTGAAATAAAACAAAAGGAAACTGATGATAAAATTACTGAGCCATTTATTTAATCTACAAAGCTAGCATTTACATTGTAAACGAGGTCACCTCACTCCTCAGAGGTCAGAGACAAGGAGTGAATTTCAGAGATAAGTTTTTTATAACAAAAAAGAGGAATTGCAAAAAGTACAAAAAATATATTTTGAACATAAATTTCCAGGACAAATGAGGTCACCTGACTAGTTACCTTCTCCCAGACTTTTTTAGTTCTATGCCAGACAGAGTTTCTTCCAGGTAGTACCTTTTATAACCAGAAAGTGTACTGGGAAACAGGAACCTGTGGCTAGTGGTTACAGTTAATCTCCTAACTTTCTCAGCAGAGTTCATTACTCTACTTGGATTGTAGTTAAATAAAAAGAAAAGGGGGGTAGACTTAACCTCTGGTTAGACTTTCTCTAACTGCCTAAAAAGGCAGCTTGGTTTCTGTTAAACCCCACTTCCCGCTTAGCCTTTGGTCAACCACTATCACTGCTATAAAGGGGGACTTAAACTTTTTGAAAAACCTTATAACTTTATGATTATTTCATTCTTCTAAATAATCTGTTTCTAAATAATAAAGCTTAAATCTATCTATTCATGAAATGTGTTCATCTAGATAACTTATATTTAAAATATTATGTATGTTAATCTGGCATAGTTAGCTATTCCTAAAGAAGGGAGCATCATTCTATAATCAAACTAAAAAGAGGTCAAAGTAATAAAAAAGAGCTGATTTCTTTTTTCAATATGCCTACCACTATTAAAATAATTATAGTTTATATATTGTCACTTGTTGCATGCAAATGACATCCTATCCATTCCTGACTGATGACACAGTCACAGAATTTCAATAATTGGCATGGTTGGCTATACCATATTAAATGAAGGTCATTAAATAATAAAAAGAAAATCTGGCGGAATTATAGAATTTCAGATCTATATTGGAGCTCAGAGGAATTTCTTTCCTACCTATACCTAAAAATAATCTCCCTTTTACATTCCTGGGCCCAATGATCTAGGTCTTTCTGTATCATAAGTTTGATATCTAGTGTCTTAGTCTTCCCTCCTAGCTTTTTTATTTAATGTATAATTTTATAATTGTGCTACCTGTCTATCCAAATAATTTATTGAAAAAATGTTAAACACTGAGAACCAAGAATAGATCCTCATACAACTCTATTAGAAATACTGAAGTAGGGAGACAGAGGCCTGGACGCTGACCCTGTGGTGTGCAAGCAGAGGTCCAGATGCTGTGGCCCTCACAGGCATGGATGCTGTGGCCCACACAGACCTAGACAAGGCGTGGTCAACGTGGCAGCAAATTGACCCACAAACCACAAGGGCCACTACCAGGCCTATTTCCATAAGCCCAGGACTGGACAGAGCAGGGGAAGAGTCAAATGCAGGGCCCCTGGCAGGGGCAGCAGCTACTCTTGGGAATACCGGTCCACAGCCCAGAAATTTAAAAAGCCCCTATCTGGACTTCCAGGGACCAGGATGGCAGAGTGAACCCAGGATGCTCCAATTCCCCACTCTGACCCAGAAAACATAGTAATTGTTGCCCCAGGGGGGGAAAAAAAAACTTAAACAGTAAAGGCTTGGGAACCATAGAGGAAGGGTGTGATTACGACCCTGACTCAAAATAGATAAAAAGCACACTACAAAGTCTAACACCTTGGAGTCCTACTATCTTGACAGGGAAGAACCAAATTCATAGGGAGACAGTGTTGACTCCACACCCACAGCTGAAGCCTTAACATGGAACTGGTCTCAAGCAGGGAAAACATTCTTAGGTGGGCACAAAAGAACTTTGAAAACCAAATTAGAGAGATAGAAGATAAAATGAATAATTTATTTAAAAATCAAAGTTGCAAAATTAGAAAAAACATCACAATGAAGAAAACAGCTCCTTAAAAAGAAAAATGTGTGATATGGAAAAGGAGCTCCAAAAACTGATCAAGGAAAATAATTTTCTAAAAACTAGAAGCAACCAAAGTGAATAACTCTATGAGGAACCAAGAATTTGTCAAACAAAATATCAAGAATGAAAAATTAGAAAAAGAGGTAAAATATCTCAATAGAAAAATAGCTGACCTGGAAAACACATCCAGGAGAGATAATCTGAGAATCATAGGCCTACTGGAAAATCATGATGAAAATATGAGCCTGGACAACATCTTCCAAGAACTCTTCAAGGAAAACTGCCCTGAGATACTAAAAGCAAAGGGTAAAATAGAAATCAAGAGAATCTACCAGACACCTCCTGAAAGAGATCCCAAATTGAAAAATTCAAGAAATGTTGTGGCCAAAGTCCAGAACTACGAGGTAAAGGAGAAAATGCTACTAGCAGACAGAAAGAAACAATTCAGATATTGTGGAACCACAGTGATGATCACACAGGACCTGTCAGGCTCTGCACTGAAAGATTGGAGGAAGTGGAATACAATTTTTCACAAGGCATAAGACCTTGAGTTACAACCACTGATCACTTGGATAAGAATATCACTGGATATTCTTCCAGGGAAGGTGATGGATATTCAACAATATAACAGATTTCCAGACCTTCCTGATAAGAAGCCAGAGCTCAATGGAAAATTCAATCTCCAATTATGAGGCGCAAGAGTGACATAGAAAAGTAAACAAGGAAAACACACACTCACACATACACTGTTATTTAATAAAAGCAAACATTTATAGACAAGTAGAGGGTATGGATATAAATTACAAAAAATGATGATAAAAAAATACTTATTAAGGGCTATAAAGGGACTGCAGTGGAAGAAGAGGAAACAATGAAACAGAAAAGAGTAAATTATGCAACACAAAGAATCATAAAAATAATATAGTAGAGAGAAAGATGGGAGGGAGATGAGCATTATATGAGCTTTTCTCTCATTGGTTCTGGTTCAAGGAGGAATTAACACAACCAATTAATCATAGAACTCTACCCAGAACAACATAACATAAAAGAGGGAAAGAGGTGAGGGAAAAGAGCTTTGCATGAGATCTGTTCCTGTCAATCTTGGTTCAAAGAAGAAGTAACGTACTACATTAAGTATAAAAATCTATCATATCCTACAAGCAGAAGGAGGGGGGGAAGGTCTACAAAGGAGGGGGTGGCTAGAAGGGAGGGAAGAAGTAAGGGAGAAGGTGAGGAAATGGGAGGGGGGCTGATAAGAAGGGAATACTGAGGCAAGTGGTGGTCAAAAGGAAAATTCCTAAGGAGGGGAAGGGAGAAGGGGAAAAATAAAAGCATAAACGGGGGAGGGAATAGGAAGAAGGGAAAGAGACAGATAGTAATCATAACTGTGAACATGAATGGGATGAACTCTCCCATAAAACGGAGTTAGGAGAATGGATTAAAAACCATAATCCTACCATATGCTATTTATAAGAAACACATTTAAAACAGAGGGATACACACATGGTAAAGGTAAAAGGCTGGAGTAAAATATATCATGCCTCAGCTAAAGTAAAAACAAAAAAGCAGGGGTAGCAATACTTATCTCAGATAAAGTAAAAGCAAAAATTGATCCAATTAAAACAGATAAGGAAGGAAACTATATCCTGCTAAAAGGCACCATTAAGAATGAAGCAATATTATTACTTAACATATATGCATCAAGTGGTTTAGTATCCAAATTCCTAGGGGAGAAGGTAAGGGAATTAGAGGAAGAAATAGATAGAAAAACTATACTAGTGGGGGACCTTAATCTTCCCTCTCTGATCTTGATAAATCCAACCTTAAAATAACCAAGAAAGAAGTTAAAGAGGTAAATAGATTTTTAGAGAGGGTAGGTATGATAGATCTTGAGAAAATTGAATGGGTATAAAAAGTCAAATACCTCCTTAGTGGTACATGAAATATACACAAACATTGACCATGTACTAGGACATAAAAACATCACAATTCAGTGCAGAAAGGCAGAAATATTAAATGCATCCTTATCAGATAGTGATGAAATAAAAAAAATTATATGTAATAAAGGGCCATGGAAAGATAGAATAAAAACTAATTGAAAACTAAACAATTTAATCCTAAAGAAGGTGTGGGTCAAACAAGAAATTATAAATAATCAGTAACTTTATTCAAAAAATGACAATAATGAGAAAACATACCAAGATTTCTGGGATGTTGCAACAACATTTCTTAGGGAAAGTTTTACGTCCCTGAGTATATAAATGAATAAATTAGAGAAAAGTGGGGTCAATAAATTGGGCAAGCAATTAAAAAAGCTAGAAAAAGAACAAATTGAAAATCTGCAATTAAATATTAAATTAGAAATAATGAAAACCAAAGGAGAGTTTAATAAAATAGAAATTAAGAAAACTGTTGAATTAGTAAATAAAACTAAGAGCTGGTTTTATGAAATAAAAAAAAAACCTTAAAATTGAGATACACTTTTTCAATATGATAAAAAAGGAAAAAAGAAAACCAAATTATGAGTATCAAAAATGAAAAGGTTAAATCCACCTCCAATGAAGAGGAAATTAAAACAATAACTAGGAATTATTTTGCCAAATTATATTCACATAAATTTGACAGTCCTAGTGAAATGCATGGATATTTACAAAAATATAAGCTGCCCAGATTAAGTGAAGAGGAAGTAAATTACTTAAATAACCCCATCTCAGAAAAATAAATGGAACAAGCCACCAGTGAACTACCTAGGAAAAAATCTCCAGGGCCAGATGGATTTACTAGTGAATTCTATCAAACATTTAAAGAACAATTGATTTTAATACTCTACAAACTATTTGGGAAAATTAATGAAGGAGGAGTCCTAACCAATTCCTTTTATGACACAAACATGATACTGATACCTAAATCAGGAAGAGATAAAATGGTAAAAGAAAATTATAGACCAATTTCCCTCATGAATATTAATGCAAAAACATTTTAAATAAAATATTAGCCAAAATTACCACAGCTTATCAGAAGAATAATAAACTTTGATCAGGTAGGATTTATTCCAGAAATTCAGGGATGTTTTAATATTAGGAACACCATCAGTATAATTGATAATATCAACAATAAAACTAGCAGAAACCACATGATTATCTCAATCAGATGCAGAAAAGGCTTTTGACAAAATACAATATCCATTCCTATTAAAAACACAAGAAAGTATAGGAATAAATGGAGCCTTCCTTAAAATAATACATATCATCTATTATAGCAGCAAACACCCCAACATCCCCAGGGTGGCTGCCAGCTCAGGTTCTTAGATCTACTTTTCTAAAGGAAAGCAACTCAAAATAGGTCAACAATCTTGTTTAAATCAATCAAAATATATTTCATTTACCTAGTTCAGGGGAAAAAGGTCAGCACCCTGAACTTCAAAGTATACAGATAGAACTAACAAGACAGGGAAACAAACAGATCAAACAGACAGGCTTCCAAACTGTCCAACCTTTATATCAATACCAAATCACAGTTACAAGAGAGGGAAGCACCAACATCTGGGTTTTCAAAGCCAGGGGGATCTCAATAGCTGCGCAGAGTCTCATCTGGTCAAATCACACAACACTTCTCAAAGTGAGCCACAAAGCAAAGCCTCACATCCGGGATTATATAGCCTTGTCCTGGCTCAGAGAATGTCACAGCCCTCTTGACAAAGTGTCCAATCACAAAGCAACAAGGTGTGGGTATTCCTGAAAACCAAGCCTCCAGCCATAGGCTCCATGTGACCACATTCAGCCTGTTAGGAGGCAGAGTATATTTTCAAATCAAGGAAGGTTCTCAGAGTCTCTTAAGCCAATCAAAGGGCCTAGGGACAGGAAAGATCTTTAAATTTGCATTTCCATTACATTCTGCCCCAAGATCTTTCATGCCCATAGCATACACAATTTATATCTAAATTAGCACTAACCATCTCTTAGTTCACATTTTCCAGGTACATAAGAAAATCACAATATAATCTCAAAGTACAATAGTCCAAGTCTTCCACTCATGGGGGAACTGTTATCTCAGTCACTTATCAGTAACAATCATATAATAGTCACAATATAATATTCACAACATAATCATCTCTTATAAGTAGTTTCAAAGTACATGGTCAAAGTCTTCCACTCATGGGGCAAAGCCTTGATTAACTCAATTAGTCACTTATCAGTAAAAATATCTCAAAGTACTCAAAGTACAATCAGTATCTTATTCAGCAAAGTCTTACTAAGTATGCCCATAGCATAGACAATTTACATTTGAATTAACACTAAACATCTCTTAGGTCACATTTTCAGGGTACAGAACTAAAGTTACCAAAGTGGCCACTGGGCCTTAAACACACCCACATCAATTCAAAACAAGAGAACAAATAAATTTCCCTTGGGAGGAGGGGGGTGTCCTTCCCCTCACACTGCTCCAACTGTGCTTCCAAGTCCAGAGAGGGGGCTGGTCAAAAAAACCTATGTGGGGTCCTTGGGGGTGTATAGCCCTTGACCCCACCCACCATAGTCAGAAGTCCATCCTCCCCCTGGTTTCCAAACTGTGGGATGGAGCAAGGAAACACATTCAATACCCCTGCTTTGCCACACAGACCTTATCTTGTCTAATGTCTGAATTCCCAACTCCTGTTTTCCTTCTCCTCCAGCAGAAGGCAGCACTCCTGGCTTCTCCACAGGTCTCCATGCAATCAGCTCACCATTCCTGCTCTCAGCTCAGTGAAGTCAACATGCAGGCCATTCTTCTCTCCTGCTCCATGGATCCACAGAATCACAGCTAACACAACTGGGAAGCAAACAATTATCCCAGCCCCCATCCTTTCCTTTTAATCTGCAGATCCTATCCTCATCACCATTTGGTAGCAGCAAGCACCCCAACATCCCCATCCCCAGGGTTGCTACCAACACAGGTTCTTAGATCTGCTTTTTTTTTAAGGAAAGCAACTCAAAATGGGTTAACAAGCTTACTTTAATCAATCAAACATATATTGTTTACCTAGTTCAGGGGAAAAAATCAGCACCCCAAACTTCAAAGTATACAGGCAGAACTTATAAGACAGAGAAACAATCAGATCAAGAAGACAGGCTTCCAAACTGCCCAACCATTATATAAATACCAAATCACAGTTACCAGGGAGCGAAGCGTCAACATCTGGGTTTTCAAAGCCAGGGGGCTCTCAACAGCTTCCCAGAGTCTCATCTGGTCAAGTCACAGAACACTCCTCAAAGTGAGGCCCAAAGCAAAGCCTCATATCAGGGATTCTCCTGGGTCAGAGAGTGTAATTACCCTCTTGACCCATTGCCCAATCACACAGCATCAAGGTGTGGGCATTCCTAAAAACCAAGCCTCTTACCACAGGCTCCATGTGACCACATTCAGCCTATTAGGAGGCAGGGTATATTTTCCAATCAAGGAAGGTTCTCAGAGTCTCTTAAGCTCATCAAAGGACCTAGGGGCAGGGAAAATCTTTAAATTTGCATTTCTATTACATCTATTTAAAGCCATAAACAAGTATTATATGTAATGGGGATGAGCTGGAAGCATTTCCAGTAAGATCTGGGGTGAAAGAAGGGTGTCCACTATCACTCCTCTTGTACAATCTTGTAGAAGAAATGTTAGCAGCAGCAATTAGAGAAGAAAAAGAAATTAAAGCAAATTAGGCAAAGTAAGAGACCAAATTATCACTCTCTGCAAATGATATGATGATATACTTAGAGAATCCTAAAGAATCAAGTAAAAAACTACTTGAGACAATAAATAAATTTGGCAAAGTTGCAGGATATAAAATAAACTCACATAAATCCTTAGGATTCCTTTATGTTTCTAATGAAATCCAATAGCAAGGTATAGAAAGAGAAATCCCATTTAATGTTACTGTAGACATAAAATATTTGGGAATCCACCTCCCAAAACAAACCCAGGACCTGCATGAACACAACTACAAAATAGTTTACACGCAAATAAAGTCAGATAAAGCTAATTGGAAAAACATAAGTTCCTCATGGCTGGATTGGGCTAATATAATAGAAATGAAAATTTTACCTAAATTAAATTACATATTTATTGCCGTACCAATAAAATTAAATAAAATTACTTTATAGAACTAGAAAAAATAGTAACGAAATTCATTTGCAAGAGCAAAAAGTCCAGAATATCAAGGGAATTAATGTAAAGAAATGCAAGGAAAGGTTGCCTAGCTATACCAGATTTTAATCTTCATTATAAAGCAGTAGTCATCAAAATTACTTGGTACTAGCTGATGAATAGAGTAGCAGATCAGTGGAATAGATTGTGTACATGAAACTCAGCAGTGAGTATAATAATTTAACTTTTCATAAACCCAGAAACTTCAGTTTTTGTGATAAGAATCTACTATTTGACAAAAACTGCTAGAAAAATTGGAATATAGTAAGGCAGATATTAGGCATAGACCATTATCTAATACTGTATACCAAAAGTAAGTCTAAATGGGTGCATGATCTAGGTATAAAGGCTGATACTATAAGCAATCTGAGAAAGCAAGGAATAGTTTACCTGTTAGATTTATGGAGAGGGGAAGACTTCTTGACCAAACAAGAATGAGAGAGCATTATAAAATGCAAAATGGTTAACTTTGATTACATGAAACTGAAAAGCTTCTGTACAAACAAACCAATGTAACCAAGATTAAGAGGGGAATGGGAAATTGGGAAAGAATTTTTACAACCAATGTCTCTGATAAAGGCCTCATTTTTAAAGTATACAGAGAATTGGGTCAAATCTATAAGAATGCAAGTCATTCCCCAATTGATACATGATCAAAGGATATAAACAGGCAGTTCTTAGAGGAAGAAATCAAAGGTGTCTATAAGCATATGTAAAAATGTTCTAAATCACCATTGATTAGAGAAATGCAAATCAAAACAGCTTTGAGGTACCAAATCTCAGCAGTCAGATTGGCTAAGATAAAAAACAAAACAAAACAGGAAAATGATAAATGCTGGAGAAGATGTGGAAAAATTGGAACACAAATACATTGCTGGTGGAATTGTGAAATGATGCAACCATTCTGGAGAGCAATCTGGAACTATGCCCAAAGGGCTATAATTAATTTCATATCCTTTAACCCAGCAATACCACTTCTAGGGTTGTATCACAAAGAGATCATAGAATTGGGAGGAAGACCCATGTTTACAAAAATAGTTATAGCAGCCCTTTTTGTGTTGGCAAGAATTGGATATTAAGGGGATGCCTATCAATTAGGGAATTGCTAAACAAGTTATGGTATATGAATGTCATGGAATACTATTACAGCACAAGAAACAAAGCAGATGCACTTCATATTTACCTGGAGAAGCTTATATGAGCTGATGCTGAGTGAGAAGAACAGAACCAGGAAAAAAAAGAACTTTACACAATCACAGATACAATGTAGGCGTGATGACCAACTTTTATATACCAGATTCTTCTCAGAAAAGCAGGGCTATAAGTAAACTCCAAAAGACTCACGATGGATAGAGATGTCTACATTCAAAGAAAGAACTAGAAAGAACAGAGTGTGAATGCAGAGTGAAGCAAATTATCTACTCTCTTTCTTTGTCTTGTTTGGTTTTGTTTCCTCCTTCCCATTGTTCATTCCATCTTATACACTCTGTCTTTATAAACTGAAAAAAAAAGAAAGAAAGAAATACTAAAGTATTACTAAGAGTCTAGACTGTCAACCAATTTCTAAACTACCTAAATATATTATTGAGTCAGTCTCTTTTCATCTAAATTACAAAAATAGAATGAGAAACTTATTTGAATGTTTGTCTAACAATATATCTATATATCTATATGTATATCTATATATATATGTAGCTATATATCTACACATATCTATATGTAGATATGTATATCTGATATACATATCTACATATAGATATATTGATATATAGATATACATAGATATAGATATATATTTATGGAAGAAGAGCCTCCCCTTAATGACTGAATAGAAGCAAGCACTGCAGGAAGCTTTCCCTGACAACTATAAGACAACCAAAAATAAACAAAGAAGCAAACAAAAAATAAACAGACGTTCTAAACAAAAAATCTAGATGATGCAGTAATCCGAATTTTGAAGGGAAAAAAGTTATTTATTTTTAATAATCAAAGTGGGCATAAGGAGATAGATAGTCCTGTGGATATTGTGGATGGGGTATGTCCAGGAATGTATTCCTCAAAGACTAGAGAGACCACGGGTCCAAGACAAGAGGAAGTCTAGAATAAGGATACTCCATGGTAACCAAACAGGTGACAAATGATAGCTTTTTCAATTTACTATCAATTTTCAGGATCACTGATTCTGGGTAAATTGTGGCATGGAACATATTCTTGGGTAGGTTCAATACAGACCCTAGACTGTGAGGAATAATTTCAGAAGCAAATAGCAGCAATGTGACCCAGTCCCATGGTCAGAGCAGAGTCTCAGCTTAAAATTCTAACTCAATCAGAAACTTGCAGGTGAATAACCAAAGCAATCATCACAGATCAAAGAGTATCCTGAACCACCTGATCATTCCTGCTTATTAATATTAGCTGAGTCAACCAACCATCTGTTTGTTCGATTTTTCTGACATCTTCAAATGCTTTATTAACTTCTGTTTTACATCATTCATTTCCAACAGATTTTGAGTTACAATTATTTCCGCATTTTCCCCTACTCACCATCCCAGAATATCAGTCCAACAGGATATCCCCTCATCAAATCTGCTCTCTCCCATATCTTCTCCCATACCCCTTCAACTTTTTAGTAGGTCAAAGTGAATCTATGTGCCCCAATACCTGTATATCTTATTTCACCATTATATTTAAATAGTATTAATGATAGTATTTATATGTTTTTAAACATTTGATTTTAAATCTTCAAATTCCAGCTTCATTCCCTTCCTCCCTTGTCATCCACCCTTACTGGGAAGATAGGGAATTCAGTATATGTTCTACATGTGTAGCTATACAAAACATTTCCATAGTAGATATATTGTAAAAGACTGACTATATTTCCCTCCCTCCTATCCCACCTACCACTTGGTCTATTCCCTACTTTGATCCTGTCCCTTTTCAAAAGTGGGTGCTTCCAACTTCCCTACTCCCCTAGCCTACCCTCCCTTTCATCAACCCTCCTCTCATCCCCTTCCCCCCTACTCTCCTATAGGGTGATATATCCTATTTAGTATGTATGTCATTCTCTCTCTGATCCAAACTCAATGAGAATAATTTTTTTGCCTTTTTGCCTTCCTATTCTTCCCCTCACTTGTAACCATTTTCCCTTGACTCTTCTATATGAGATAGTTTACCCCATTCTGTCTTTCCCCATCTCTTTTGTTATACCCCTCTCACACCTCTTAATTTAACCTTTTAAGTATCATCCCTTCCTATTAAATTTGACTTGCGCCCTCTATGTATACTTGTAAACATATATACATACATTTGCATATGTATTCATATTCCCATATAACCTTCTTCAACTATTTTAATACTGAGAAAAGTTTCATTAGTTACAATTATCATTTTTCCATGTAGGGATATAAATAGTTCAACTTTGATAAGTTCACACATTGATAAGTTAACACAGAGATGCCTAGGACAAAGTGATAGGTCAGTGCTCTATGAACTTTGGGACTGTTTGGGAGAGTGCATCAGCTTCTTCCCCAGGGGATGAGAAACCATTGAGGAGAAGGCATAGCTTGTGCCACTTTGCCACATTGCAGCTTCAGCTCCTGGCCTGCAAACTGTAGGGGGATCTGGCAATCAGTCTGTGGGTAATGGTAATCACTCTTGCTTTACCCTACTTGGATCTGGATTGCAGTCTGGGGTGGAGTTCTTGGGGTGTGTGACCAACTTGCCAGAGTGTGTGGAGGCTTCAGAGAGGCCACTGACATAATACCTCTGAAAGGAAAACCCCAATCTTTGGGAGGGAAGCTCCCCTGGCAGGTGGCAGAGTCCTACTGTGGCAAGAAAGTCAAAAGTCAAGTAATTGAGTGGCAACGTGCCTAGGCAAAAGAAAGAAAATAAACAGAAAAAATTCAACATTAGACTCCTATTTCGGTGGCAAAGAGTATCCAAGCATGGAACAAGAGGAGGACTGTGAGGTCAGTAACCCTGCACCAAAAGCCCCAAATTAAAATGAGCTGGTTATAGGCCATAGAAGACCTTAGGAAGCAGATAAGAGAAGTGGGAGAAAAATTGGGAAGAGAAATGAGAAAGATGCAAGAAAAGTATAAAATAACAGTCAACATCCTAACTGAGGAAAATAACAGCTTGAGAAATAGACTAACTCAAATGGCAAAAGAGGCTTAAAAACGGAATGAGGAAAGGAATACCTTAAAAAGCCAAATTTTCCAGATGGAAATAGAATCTCAAAAGCTCATTGAGGAGAGTCATTCCTTCAGAATTAGACTGGAGCAAAGGGAAGCTAGTGATTTTATGAGAAATCAAGATGCTATTAAGTAGATACAAACAAATGAAAGAATAGAAGACAATGTGAAATATCTTATGGGAAAAAACATTGACCTGAAAATAGATCCAGGAGAGACAATCTAAAAATTATTGGACTACCTGAAAACCATGATCAAAGAAAGAATCTAGAAATCATCCTTCAAGCAATTCTCAAGGAAAATTGTCCTGATGTTTTAGAACCAGAGGGCAAAAGAGAGGTTGAAAGAATGCACCAATCACCTCCAGAAATAGATCCCAAAGAGAAAACTCCTAGGAATATTGTAGCCAGGTTCCAGAATTCCCAGATCAAGGAAAGAATATTACAAGCAGCCAGGAAGAAACAATTTCAATATTGTGGAAATACAATCAGGATAGTACAGGATCTGGCAGCTTCTACACTGAGGGATCAAAGGGCATGGAATATATACTGGAGGGCAAAGGATATGGCATTAAAACCAAGAATCACCTACCCAGCAAAACTGAATATTACGTTTCAGATGAAAATATGGTCATTCAGTGGACTAGACTTTCAAGCATTCTTGATGAAAAAAAAAAACAGAGTTAAATAGAAAATTTGACATTCAGACACAAGAAGCAAGAGATGTTTGAGAAAGTAAACAGGGAAAAGAAATCATAAGGAACTTATCAAAGTTGAACTATTTACATTCCTACATGGAAAAAAGATAAATATAAATGATGAAACCTTTCTCAGTATGAAAATAGCTAAAGAAGGCCACATGGGCATATGAATACATATGTGAATGTTTGTATATATGTTGATAGGTATACATAGATAGAGGGTACAGGTCGAATTTAATGGGAAGGGATGATACTTAAGGGGTGAAATTGAGAAGTGAGAGAGGAACATAATGAGAGGCAATAGGGAGAGACAGAATGGGATAAACTATCTCATGTAGAAGAGGCAAGGTAAAGTAGTTGCAGGGGAGGGGAAGAACAGAAAGGCAAAAACGCAAAACCTTATTCTCATTGAGTTTGGCTCAGGGAGAGAATGACATACATACTAAATGGTATATCTCACCCTACAGGAGAGTGAGGGGATGGGCAATGGGAGGGGGGAGATAATGGAAGGGAGGGTAGGCTGGGGGGAGGGAAGTTGGAAGCACCCAATTTTGAACAGGGCTGGATCAAAGTGGGGAGTGGACCATTGGGAAGTGTGATAGGAGGGAGGGAAATATAGTTATTCTTTTACAATATATCTACTATCATAATGTTTTGCATAGCTCCACATGTACAACATATACTGACTGAATTGCTTATCTTCCCACTAAGGGTGGGTGACAAGGGAGGAAGGGAATGAATCTGGAATTTGAAGTTAAAAGTTCAAATTTTTCAAAAATATATAAATACTAGTATTAATACTATTTTACATATAATTTGGAGATAAGATGTGCAGGCATTGGGGCACAGGGATTCACCTGGTCCTACTGGAAAAATCAAAGGGGGTATTGAAGAAGAGATGGGAGAGAGCAGATTGTATGAGGGGATCTCCTGCGGGACTGCTATTCTGGGATGGTGGGTCTGAGAAAAATGCGGAAAAAATTGTAACTCAATATCTGACGGAAATGAATGATGTAATCCAGAAGTTAATAAAGCAATTAAAAAAAAAGAATGCTTGAAAGTACTCTATTCCACTGAATGAACATATTTTCCCCTGAAACATTATACTGGGTAGGTGATTCTTGGTTTTAATCCCAGCTCCTTTGCCCTCGGGAATATCATATTCCATGCCCTTCAGTCCCTTAGTGTAGAAGCTGCCAGATCCTCTGCTATCCGGACTGTGTTTCCACAATATTCAAATTGTTTCTTCCTGACTGCTTGTATTATTTTCTTCTTGATCTGGGAATTCTAGAAACTGGCTACTATATTCCTAGGAGTTTTCATTTGAGGATCTTTTTCAGGGGTGATTAGTGAATCCTTTTAAGCTCTTCTGTGGCCTGTAACCAGCTTGTGTTTTTCTTGGAAGCTTTTGCTACAGAAGTTCTGACTTTACTGTCTTCCTCCTGCTCCATGCTTTTTTTTCCTCTTTGTCCCCAAAATAGGAGTATAAAGTTTAATTGTTCTGCTTGCTTTCCTTCCCTCATTTGCTCATGTTGCCACTCAATCACTGGACTTTTGGGCTTTTTGCCACAGTAGGACACTGCTAACAAACAGAGGAGCTTCATTCCAAATGCTGGGGTTTTCTTAGCTGTTGAAGGTAGTACTCTGAAGACTCCACCCACTCTGGCAAGCTGGTCACACACCCCAAAACCTCCACTCTCAAAGAGCAATCCAGTTCCAAGCAGGTTAAAGCAAGAGCAATTACCCCTCACACTGGTCACTTGGTCCCCATATAGTCTACAGGCCAGGAGCTGAAACTGCCATGTGGAGGGCATGGCTGCAAGCCACAGCTTCTCCCTCCAGAGGATAATGGCCAACTACACTCCCAACTACTGGATCCCAAAGTCCACACTGCACTGACCTCTCACTTTTTCTTTAGCATCTATAGTATAAAAATTCTGGAAACTGCCACAGCTGCTGGTCATCTGATGTCCCTCCAGCCATTGGCTGGTCAGGCCCACCCTGGGGCTAAAACCTCTGGCTTGTGCTGGGCTGGGGTTGACTCCCAGAGCACTGTGCTGACTCCTTCCTGCTGGCTCACCAGCGTGTCCTCAGCAGGAGTTTAGCTTCACTGTGTTATTTTGTGTGTTCTGTAGTTCCAAATTTTGTTTAGAGTCACCTTTTACATGAATTGGAGTTGGTGGGAGCTAGAGACCCGTGGAAGCCCTGTTTCTACTCTGCCATCTTTACAACTATCTGGTATTGTTCAGACCTAAACCTGGCTCAAGAACTCAAGAAAAGGGAAGTTACAATCATATTTTGCTCTTGATTAGACTACTTTGGAAGTACCAAAAGTTTGCAGGACCCCATGTATTGTGCCTGAGATTCTGGAATAACACAACATGTAAATGCCCTAGCAATAGGACCATCCCAGACATTCAGTCCAGAAGGGCACATAGCCTATACCTAACACTGAGTTTGAAATCAGAAACCATCCTGGAAGAATGATCAAACAACAAAAAGAACCTCACCATAAAACAACATCAACAAAAACAACAACAACAACAACATCAACAACAACAACAAACCATTTTGGTGAAATGATGCTCAAGACAAATTCAAAATAAGAGAATGCCTCTAAAACATTTACAATCAAAGTTTCAAAGGAAAAATATGTTTGAACACTATTTCAGCTCTAATTCTTGAAAAAAAAATAAACATTAGTATAAAAATGAGTAAAACTATGTTTTTCTTTTAGTAAATGAAATAGGAAAGCTGGAAAAAATCAGAAGAAATGGGTACTATAAAAGAAGTAATGGGAATGGAGATTTATAGATTGGCTCAAGAGGAATAGAATTGTGTTCAAGGAAGAAACTCTCTAAACATTAGGTTAGACCAAATAGAAGTCAATGCCTGCATGAGAAACCAAGAGATATTTAAATATGTAAATATTAAATATTAAAAGATTTTTAAAAAGGAAATGTAAGATATAGCAGAAACAACTGACTTGTAAAAAATATTAGAAAAAATCTTTAATTACCATGGGTGGGGGGTGGGGAGAGGAGAGAGAGAGAGAGGCAGAAGACTAATATTACAGAATCCTAATAAAATAATGGAATTGCAATAAAAAGAATTAATATATTACCCCTTGAAATACAAGATAAAGCGAAAACTCCCAGGATATTGTAACCAAAATTCAGTTTCCAGGTTAAAGAAAAATATTGCAAAGTTGCAAGAAGTCAGAAAGAAATAATACAAGTATCAAGAAGCCACAGTCAGGATCATGCATGATTTAGTAGCCATCACTCTAAAGAATTGGAGAGCTAGGAATATGACATTTGAGAAAGCATAAGATATAGGGTAACCATAAACAATAATTTACCCAACAAAACTATGTATAATCCTATTTGGATAAAAATTGGCTTGTAATGAAATAGAGAACTTTTAACCATTACTGATGAAAAGATAAGACCTGTTTAGAAGCTATGAAGTTCAACCAACTGAGAAATATAAAAAAGTAAACATGAATAAATAGGGATAAGCTACATAGATTCTAATTTGCAGAAATGATACCTATTTCAACATTTAACACTAATAATCCAGGTTCATACAGAAAATTTAATTCTTTTTTTAAAAAATTAATTCATTTTAATCTTAAAAACCAAAATTTAAGTAAAGAAAAATGTAAAATTGAATGCTAAAACTTAATTACAAAATAAGAAAAGAAAAAAAAAAGATTGCTGTTTGCATAGTAGAACATAAGAGAGGATTCAAAAGGAACAACAATAAATTTCCATTTCAAGAAAGCGTTTACAATAAATATTACATAATGTGTTCAGAGTTGTCCATCTTTTCTTGGATGCCTTGTAAATTTTCTTTCATTCTCCATTACACAGTTTTTTTTTTACTTTGTCCCTCCCCCCCTTTTCCCCACCACTTACCCAAAAAGGCTATATACAGTTAAACACAGATTGTGTGTGTATACACACACACACACACACACACACACACTCAAATACACATATGAAATTATATATGTGTGTGTGTTTGCATATATGTATAAGTGTGTGTATATGCATGTATGCTTTTTAGCATGATGTTATCAGCCTTATTGTAAAATGCTTTCAGTGAGGATGAACATGGCTTCAAGGTCAGTTACCTCACTGATGCTAAATTCTTCAACTTGAAAAGACTACCGTCCAAGACCAATGTGGAGGGAGTATTGGTACATGATTTTCTGTTTGCAGATGATTATGCACTTAATGCAGCCTCTGAAGTTGAGATGCAGCAAAGTATGGATTGAATCTCTACTGCTTGTGATAATTTTGGCCTAACAATTAACACCAAGAAAAGGCAACACAACCCTATCCATACATGGATCCATCGGCTACAGCAAATGGAGAAGTTTTGAATGTTATGGATAAGTGCACTTATCTTGGTAGTATGTTTTCCAAGGATGTACACATTGATAATGAGGTTGATGCACACATTTCCAGAGCTAACTCAGTGTTTGGGAGGCTCTGAAAGAAAGTGTGGGAGAGAAGAGGTATTAGACTGACTACCCAACTGAAGGTCTGGAGAGCCCTTGTGTGGGCTTCATTGTTGAATGGCTGTGAAACCTGCACAATCTACCAGTGCCATACCAGATAACCAAATAGCTTTCATTTGAATTGTCTTAGGAAGATTCTGAAGATTACCTGGAAGGATAAACTACCAGACATTCAGGTCCTTATTGGAACTAACCTGCCAAGCATTCAAACTCTCCTTCAGAGAGTGCAATTTCCTTGGGCTGGCCACTTTGTTCAAATGCTCTCAAGGTCTTTCTTAAGAACTTTGGAATTGATTTTGTAGTATGGGAGACTCTGGCACAGGACCACTCAGCATGGAGTGCCCCCATCAGAGAAGGTGATATGCTCTAAGAGGAAACAGAATTTAAGCAGCTGAAAGGAAATTCAGGGTACCCAGAGAATCCACCCCAGATGTTCACATGAACTGTTTGTGCCTTACCTGTGGATGAGCATTTTGAACTTGTATTGGACTGATCAGTTATAGTCTGACACACTGACACTTGACTCTAGCATAGTGATATCAGTTTGGTTCTCTTTGACAGCAAATGAAGATAACCAATATGTATGTATATATCTATATGTACATGCATAAAAATATACACATGCAATTATAAACAAATGTATTTATGTATGCATATATACAAACATACATACACGTACTTAGATATTTATAATTATACTCATAAATAGACACATACAGGCATATGTATCTATGTAAGACTATGCTATATGTTTTTGTCCTTTCTTTAGTTGGATAACCTCTTCCTGCAGAAGTCCACAGATTTGGATATTTTTCTAAGTCTACTACCTCATCATTTCCTACACTATAGCAATATTCCAACCTTATACTGTGCTTAGTTATTTTAAATTGTCTAAAACATTATTGTTTAATATGATGACATATAATGTAGTTTATATATTTTTCTCTTTTTATTAAAGCTATTTTGTCTTTTGCTTTGTCTGAGATTATGATTTCTAACCACCCTTTTTTCCTTATATATTCTATTTCTAATCTTTTTTTTGTTTTTCTCTTATTTTCTATTCTCTGGACTCTTCTATTTTACTTCTACTTGTGGCCTTGTACTCCTATTAGTTAACCTACTCCTTTCAAAGATTCCTCCCTTATCCTCTCTCCCTTTTCCCCTTACCCTTGTTTCTATCTGAATATAGAAGACTTTTATAGCTTTCCATATATATTAAATATATATTATATATACATGTATATATATATATAATTTCCTATTTATCACATTTCAATTAATCTATACAGCCTCTTATATCCCCTTATCCTATTTCCTTACCCTCATTTCAAGATCCATACCATATCCTCACCCCAACTCTAAAATTCTTCCCTTGTCCTCTTCCCACTATTTCTCCCTTTAGCCTTTTATTTCTTTCTGAATTTAGAAGATTTTTATGCCTATACACGTGTATGTGTGTGTCTGTGTGTGGAGAGGGGGGGAGGGAGAGAGAGATGAGATGAGATGAGAGTAGGGCTGCAGAATTGCCAGCACTCCACCATCATCCAATTCCTTTGTGTCAGTTCTTCCTCTCACACATGATTTTTATGATAATTATTTCCTTTTACATTTTCCTAGACAGTTTATTTTTAGTATCATATCATACTCAGCTCTACATCAATCTTTCTCTCAAACTACTATAAAGACAAACATGAGCAGCTTTCCAGAGGACTGCTGCTGTGAATAGCTTTAAGGTTCTGATAACATAGTATAGTGAACTCTCTATTTATTCAGTAGTAAACTAAAGCTAAACATTCACAGAAACCAAAGTACAGCATTCACAAAGTTATAACAACTTATCACTAAAGTGGCCACATGGTTTTATCAAAAGATATAACTCAGCAAGTCCTTAATTCAATCATACTTAAGGAGCAAACCTCCTTAAGGGACACAAAGTACAAAGGTCAAAGTTCTCTACCCCTAAGTCACATTGTTTTAATCTCTCAGTCAAAAAAAAAATCTTCTTCTTGATTGGAGATTAGTTTCCAATCATGCTTAACTCAATCATTTTTAAGAGGTACTTGGAACAGAGTACAGCGTTCTCCCACCCCCAGGCCACAGTAAATCATGATCTAAGTCAGTGTTAGGAACCCAAGTAGAAGTCTTTTCACCTTGAATCAAGGCTGGCTCTCAGATTCCATGTTCTTTCTTCCATGTGTCCAGCTCCTCACTGAATTTTCCCAATCATCAACTGTATTCACAGGTTAACAGCTCTCAACTCCTTGTCTACCTACTCATCCCCCCTCCTCCAGTTCCTCTTCTAGTTCCATATTGAAGGTCACAGTATCCAGTCCACCTCAAGTCCTTTGAAGTTTCTGTTTCTGGGAAGAGAAAGCATTCATAGACATTCCCAGCAACATCATTATTTCAATATTTGCCTGTGAAATCAACACAGATCCACCAACAAGGTCTGTGAGCTCAACACACATCACCAATGCAGTCCCAGGACCTCAGAAACCCTCCTACAGGACTTCTGTAAAGAGACAAGAAAATCCTCTTTCAGGGCTTACAGTAAGATCCCAGGGCTTCTTTATGAAGTATCACAAACAAAAGTCAACATAGATAGAACACAAAAAGAGAGTGCCTGCCTCCATAACGATCTGCCTTCTCAGTTCTGCTCTCTCCCAGGTTGGGCTTTTCTTTATATATGGTCATTAGCTCCTCCCTTTTCTGTCCCTTCCTGTTGCATGAGCAAGTTCCTCCCACTGTGAGTTTCACAAGTTCTGTATCTTAATGAAGACTTGATATATTCAGAGGCAAGGTTCAGCTGAAAGAATGCACTAAATAATTGTTTGCTTGCCATTACAATTACACAACTAGTAATAATCTTAGACATACAGTTTATATTTCCTTGTTTAAAAATTAAACAATCTGTCCTTATTGAGTGCCTTTTTTTTTTTTTAAAGCAATTGGGGTTAAGTAACTTGCTCAAGGTTACACGGCTAGTCATTTGATTTATGCGTGGGTGCTCATTTTCTGAGGCCGGATCTGATCTCGGGTCATCCAAACTCCGAGGCCGGCGCTCTTACTCACTGCGCCACCTAGCCGCCCCTTTAGGGCAATTGGGGTTAAGTAACTTGCCCAAGTTTACACGGCTAGGTTTTTGTTTGTGCGGATTAGGTGTCGGAGGCCGGCTTCGAACTCAGGTCCTTCTGATTCCAGGGCCGGCGCTCTATTCACTGCGCCACCTAGCCGCCCCCTTATTGAGTGCCTTTATTTAGTCTTTCATTTTTACTTTATATTTCTCTTGGATTTTGTGGCTCAAATTTTTTATTGATTTCAGGTCTTTTTGCAACACAATTCTGAAAGTCTGGCCATTCTGTGAATGTTCTTTTTTTTGTTTGTTTTGTTTTGTTTTATTTCAGGATCATGCTTAATTTTTCTGGGTGTGATATTTTCAGTCGCACCCCCGATTCTTTTGCTCTTTGATATATATTGTTCCAAGACCTGTGGTCTTTTAGGGCAGCTGCTACTAAGTTTTGTGCATTTCCATTTGTGTCTCTGCCATATTTGAATTTTTTCTTGGTGCTTGTAAGATTTTTGTCCTTGAGCTGGGGAACTCAGGATTCACTCTGCCATCCTGGTCCCTAAAAGTTCAGATAGGTACTTTTTGAATTTCCAGGCTGTGGGTTGATAATCTCGGGAATAGCTTCTGCCACTGCCACACATCCTGAATTTGTCTCTTACCCAGCTCTGAAGGATCCTCAGTCCTGTGGTGACAGGCCTCGGAATGGCCTCTGCACTTAGTGATTTAACTTTCTACTGCATCCACACTCCTCCACATCCACTTCCTCCTGTTTGAATATTCATATTTTTTCTTAGAATTTGGTATCTTATATTCTTTCAGACATAGTAAGAATTAGTCCCCTAATAATCATATACTGTGGTTCCTTAAGAACAGACTTCTGTGTATTCTTGAACTGGTCCATGTACTCTTCATATTTTTTTACTCCTTAATTTTATCTCTAGTACCATATAAAACATTTTTATATTAGAGTATAGAAGATGCAATTACCCTATTATTTATAAAGAAAAATGTTATATATTGACATCTTGATAGATCTTCATCATTTTCATCTATATTCTGCTGCCTCTCCTGTTTCATACTTACATATTTTAATTTAGAATCAGTTTGCCTTTCAAGTTTCTTTCTGCTTAGATCTGCACTGCAACATTTTTTGATTACTTTCTTTTACCTGGCTTAGGATATATTAAAGAATTCATTGATTTTATTTAAAATACCTTAGCAATTTATAAAATGTCCCTACTCCCTCTGCTAGGCCATACTGCCTCATAACCCAGTATCTCATTATATGATATTTTATTTTGCCTTAAGGTTCATGATAAAACCCACTCCCTAATTTGGATCTTCAAGGAGAATGATGCCTTTTCTTCAAGTAGCTAGAGAATATATAATCAGACCAAAAATGTCTAGGCAAGCAGTAGATAAACCACCAAATAAGGTATGGGTATATTCATCGTTCTGATCTCTACTGACATTTTTAAAAGATGGTTTCTTTTTTTTTTTATCTTGAATCCAGATTTGGGAAACAGCATCACTTATAGTGATACTACCTGTCCATAACATTAAAGGTATGGTCATATTCTGGGATGTTGTAATATTAATGGAATATGCAGATCTTCCCCATCCATTAATAGGCCCATGTGACCACATGTGTTCCCTTTTCCCTTAGACTGGTGTTATGTTCCCACGTCTAAAGGTACACAGGTATTTCAATCACAGCTGTGATACATCCAGAGTCACATAGAGCCCATTGGGGAAGGAACTTGCCTAAGGAGGAGCTTGCTAAGGGGGAGGCTTGCTTTTAGGAAGTCTTTCACACCGTTTGATATTGAGCTAATTAAGCATTGAGCCATGTGAGATATGATGCCTTCTGTCTCTAAGCCTATTAGTTGAAAACTGGATGTTGGTATTTTACTTTGGAGGCTTTTGCATGACAAGGATCTTTTGATTCTATGGATGAGACTCTGAGTAGCCATTTGTTAAGGGCCCCCTGACTATTCAGATGTTGGTGCTCTCCCAATCTGGTGGTGTTTGTGGGTGGTTGTATTATTCTGTTTAGACAGTTGAAGTCCTGTCTATTGGATTCTTTCTTGGATATTCCTTTCTACTTATCTGTAATTAAAGTAAGGTTGTTGACCCCATTGAAGGTACCTTTCCTTTAGAAAAGTATATCAAAGAACCTGTTAGCAGGCCCTCCTGGGTGTGCTAGTGTGCTTGCTCATAGAGATGTCAATTATAACATATGTGTGCATGTGTGTGTGTGTGTGTATAAGTAGTCAAAAAGAAGAGTGGATTTAAATAAAAAAAACACACCTTAATTTTAAAGGTCTGCTTTTTGGGGCTTAGAATCTGATCTAAAAGTCAAGTATATATGTGGATGACACCATTAGCTAACCCTGTATGAGCTGAGCAGGGGAGGCCCTGGATTTGTCAGGTAATCTGAATTTCAATTAGAGCTTTATCATTTGCTACTTATGTGGCCCTGTAAATATGAGCACTAGCTTTATTCCCTTCTTTTACCTATGTCAAACTCTTAGTGTTCTGAATATATCTTTTACTTCTAAATCATCTGTGTACTTGTCCTAGCACTATCCATTCCTTTTCAAATTCCATCCCACTGGCCTACTTCTCTCCCATTCACATAATTCTGAATGAAGCTAGAAGAAATCTCAAAATTGGTGTATCCACTAAAATTATCTTACCCAGTTGAATCTAGGTCCTCCTACAACATGGCAATCATTCTTCTCCAGCCTCAGCAATTCCCTATCTTACAACTACACTAACAGTGCATAATGGTATGTATTTACCCACTTCCCCTCCAGCACTTTTAATTTCTCTTTTCTTTTGTCTTAGTCAGTCTAATGACTTTGAAGTGCTGGGTTGTTTTAATTTGTATTTATAGAATTATTAGAGACATAGCTTTTTTCATATGATTATTGAAAGCTTATTTCTTCTTCAGAAAGCTGTCTATTCATAGCCCTTGCCATTTATCAGTTAAGGAATAGCTCTTACTCTTGTAAACTTAGTCCAGTTTCATATATTCTATTTCAAACTGCTGTAATTTTTTTCTAGGCTATTACATTAGTCTTCTAATTGGTTTCCCTGCCTCCAGACTTGAATCTTTCCAATATGTCTTCAACACAGATGTCCTGCTCAAAATATCCTTTAGCCTTAATGGAATTATTCATCACATCAAAGTGAAATATAACTTTCTTAGTTTGACATTTAAAGCCCTACCTAAACTCCCTTTTATCTTTCTCAAATTATTTTATGTTCTGTTCCTGTAAAACTGATTTACACACTCTACCCCAATGCCATTTTCTCCCTTTTCCTTGGGCTGCCCCTTATGTCTGAAATAGGTACATTTCTCACCATCTCTTAGGAGCCTCATTTTTCTTTAAGGGAGGCATTAGTGAGATGCCATATTATTTATAATCTTTACTGATCTTTGGAGCTGTAAAGTTTGCTTTTTTACTCATTCCACATATGATCTTATATGGGAAGGGGACAAACATTTCTTATGCACTTATTGTGTGACAGATAATATGCTACTATCACTTAGCAAATATCTCATTTGGTACTCACAACACTTCTATGATACATGTACTATTATTATTCTCATTTTACATGTAATGAACCTAAGGAAGACAAAGGTTAAATGACTTACCTAGGATCACATCGTTCCTAACCCTTTGATGCTAAATTTGAATTGATAACTCAATCTTTCTAACTCCATATCAAATGGTTTATCAACTCTGCCACCTATGTGCTTAGGTGGGAGTATAATAATTTATTTATATTCACTTACCTCTGCTTATGTTGCATCTCCTAGTAGATGTTAAATTTTTTTTTCATTTTGACTTTTTTTCATTTTGCTCTTGTATGCAGTGTTTTGTTGAATGTTTACTTGGATCAGAATGGAAAGGGAATACATATTTCCCTCAAATAGGAAATATGCTGTAATTTAAGAGTTTATCTCTCATATACATGTAAATTGTTTTGTTTTATCCTTCAATGAAGTGATGGCCTCTATAACTACAAATGAAGGTACACATAATGAAACAATACCCAATATACTCTTGGTATTCCATTTCAATGGTCAGACACTATAAAATTTTAAATATATATAAACTTTTTGCTGCTTCCTGATTTTTTTAAACTAGGTTAGTTCCCTGATTGCACTTGGATTCTAAGACTCTATGCCAATCTTTACTTTCATAGCTTCTCTTTCATAAATTCTGTCCCACTAAGTAGAGACTATATGATTGTCCAATCTAAGTATTAAAGGGAAAATGTATAGAGTGAATTTTAAATAAACTCATTAAAATAGTTTTAAAGAATGAAGTGTTCATAATAGTTTCAAACTTCCAAGATTTTCCTTTAAGACATTTTGTAAAATTGCCTAAATGTAGTTTAATCTTTTCCTCTTTGCTTTTTGGGCATTTACCATAATTCTATATCTGACATTGTAAAAGAAATTGAATTGACACTTTGATCTCAGTTTTCACACTACTGAAATTGTATCCACATATTTTTCAATATAAAAAAGAAATTTGAGAAAAGTAGATTAGTTCATTATTCATGCTTATTTTTAAGAGCTTAGAATCTTTTTTGTCCATCTCTGAGATGGTGTAAGTATATATTTGTGTACAATTAAAAAAATTTTCATCTAGTACTTCTAGCCTTTTGATTCTATAATTAATGACATGCCATTTGAAAGCAAGATGATCAATGACAGAAGAAAAAATGGCAATGCATTTCCTTTTACACAGGATGCTTTCCAAAATAACTCACCTTTAAAAATTCCATTGTCATCACAAAGCCATTTTTAAAGAAATAACAATTCGTCCAATTTGACTTAAGTAAACATAATGACAATATGCATGGACACTTTCCTCTGCAGATTCACTTCAGTGTCCTTTATGGGCAGAAATGTGTGGAGTGACATTACAAATAATTCATCTAGCAATGAAGGGCAAATTGGACATACTAAGAGATTAGACCTAGCTAATTTCCCAAGAGAATCAATGTTCAACATAGAATGTTTTCCAAAGCCTTTGCCCTATTCATATAAAGAAAGAAAATCATCTAAGACCAAAATATTTGAGTAGTTCCAGAGATTTCCTAGCTATAATTTGGCTCCTATCTTTTTAGTTTTATTTTCTAATGTGTCCTATATGCTCTATTCATGATTTTTGAGGTCTTGAGTATATTAGGAGATAGGTTAATCATTATTATAAAATTTATGTAAATGTTTCAGGGCAGATATGAATGCAAACCTAGTTATATTTTTTATATTCTACATATTTTAAGATAAAGATAAAATCATGATCCTAATTATATAGTGACACATAGCACTTACCAAAAACCTTCAAAACCTATATCACCCTTACTCCTCAACATCAGAAGTATGAGGGGATTCCTCTTGTATTTATGATCAAATGGAAAAAAAAAATATAGACACCATAGGTAGCATTGCATGATATTTAATGCATCAGTGTGTGCCTCTAGTATTATTCAAGGAAGTTTTGTTATGGAATGTTGCATATTATTCTTTCTTCAGTGAATATATAGAATAAACTCTCTTCTTTAATTTGACACTCAGGATTTAAGAGAAATTGTCCAAGTGAAGCAATGAAATGAATTCACTCTCACTCAGCTCATTAGCAAATCTGCAACAACCAGTTGCTTCTAAATTATTTTGATTTCTTTTCTTCAAAGCTTGGACCACACTCACACTTTACCACTCCTATGAACATATTTGGTGATCTCCATATTGACACTGGATTCCTCTCTAAAGTCATTGTCTCACAATTCCTTAATCACCTTAATTCTCATGTTCTTTATCTTCATTTCAGTCACTCACAGGCATAGACAAATTTCAAATTGCTTTGTGTCCCTATTTAAGTTCTCACTTGCCATACTATTACCAAATTTCTGAATCTATGCTAAAGTTTAATAAGTTATATAAATAAACAGGGAAATTACTTCTAAAATCTGATTTTTAAAGGTCCAGAACAGGTTTAATTAGCTACTATCTATTAATACCAACTTGTATTATGCCAGAAATTCTTTAGAGATATATAACTTTTGTGGACTTATTTTGTTAAAAGTGCAAATATACCAAGGAAAGATTATTCCTCAGTTAATACTCACCTAGCCCAAGTTAATTTATGAGGTTTATTTTAAATATGAGTTTTCTGAGAATGAATGTTTACTAGAAAGGGGGCATAGAAGTATGCAAAATAAGGTCAGTGTATTGGGAAATAATATGTCTTTGCAGTTAACCAAACTAAGTTTCCATGATGAACCATGAACATCCGGAGACATACTTATCATTGAAAAATAAAATACTAAAAGACAAGAGAAGCATGTTAAAAGTGAGAATTCTTCAGATTTCACTACTTTGTAGTTCTGAAAATATAAGTAAATATATGGTTGTTATTTTTGAAGACCCATATTCATCACCATACAACAGCAAAATAAACCCAAAAGATTAATAACTCAAATGAGGGGATAAAAAAAAAGAAGGCACAAAAAGTACAAAAGAGTGCACATAAGGTACTCATGATGAAGAAATTGCATGGAATTAAAATGCTAGAAAAAATCACAAGAAGGTAAAAAATGTAAAAAAAATTACAACAGTATTATCAGAAACGATAATGAAATAACTTTAAGAAGACCCAGTATACCAAATCACATTGTTTGACACCCCCCACCCCTGCCACCTCCCTGCCCTCCCCCCCACACACACAAACTGTTGGAAAAACTAGAATACAGTCTGGCAGAAACTAGATATAACCAATATCTTTCACTATATACCAAAATAAGTTCAAAATGGGTACATGGTGATATCATAGCCATATTACTGGAGCAAAGAAAAAAAAATTACCTTTCAAATCCAAAACTAATGGAAGTATTTATGACTAAACAAGAGTCAGGCTTCCATAAAACTACAATGGATCATTTTTATTACATAAATAATAATGGGTCTATCTGCCTGCACTTTCTCACCATTACAGGCCATTCTCCACTTAGCTACAAAGTTTTATTTGTAAAGAACAGGTCTGACCATACCAATCAACACCTCCTCTCATTCAATAAACTCCAGTGACTTCCTATTACATCCAGGATCAAATACAGAATCTTCCATTTAGCTGATAATCAGCTAAATCACATCACATTGGGGGTATTCATTGATGAAATTGGAATGAGCATAATAAACATATGTTAAATTGAAAACATCTCTCGGTATTTATGGTAATCTATACATAGCAGAGGTAATAGTATTACTATCACTCACTCCCTTCAGACATTTGCTAAGCAAATATATACATGTGCAAGGGATAAATGTCTTTAAAGAAGATGAAGTCATCTGTACATGGACCTGACCAAATCATCTTTCTATGTATACTCAGACTATCAACTTGTCAAAGCATACATCAGATTTCATATCATAAATGTGTATTTTAGCATATTATATATATAATTATTAATGTAAAAGTAAATTACAACTCCTTTTTTGTTGAATTTGAAGTACAAAAGCTTGATGATGGATCTATTATTAAATCCATACAACAATGAAGAGAGCAATGGTTCTGGAGTCAAAGGACATTCAATACCCTACCTCTGACACTTAATGCTTATGTATCCCCAGGTAAATCCCATAACATCATCATCATAGCTAGCATTAATATAGTGCCTACTGTGTACCATGCACTGTGTTAAACATTTCACAAATATGATGTCATTTTAGTTTCCTTATCTATACAAGGAGGGGTGCTGAGGCAAATTGCCTCTGAGGTCCTTTAGAATTCTATAACTGATCCTCCATTTATAAGACTATCATCTTCTATATGTATAATAGTTCTTCTATGCCACATCTCTTATTTTTATTATAAAGGTATACATTCCCAAAGTCTGTTTCTTTAAGTCTCTAGTCAGATCTCATCTTTGCTTTTTGGGTTGAGACTCCTCAAAGTTAATTTCTCCCTCAAAAACTTTGTCTGTGCATGGATAAGTACCCCTGTTCCTGGCTGAGGGCTTTACCTCCTATTGATCCAAAAGCTACAATTATATGATGGAAAGTGTGGTAGAGGGAAGGAGAGTAGAGAATCTGCTCCCCCACATTTTCTTTACCCTACAGTAAAGGTGTGGGGGTCTCCTTTCACAACTGTTCAAGTTCCCTTACCCAAACTCCTCAGGTGTTTGACTGCTAGCTTCTTTTATATGTGCGTGCAAGGAAGATGGATGATTTGGTGCATTAATAGATGTTTCTCGTGAGATAGCAGTTATATTCATATAATGGGAGAGCTGAAATTAATTAAATAACATATTTACATTTTTTTTTATTGTGGAGGTATAAGAAAAGCCTGAAACACTTCTTTTGCATTTTGTGATTACCTACTGGCTTTTTGTCGTCAGAATCTCAGATGGGGAAAGCAACATGTTCCCTTGTACTGAATGCATGTGGACACTTTTGTGATGACATCATCTGAGGTGAAAAGAAAAACACTTCTTTTCATTAGTATAAATGTGATTTTTCCACCCAAGAGTTTTTGCAGTTGGCAAAAAGGAGTGGGAAGCACAACAGAACCATGAAAATGTCTACATGGGCATAAGAATGGAATTAATAGCCTCAGAAGAGCAGAGGGTAGACTTCTGATGTTTTCCCTGCTGTGTAAGCAACCATGTGGAAACTATCAACAGTAAATCTGATAGTGCTCCTTGTACCAACAGAAAATAGGTTGAGGTTGGTGAAAATTTACGAACATACATTGCTGAGTTTGTATCTTATACCCCTATGGGCTAGTTGAGAATGAACTATCTGAAGGCTTATTATTATTGCTTCACCACCCCATTTTTATTCTTATCTGAAGTGTGTTCTTAGTGCCATTGTTTATTGATAGCCCTGAATACTTGTACCAATTATTAAGGAAATTGTATGTAATTCCTTAATTTCATTATTTATTATTATTATTATTATTTTTTCTTATATGTATGTCTGTTTTTGACAACAAAACCAAGTTCAGAGATATCAGTTCATCCTTGTGTTTTACTAAATGTTCAGTTCATTGTTTTACACCAATATATTATTAATTGATAAATGCAAGTGAGCATATATAATTAGGAAAGAACATGAGGACACATTATCCTTCTGTTATTTTCCTCTCATTTCACTTAATAGATAATTAGTAAGAGAACAAGTAAAATAGCAATGAGTAAAATTATTCACATAATTTAGAATAACAAAGATCACTTCCACTAATGTTAGGGAATTGAAGAAAATGTTTGTTTTTCTTTTATATACACTATTCCTTTCTGCAACCCAAAATGGCTTTCATTACACAGTTTTAATTTCTAATGTTATTGTAAATCCTTGAAATCACTTTGTTCTATAGTAATGTCACTTTTATGTTTCCCGTAGAAATTCATCTCTCTAAAATGACCTTATTAGCCCACACCAGAGTATTGTGCTGAGTTGCAGGAAATGTGTTTTATTTCAGATACTGACCACTGGTATAACATATACAAGGAAGAAACAGGATAATGATGAATTCAGAAATAATACTTTATGAAAAATGGTTGAAAGATATTTAGCCATTTATCTTGGAAAAGAGAAAGCTTGTGTGGAGGTATCACAGACCTTAGCACATATGTAGAGGGTTGTGGAGTCAAATAATGTAATTCTCTGGATTTGAAGAGACTTGAGTCCCTTCTAGAACGGTGTAAAAATATAGTATCATCTACAACATTACCTGCAGGTAGAGAACTAATAATTTCTTGAGATACACCTGAGAACATACTATACATCCCAAGGCAACTCATTCCATTTTTTATTGTTCTAATGACTAAGAAACTTTTCTTTTTGAGCCTAAATTTGTCACCAGAATATGCATGCATTGTTTCAACTACTGCTTTCTCATCCAAGAAGGACAAAACTCTTTTCCAAATGAAAACACTTGAAATTCTTGAAGAGTGCTATCGTATCTTCCCCAAACAGTTCTTCTCCAGGTCTCTAGTCTAAACACCTCCACTTCTCGCAACTGATTTCTTTTTGGAATGCTTTCTAGTTCTCTCTTTTCATCTTGGTTACCATCTTCTGGGTATTTTCCAGTTTCACTTTGTTCTTTCAAACATATTGTACTCAAATAAGAACACATAGATTGGGATGGGGTGGGAGCAAGCTATATCCTTTCTTTTTTTCTGGACAATATGCCTCCCTTAAGAGAGCCTAAAATAACTTGCTTTTTTTTTTACTGCCATACTGAACATTAAGTTCATACTGAGCTTTCAGTGAAAGGAATTTTGCACAGGAACTGTTTTAAAGCTATATCCTCCTCTGCCATAATTGTGAAATTTATTATTTGAATGCAAATTTAGAATGTTACTTTTACCCCCAGATGGTAGAGAACTAGGGAAGTGAGTTCTGGAGACAGAAAGACCTGAAGTTGAATCCCACCTCATTTACTAGCATTGTGACCAAGGACTAATTGCTCATCTTTTGTCAACTTCAGGTTCCAAACCTATAAAAGGTGGAAAATAAGATGACTTGCTTTCTTGGATTGCTTAAGCATAAAATAAGATAATTTATGTAAAGGTCTTGGTAAAAAAAAAAAGTGCTATGTAAATGTTACCAGCATTTTCTTATTATCTTCTATTCATCATTCTACATAATTTGAAATTTTTAAAATTCTGACTTCATTATTCAACATATTATGATTTCCAGCTTTATGTCATCTGCAAATTAGATGGACATATATTCTCTGGTTTCAACCAATCAAATAAATTATCAGAAAAGCAGAGAACCAAAGCCAGAAACCTGAGGCATTCCATTAAAACTCACTCTAAGATGCTGTTACACTATCAATGACTTAGGTTCTTTCTGTCAGCAAGTTCTAAACAAACCAGCTGAAGTGTCATCTAACCAAAGCTTCTTAAACTATGAGTCATGACCCCATACGGTAAATGAATGTGGGGGTTGTGAAAAAAATTGGCAACACTAAAAGGTTTCTGGACATGCAATGACCAAATATTAATTCAAAATCAAATGTCTAAAGAATCTGAAGCATTTCTGGCAGTAATTGTCCATTTTGTGTCATGAGACATCACTGCAATTATGATTCTGAACCCGTAATATGTGTATTTTGTATGGCCTGTTCCATTATACCATACAGTGCCAATAAATGCTGCCAGAAACACTTCAGAGCAGATTCTAGACTATTGTGTGTTATGAATTGTAGTGTTTTGCCTGTATATACAAAATTTCCTGCTATTACAGAAACATAATGTTTTAATTATAGAAAATAAAGACTTTTAAATATTTTCCTACCATCATTCCTTTGCATTCAAGCATCAAATTAGTTTATCTTTGGATTGTATTATTATAGAATGTCTGATTTAAAAAATTGCTGTTATCTACTTTTACAGAAACATAAGTGTTTAACTGCAGCAAGAAAAGACAAAAGCCTTTTAATAATAGTTCTCCATCATCACCACTGGAGGTGTATTTAAGGGAGAACATTGATATTTCAAAAATTAAGCACAAATTTAATTTCATAAACTAAAGCTGATATTTATTTGAGAAATTATCAGAAAAATTAATTTATATTTTGGGACAAAGATATGTTTGGTTATGTATAAGTGACTAAGTGTAGACAGAAGGAGTTAATATACTTATGACAATGCATCAGTCTTCACTACCAGATTGAAGTACACTGTAATGGAAATGCAAATTTAAAGATCTTCCCTGCCCCTAGCTTAAGTGCACCTGGAGCCTGTGGTGGGAGGCTTGTTTTTCAGGAAAGCCCATACCTTGATACTTTGTGATTGGGCAGTGGGTCAAGGAGGTTGTTACATTCTCTGAGCCAAGAGAAGGCTATATAAACCCTGAGGAGAGGCTTTGCTTTGGGGCTCACTTTGAGAAGTGTTGTGTGATTTGACCAGATGAGACTCTGGGAAGCCGTTGTTGAGAGCCCCCCGGCTTTGAAAACCCAGATGTTGATGCTTCCCTCTCTGGTAACTGTGATTTGGTATTGATGTATGTAATGGTAGGACAGTTTGGAAGCCTTTCTGTTTGATCTGTAAGTTCTGTAACTCTGAAGTTCGGGGTGCTGACCTTTTTCCCCTGAACTAGGTAATGTATGTTTGTTTGATTAAAGTAAGCTTGTTAACCCATTCTGAATTGCTTTCCTTTTGAAAAGCAGATCTAAGAACCTGTGTTGGCAGTCACCCTGGGGATATTGGGGTGCTTGCTGCTACAAAATGGCGACGATGGATGGGATCTGCTGAGTAAAAGGAAAGTATGGGGGCTGGGATAATTGTTTGTTTCCCAGTTGTGGTAGCTGTGATTCTGTGGAGCCATGGAGCAGGAGAGAAGAACGGCCTGCATGCTGACTTCACTGAGCTGAGAGCAGGAATGGTGAACTGCCTGCATGGAGACCTGTGGAGAAGCCTGGAGCCGCTGCCTTCTGCTGGAGGAGAAGGAACCCAGGAGTTTGGAGTTCAGCCACAGGACAAGATAAGGACTGTGTGGCAAAGCAGGGGCACTGAATGTGTTTCCTTGCTGCATCCCACAGTTTGGGACCCAGGGGGGATGGACTTGTGACTATGGTGGGTGGGGTGAAGTGCCATGGACCCCAAGGACCCCACTTTGGTTTTGTTGCCTAGTCCCTTCTCTGGACTTGGAAGCAGGGGCTGGATCAGTGCGAGGGGAAGGACACCCCCCCCCCCAAGAGAACTTTATGTGATAATGCTTTGTATTTTGTGAATTGATGTGATAATGCAATGTACTTTGTTTAAGACCCAGTGGCCACTTTGGTAACTTTAAATGTGTCTTGAAAATATGACTTAAGAGATGGTTAGTGCTAATTGAAATGTAAATTGTCTATGCTATGGGCATACTTAGTAAGACTTTACTGAATAAGGTATTGGTTGTACTTTGAGATATTGTTACAGATAAGAGACTAATTGAGTTAATCAAAACTTTGCCCCAAGAGTGGAAGACTTGTACTTTGAAAACTGATGTAACTGATTAAGTTAAGAGTGACTATTTTTTGATTTTACTGATAAGTGGACTGAGTTAACATTTGCCCCATGAGTGGAAGACTTGGACTATTGTATTTTGAGATTATATTGTGATTTTCTTATGTACCTGGAAAATGTGACCTAAGAGATGTTTAGTGCTAATTCAAATGTAAATTGTATATGCTATGGGCATGAAAGATCTTGGGGCCGAATGTAATGGAAATGCAGATTTAAAGATCTTCCCTGCCCCTAGCTTAAGTGCACCTGGAGCCTGTGGTGGGAGGCTTGTTTTTCAGGAAAGCCCATACCTTGATACTTTGTGATTGGGCAGTGGGTCCAGAAGGTTGTTACATTCTCTGAGCCAGGAGAAGGCTATATAAACCCTGAGGAGAGGCTTTGCTTTGGGGCTCACTTTGAGAAGTGTTGTGTGATTTGACCAGATGAGACTCTGGGAAGCCGTTGTTGAGAGCCCCCCGGCTTTGAAAACCCAGATGTTGATGCTTCCCTCTCTGGTAACTGTGATTTGGTATTGATGTATGTAATGTTGGGACAGTTTGGAAGCCTGTCTGTAACTCTGAAGTTCTGTAACTCTGAAGTTTGGGGTGCTGACCTTTTCCCCTGAACTAGGTAATGTGTGTTTGTTTGATTAAAGTAAGCTTGTTAACCCATTCTGAATTGCTTTCCTTTTGAAAAGCAGATCTAAGAACCTGTGTTGGCAGTCACCCTGGGGATATTGGGGTGCTTGCTGCTACATACACATAAAGCGACAAGAAAATAAAATACTTCCAATATTTTTACAATATGAATTTACTTCTATTAATGATGATGATGTGGTAAAAACTCTTTTTTAATTTCCAATGAATTTTTGGCTTTGTAGATCATCAAATCAGCCCAACTAAAATATCTTTATATCAATCATACTGCATACTGCAAAAAAGAAAAAAAAAGGGATATTTCAAATAACTTTTAAAATCTTCAAATAAAGAAAAAAACAATATTTGGGGTAATTTTTTATTGTCAATGAAAAGTATTTACTTACATCTTAGGAAATTGCTTATTTAATTTCATAAACTAAAAAAAAAGTATTCTGAAATAGGAGATCTTGTGTTACCAGCTGCTATTAAAATGTCAGAAATAGTTCACGAGAAAAAGTATGGGATGGAATTCATAAAAAAATTTATTGAATGATCACATTCCCAAAAGAATTTCTGAAATTAGTAATAACCAATTCTAGGAGCTTATTACCAGACTTAAGGAGGGTCAAAACTTTGCTATTTATCTAGGTGAAATAAATAATATTTCTAACATGACACAGTTGTTATTTTATGTAATATATGCTCATGAAGGAAGCATAGATGAGGAATTATTCTTTTTTTCACCTTTGGAAGGGCACATAAGAGGGGAAGATAAATCTATACATAGATTTTAAAGTTATCTTAAAGTTGGTGAATTTCTCATAAATGAAGGTTTGCAGTGGAAAAATTCCATTGCCATCTGTACAGATAGTGCTGAAGCAAGGATGTGCAAGAAGGTTGGATCTGGAGCAAAAAGGTAAAGCTGGTGGCAATGAACTTATCACTTTCACTCAATGCATTACCAATCAGGAGATGCTTGTAGACAAAAAAATATCACCAGTACTTTGTCATACTATCAAAATCATTAACTTCATGTGCAACCATGTCCTTAACAAGTCATTTACTTTCAAACCATTGGAAAGACATAGACTCAGATTGCAAAAGCTTATTACTACATGGAGAGGTAAGATGGCTCTCAAGAGGGAGAAGTGTAAATAGATTACTGAAACTGAAAGATAAAGTTGCATTTTTGATTGAGCAGAAATCTGATTTTGTTTTTCCTAATTTCTTATGGCTTTCAAAACTGTGTTTTTTGTTACATTATTTTAAAAATGTAAATGATGTAATTATTTCACTTAAAGAAAAAAATGTATCATTTGTGTTAATGGATAAAATTGAAAGTTTTACTAAAAAAGCTGACATGGAAAAATAGGGTGGAAAATAGTTCTTTAGAAGTGTTTACACATGAAGATGACTTTATAATTGAAAATAACTTTCACAAAGATTTAGTTATAAGAGTTATAATTGATAATCTGAAGTGCCTGGAAGCATAGTTTCGGAAATACTTCACTTAACATTTTGATTCTAAAAAACTAAGTTTGTTTCACAAATCGTACTCAACTGAAATAAAAAAGTCAATCATCTACCATTAAAAGTTCAAGAAACAATTGTGGAGGTGGGGCAGAGTCAAGACGGCAGAGTAGAAACAGGACTTTCCTGAAGCACCAGCTTCCAATTTCAACAATCCATGTAGAGGAGATTCTGAACAAACTTTGGAGCTACAGAACCCACAAAATGACACAGAGAGGCTAACCTCCCCCTGAGGACAGCCAAGCAGCCCAGCAGGGAGTGGCCATCACAGCGCTCTGGGAGCCGACCTCAGCCCCATGGTGGGCCTGACCAGCAGGTGGCTGGAGGGACTCCAGAACACCAGCAGCTGTGACCATTTCTAGAGTTATCAACACATAGATGCTAAGGACAAAGTGAGAGGTCAGTGGAGTATAGACTTTGGGACCAGTAGTGGGGAGAGGGTCTGCTTTTGCTCCCAGGGCAAGAAGCCACCGCATTGCAGCTTCAGCTCCTGGCCTGCAGACTGCAGACAACCCAGCGACCAGACTGGGGGGTGGGTGAGTGCTCTTGCTTTAACCTTCTTGGATCTGGATTGCAGTATGGGGTGGATGTTCTTGGGTGTGTGACCAGCTTGACAGAGCATGTGGAGGCTTTAGAGAGGGCAACCAACAAATAATTCCAGCAACTGAGAAAACCCCAGTGTTGGGGAGGAAAGCTCCCCTGGCAGGTGGCAGAGTCCGACTGTGGCAATAAGCCCAACAGTCAAGTAATTGAGTGGCTACATACCTAGGCAAAGGAAACAAAATAAACAGAAAAATGCAACATTAGACTCCTATTTTGACAGCAAAGAGGATCTAAGCATGGAACAGGAGGAGGACTGTGTGGTCACAGCTACTGCAACAAAAGCTTCAAATGAAAATATAAGCTGGTTAGAGGCCATAAAGGACCTGAAGAAGCAGATAAGAGAAGTGGAGGAAAAATTTGGAAGATAAATTAAAATGATGCAAGAAAATTATGAAAGGAGAGTCAACAGCCTGAGAGAGGATAATAACACCCTAAAATGGACTATCTCAAATGGCAAAAGAGGCTGAAAAAGGCAATGAGGAGAGGAATGCCTTAAAAAGCTGAATTTGACAGATGGAAAAAGAATCTCAAAGGCTAACTGAGGAGAATCTTTCCTGTGGATTTAGAATGGACTAAAGGGAAGCTAGTGACTTATTGAGAAATCAAGATGCTGTTAAACAGATCCAAACAAATGAAAGAATAGAAGGCAATGTGAAATATCTCATGGGAAAAACCACTGGAAAATAGATCCAGGAGAGATAATTTAAAATTTATTGAACCACCTGAAAGCTGTGATAAAAGAAAGAACCTAGAAATCATCCTCCAAGAAATTCTCCAGGAAAACTGCCCGGATATTTTAGATACAGAAGGCAAAATAGTTTTAAAGAAGTTACAAATCACCTTCTGAACAAGATCCCCAAAAGAAAACTCCTAGGAATATTATAGCTAGGTTCAGACTTCCCAGATCAAGGAGAAAATACTACAAGCAGCCAGGAATAAACAATTTCAATACTGTGGAAACACAATCAAAATAGCACATGACCTGGCAGCTTCTACACTGAGGGATCGAAGGGCATGGAATATGATGTTCTACAGGTCAAAGGAGCTGATATTAAAACCAAGAATCACCTACCCAGCAAAACTGAATATCATGTTTCAGGGGGAAATATAGTCATTCAGTAAATTAAAGTATTTTCAATCATTCCTGAAGAAAAAACCAGGCTTGAATAGAAAATTTGACATTCAGACACAAGAAGCAAGAGAATCATGAGAAGGTAAACAGGGAAAAGAAATCATAAAGATCTTAACCAAGTTGAACTATTTACATTCCTACATGGAAAAACAATAATTGTAACTGTGGAAACTTTTCTCAGTATGAAAATAGTTGAAGGGAATGTATGTAAACATGGTCTTTATCGGAGGGTATATAGGTGTAAGAATACATATATGAATGTGTGTATGTGTGTGTGTGTGTGTGTGTATATGTGTGTGTGTGTGTGTGTGTGTGTGTGTGTGTGTTCAGAGGTATACATAGACAGAGGGCACAGGAACAATTTAATAGCAAGGGATGATACTTAAAAGTGAAATCAAGAGGTGAGAGAGGTACATAATGACAGGAGATGGGGAGAGAAAGAATGGCACAAACGATCTCATATAGAAGAAGCAAGAGAAAATGGGTAAAATGGAGGGAAAGAACAGGAACGGTTAAGGGAATGGGTGAACCTTATAATCATTGAATTTGTCTCACAGAGGGAATGGCATACACACAAAATAGGGTATCTCACCCTACATGAGAGTAGGGGGCAAGGGAATGAGAGGTGGCATGATGGAAAGGAGAGCAGGCTAGGTGGGAGGGAAATAGGAAGCACACACTTTTGAAAAGGGGCCAGACCAAAGTAGAGAATAGAACAAGTGGGAATTGGGATAGGAGGGAGGGAAATATAGTCAGTCTTCTACAATATGTCTATTATGGTAATGTTTTTCATTAGCTACACATATACCTCCTATATTGAATTGCTTATCTTCCCAGTAACAGTGGGTGACAAGGAAGGGAATGAATTTGGAATTCAAATCCAAATGTGTAAATATATATATACTATTATTAATACATCATTAATACTATTTTACATGTACTTGGGAAAACAGAGGAGAGGATATCCTGGAGGACTGCTATTTTGGGGAGGTGGGTAGGGGAAAATGGGAGAAAATTTGTAACACAAAAACTGATGGAAATGCATGAAGTAATACTGAAATTAATAAAGTATTTGAAGAAAAAAAAGAAGTAATTGTGGATTTATGAACAAAAACAGGTTTAATACCTTAGTTTCCTAAAAGAAATCATTAAATGAATCTTGGCTTGGGATTTGGACAGAATTCCCAACAATTTTTAAAACAGCCCTAAACAATTCTGCCATTTTATACTGCATATTTTTGTGAAGTGGTGTTCTCAGCTCTGATGATTATAAAATAAAAAATATAGTATTCTTTCAAGATTTAATTCTTTATGTAAAAATAAACGAGAACCTACATTCATTAGTATGCAAATTTGCTTTAGTCTTTGATAAATCATAAAATTATATGTATGCCAAAAATTTTTAATGTAATTTATTACTTTTTAGTTTTCATCATTCACTTCCACAAGATATTGAATGGCAAATTTTCTCCCTGTCTTTCCCTTCTCCCAACCCCAGAATAGTGGGCACCCAACCAGACCAAATTTTCCCCCAATCTACCCTCCCTTCTATTACCTCCCCTTCTTACATTTCCCTCCTCTCTGTTTTCCCATAGGGCAAGAAAGATTTCTAAACCACCTTGCCTTATAGATATTATTTCCCAGTTGCATGCAAAACTAATTTATAACATTAATTTTTCAAGCTTTGAGTTCTGCATTTTTCCCTTCCTCTCTCCCCACCCACCCTCATTGAGAAAGCAAGCAATTTGATATAGGTCATACCTGTGTAACCATGCAAAACATTTCCATTTCACAGTTGTATTGCAAAAGATTAATCACATTTCCCTCCATCCTGTCCTGCCCTCCATTTATTCCATTTTCTCCCTTGACCTGTAACCCCACAAACATATTTGCTTCTGATTACCCTTTCTTCCCATCTGTCTTCCCGTCTATTATTCCCCCTCTCTCATGCTCTTCCCTGCAGTTTTCCTGCAGGGTAAAATAGATTTCCACATACAAATGAGTGGATATTATTCCTTCCTTAAGCCAAATCTGATGAGAGTAAGACTCACTTATTCCCTGTCACTTCCCCCCTCTTTCTCTCCATTGTAAAAGCACTTTCTTACCTCTTTTGTGTGAAATGATTTATTATATTCTACTTCTCCCTTTCTATTTCTCCCAAGACATTCCACTCAATACTTAATTTAATTTTTTAGTTATCCTCCTTTCATTTTTTTTATTTATCCTCCTTTCACAGCTTACTCTGTGGCCTCTGTCTGTACACAGACAGACAGACACACACACACACACACAAACACACACACATATGCACACACATAAATACACATACATATATATATATATATATACCCCCTCTCTACCTAATACCGAGAAAGGCCCGATGAGTCAAAAATATCATCTTTGCATGTAGTTATATAAACATTTCAACTTTAATGAGTTCCTCATGACTTCTCTATTCTGTTTAACTTATGATTCTTCTCTTGATTCTTGTATTTGAAAGTCAAATTTTCTACTGAGCTCTGGTCTTTTCAATAAGAATATTTAGAACTCCTCTATTTTATTGAAATTCCATTTTTCCCCTGAAGTATTATACTCAGTTTTTCTGGGTATGTGATTCTTGGTTTTAATCCTATTTTCTTTTACCTTTGTAATATCATAACCCAAGCCCTCCAATCCCTTAGGGTGGAAGTTGCTAAATCTTATATTATCCTGATTGCATTTCCAGAATATTTGAATTGCTTATTTCTGGCTTCTTGTAATACTTTCTCCTTGACCTGGGAACACTGGACTTTGGCTACAATATTCCTAAGAGTATTCCTTTTTTGGATCTCTTTTAGGAGGTGATCAGTGGTTTTTTTTTTCCATTTCTATTTTACTCTCTGGTATTAGAATATCAGGGCAATTTCCTTGATAATTTCTTGAAAGATGATATCTAGGTTCTTTTTTTGATCATAGTTTTCAGGTAGGTCAATAATTTTTAGATTATCTTTCCTAGATCTATTTTCTAGATCACTTGTTTTTTCAATTAGATACTCACATTGTCTTCTATTTTTTCCCATTCTTTTGGTTTTGTTTTGTAATTTCTTGATTTCTCATAAAGTCATTAGGTTCCATTTGCTCCATTCTAATTTTTAAGGAATTATTTTTGTTAGTGAGCTTTTGTAACTCCTTTTCCAATTTGGTCACTTCTGATTTTAAGGCATTCTTTTCATTGCTTTTTTTCCACCTCTTTTGCCATTTGTGTTAGTCTATTTTTTTTTTGAGTGAAGAAGGCAGGGTAAATAGGGTTAAGTGTCTTGCCCAAAGTCAAATATATTTGAACTTTAGTCCTCCTGACTCTAGGGCCAGTGCTCTATTCACTATGCCATCTCATTCTCTCCTAGTCTAATTTTTATTATTTTTTTTTTTTTTGCTTTTTGGAGGACAATTGGGGTTAAGTGACTTGTCCAAGGTCACACGGCTAGTTTTTTGTGTCAAGTATCTGAGGCCGTATTTGAACTCAGATCCTCCTGACTTCAGGGCCAGTGCTCAATTCACTGTTCCACCTAGCTGTCCCCATAGTCTATTTTTAAGGTGTTATTTTCTTCAGCAATTTTTTGGTTTTCCTTTAACAAGCTGTTGACTAGTTTTTCAAGATTTTCTTGCATCACTCTAATTTCTCTTCCCAATTTTCCCTCTACTTCTCTTAATTGATTTTCAAAATCCTTTTTTTAGCTCTTCCATGGCCTGAGACCATTTCATATTTTCTTGGAGACTTTTGATGCAGGAGTTTTGAATTTGTTGTCCTCTTTTGGTTGTATGCTTTAATCTTTCTTGTCACCAAGGATGAAGTAAGAAAATGAATGTCCACCAAGGAAGTAACCTTTTATAGCCTTATTTTTCCCCTGTTTGCTTATTTTGAGTTCTTTGTTAAGTGGAGATCATACTGCCCCTTGTTATAAGGGTTTTGTATAGCTGTTTTCAGAGATATCTGTAGGGACCTGTAAATTCTCAGTTCCTCCATAGTGGTGTGATCAAAGGAGTGGTGTTCACTCCTCTATTGGCCTGCTCTCCAGTCTGTGAGCAACCACAAACACTCATTTCTGTCCCGGAAGTGTAAGGAAGATTTATACTCCTCAACCACTGCCAGCTTCTGATGTCAGCATTCCTCTTCCTACCAGAACTGCCATCCAGGACTAAGACCCAGATCAGCCACTCAATTCCTCCACCATCCATAGGCAAAGGGCCCCAGAAGCAGTCACTTCTGCAGAAGTGGCTTCCACAGCCCTGGGGCTAGGGCTGGAGCTGGACCATGCTTTCTTTCACCCAGGTGAGAGAGCTTTCCCACAGATCTTTGAATCTGTTTTTGTTGTTTGTGTGTTGATGTAATAGGAATGTAAATTTTTAAGATCTTCCTTGCCCCTAGGCTTAAGTGAAGCTGGAGCCTGTGATGGGAGGCTTGTTTTCAAGAGATACTTTGTGAGATTGGGCATTGGGTCAGGAGGGTTAATACGTTCTCTGAGCCTGGAGAAGGCTATATAATCCCTGATGTGGGGCTTTGCTTTGGGGCTCACTTTGGGAAGTGTTGTGTGATTTGACCAGATGTGACTCTGTGCAGCCACTGAGAGCCCCCCAGCTTTGAAAACCCAGATGCTGATGCTTCCCTCTCTGGTACCTGTGATTAGGTATGGATGTATGTAATGGTCAGACAGTTTGTAAACTTGTCTGCTTGATCTGTTTCTCTTGTAATTTCTGTCTGTATACTCTGAAGTTCAGAGTGCTGAACTTTTTTCCCCTGAATCAGGTAAATGATATGTTTGATTGATTAAATTAAGTTTGTTAACCCATTTTGAGTTGATTCCATTTAGCAAAGTAGATCTAAGAACCTGTGTTGGCAGTCACTCTGGGCATGCTGGGGTGTTTGCTGCTATAAATGACATCAAGAACAGGATCTGCAGTGTAAAAGGAAAGTATGGGGGGTGGGATAATTGTTTGTTTCCCACTTGGGGTAGCTGTGACTCTGTGAAGTCATGGAAGAGGAAAGAAGAACTGACTGCATACTGACTTCACTGAGCTAAGATGAGGAATAGTGAGCTGCCTCTATCTGGACTGGAGCATAAGCCAGGAGCAGGTGCCTCCTATGGGAAGAGAAGGAACCCAGGAGTTCAGAATTCAGCCACCAGACAAGATAAAGAATGTGTGACAAAGCAGGGGCACTGAATGAGTTTCCTTGCTGCATTCCACAGTTTGGGACACAGGGGTATGATGGACTTGTGTCTATGGTGGGTGGGGTGAAGTGCCATGGACCCCCAAGGACCCCACCCTGTTGGTTTTGTTGCCCAGCCACCTCACAGGATTGGGAGGCAGGGGCTCGAGCAGTGTGAGGGGAAGGACACCCCCCTCTTCCCAAGAGAACTTTATTTGGAAACTTGTTTTGCATTGAGATGATAATGCAATATACTTTGTGTTTGTTTAAGCCCCTCTGGCCACTTTTGGTAACTATAGATATGTATCTCGCAAATATAACCTAAGAAATGTTTAATGCTAATTCAAATGTAAATTACCTACCCTGTGGACATGAAAGATCTTAGGGACCAATGTAATGGGAATATAAATTTTTAAGATCTTCCCTGCCCCTAGGCTTAAGTGAACCTGGAGTCTGTGGTGAGAGGCTTGTTTTTCAAGAGATACTTTGTGAGATTGGGCAGTGGGTTAAGAGGGATGTTACATTCTCTAAGCCTGGAGAAGGCTATATAATCCCTGATGTGAGGCTTTGCTTTGGGGCTCACTTTGAGAAGTGTTGTGTAATTTGAACAGATGAGACTCTGGGAAGCCATTGAGAGCCCCCTGGCTTTGAAAACCCAGATGTTGGTCTTTCCTCTCTAGTAACTGTGATTAGGTATGGATGTATGTAATGATCAGACAGTTTGGAAGTCTTTCTGCTTGATCTGTTTCTCTGTCTTATAATTTCTGTCTGTATACTCTGAAATCTGGGGTGCTAACATTATTCCCCTGAACTAGGTAAAGGATATATGTTTGATTGATTAAAGTAAGCTTTTTAACCCATATTGAACTGCTTTCCTTTAGCAAATTAGATCTAAAGATCTGTGTTGGCAGCCACCCTGGGGATGTTGGGGTGCTTGCTGCTACAGTTGAGAAGTCTGGAAACCACAGCAGCTGCCAGTAATTCAGTGCCCTGAGGCCTGCTCCAGTCCAGCTGTGTCAGTGGGACCCATGCTGGGCTGCACTCCATGCCCACCCTGGTGCAATAAACCCTTCCTGTTGGCCTTTCATATAGTATTGGACTGGAAATCTGTTTCACTTTCTCATTTTCTGACTTCTGCTATTCTAGAAATTGTTTTTTATAGGCATTTTGAGTGACTTGGTGGAAGAGCTAAAGTAGGTACCTGTTTCTACTCTGCCATCTTAACTCCACCTCCCTCACCCTCCAAAGAATTCTTTTAAAATAATTTTTATGATTTATTTTTGGTAAATGTTTGACCTTTATGTATTATATATACCTATATAACCACATTGTATAACATATAGGTATATTACACATATACCTATATAGCCATGTAAAAATTTCTTAGGAATAAAGGGGTCATTAGTGGAAAAAGTTTGAGATGCCCTGTTTTAAACCATAACATTTCATTGTAGCTATCAGGTTATAGTAAGAAATTTTCTCAAATGTTTTTGCTTAAATTGAAGTATGCTCCATTTAGTTATTCCTTTGTTGTATCAATCTATGTGTTATGTCAAATAATAAATGAGCTTATCTTGGCGTGAATTACTTTGGATCATGTAACCATTCAATATACAATTACATGCAATTATGTAATTATATAATTGTCTTCTAAATGCTTACAAAGTTTCCCCTTAATAATGTTTTCTGGAACTTTCCCATATATAGAAATCAAGAACACTGATTGCTTTGCAATCCTGGGGCACTTCTCTTATTCTCCATGACTTTTCATAGCTTATCAATAATTGTTTATCAGTCATCTAGAATTTCATACTTCAGGGACAGATCTACAGAACTCAGTGAATTCACCTTCATGTTTCTTGGCACTCTTTACATCATAATGCATGGATCATAAACTTGAGCTAACACAATCAGTATAAGTAGTTTGGATATTATAAAGATAAATAGCTAGATAGATATTTATATGTATTCATATGTATGTATACATATTTATATGCATGTATAGATATTTATATGTATGTGTATGTATGTGCAAATAGATAGCATAAAGATAGATTTAGATAGATACATATATATCTGATATATATATGTATGTATGTGTATATAGATATAAAGATAGATATAACTAGTGCTATATCTATATATCTATAATATCTATTTACACATCCATATTTATATGTATAGATATAAAATATACAATATTACATTTTAAAACTAAGTCAACACATAAGTTACACCTATTTGTTTGACACAATTAAGTCATGTTTGCAAAAATTAGCTTCTCAGATTATGCCAGGTTTAGAACTAGACTATGTAAATATAAGTTAGAAATAACATTAAAAGTTTGTCAGTGTGAATAAGTAGGTGGTTACTGTCACTCTGGTAAATATAGACAAGGTGAACATTACAAGTATATTAGAACTGATTGAAATAACTTAATTCTGTTCAAAGTATTAGGAGAACGATGTGATGGTAAGCTCAGTTATCTGAATAATCTGAAAGTTATGTCTTCTGTTTGAAAGTTTAAAAAAAAAATAGAAACCGAATGTGAAAGAATGTAAAACAAATAGACTATTCTACTTTGAAAACAAAACAAGATTATTCTTCTTTGGTGATTCCTTGGTGCCTGAGAAAAGAAAGGATCATTTGACAAAGAAACATGATATAGGAATTATTATTCTCATGGCACACGTGAAATGTAGGTTATATTTAAGTAGCAACACATAGGACATAATTCATTGACACCCAATTCTTTCAAGGCACAATTTTGAAAGGTCACTTTCATGAATATAAAAGACCCCAGGAACTCTCTTAAAAAATTACTAAAGTTCATTTTTAAGTTAGTCATTATACATAGCTAAAAAATCAAGAAGAGAATCCTCAAGTAAAGATTACATTTTCATTTTAACCTCTATGTCAGTGTTTAATATTTCTGTCTGGAAAATGTTCAGGCCTTTAACCCAGCCAACCATCTTACTTAGGGAAAAAAAATTTATAAGATCTTTTCAGGTTAAAAATACAAAGATTATAAGAGTCAAGAAAAAGAGACAATTATACTTCACCTATCTTTTAGTAGTGAATCATCTATTATTTAACCAGGGTGTGGGAGGGGTATGAAGGGAAAGTCTTGCTTACTTACTATACTGGAATTTGACACTTCTGTTTCTATTCTTTTTTTTAAACAAATGCTTTATTAACTTCTGTTTTACATCATTCATTTCCGCCAGATTTTGAGTAAAAATCATTCCCCCCCCCCCGTTTTTCCCCTACCCCCACCCCAGAATAGCAGTCCCACAAGATATCACTTCCTCCAATCTGCTCTCTCCCATCCCTTCTCCCATACCCCCTTCAACTTTTACATTAGAGGAAGGTGAATCTTTGTGTCCCAATGCCTGCACATCTTATCTCCCCATTACAAGCAAAAGAGTATTAATAATAATATTTATATATATTAGAAACATTTCATGTTAAGACCTCAAATTTCAGATCCATTTCCTTCCTCCCTTGTCACCCATTTCCTCTGGGAAGTTAAGTAATTCAGTATATGTTGTATATGTCTAGCTATGCTAAACATTATCATAGTAGATATATTGTACAAGGCTGCTTATAATTCCCTCCCACTCATCCCACCCCCCACCTGGTCCATTTCCTACATGTTCCTGTCCCTCTTCTATAGTGGGTACTTCCAACCTCCCCTCCCCCCAAGGATGCCCTCCCATCCATCATCCCTCCTCTCATCCCCCTTCCCCCTATCCTACTGCAGGCTGAGATATCCCGTTTAGTATGTATGTCATTCTCTCCCTGAACCAAATTCAATGAGAATGTGATTTTGCCTTTTTTGCCTTCCTATTCTCCCCATCCCTTGCAATCACTTCCCATTGCTTCTTCTACATGAGATAGTTTACCCTACCCTGTCTCTCCCCATCTCCTCTTGCCACTTTCCTCTCTCACCTCATAATTTCACCCCTTCAGTATCCTCCCTTCCCAACAAATTCAACCTATGCCCTCTATCCATATATAACTGTAACCATATACACACACATTCACATATGTGTTCATATGACCACACACCCTTCTTCCATTATTTTCATAGTGAGAAAGATATCATCAGTCACAGTTATTGCTTTTCCATATAGGAATGTAAATAGTTCAACTTTGATAAGTTCCTTTTGATTTCTTTTCCCTGATTACCTTCTCAGGCATCTCTTCCTTCTTGTGTCTGGATGTCAAAGTTTCTATTCAATTCTGGTTTTTTCCTCAAGAATGCTTGAAAGTCCTCTATTCCACTGAATGACCATATTTTCCCCTGAAACAAAATACTCAATTTTGCTGTGTAGGTGACCCTTGGGTTCATTCCCAGTTCTTTTGCCCTCTGTAATATCATATTCCATGCCCTTCGATCCCTCAGTGTAGAAGCTGCCAGGTCCTGTGCTATTCTGATTGTGTCTCCGCAATATTGAAATTGTTTCTTCCTGGCTGCTTGGAGTATTTTCTCCTTGATCTGGGGATTCTGGAACCTAGCTATTATATTCCTGGGGGTTTTCTTTTTGGGATCTTTTTCAGGAGGTGATTGGTGGATTCTTTCAACCTCTGTTTTGCCCTCTGGATCTAAAACATCAGGGCAATTTTCCTTGAGAATTGCTTAAAGGGTGATTTCTAGGTTCTTTCTTTGATCATGGCTTTCAGGTAGTCCAATAATTTTTAATTTTCTCTCCTGGATATATTTTCCAGGTCAGTGGTTTTTCCCATGAGATATTTCATATTGCCTTCTAATCTTTCATTTGTTTGGGTCTGCTTAACAGCATCTTGATTTCTCATAAAGTCATTAGCTTCCATTTGCTCCAGTCTAACTCTGAAGGAATGAATCTCCTCAGTGAACTTTTGAGATTCTTTTTTCCATCTGGCAAATTCGACTTTTTAAAAGCATTCTTCTCCTCATTGCCCTTTTGGGCCTTCTTTGCCATTTGAGCTAGTCTATTTTTTAAGGTGTTGTTTTCCTTAGTCAGGCTGTTGACCCTCATTTCATACTTTTCCTGCATCCTTCTCATTTGTCCTTCCATTTTTTCCTCCACTTTTCTTATTTGAATTTTAAAGTCCTTCTTAAGGTCCTCTATGGCCTGCAACCCACTCATGTTTTCACCTGGGGCTTTGGAGCAGGACTTCTGACCTCACAGTCCTTTTCCCACTCTATGCCCCCCAAATAGGAGTCTAGGGTTGCATTTTTCTGTTTCCTTTGCCTTGGCATGTTGCCACTTAATTACTTGACTTTTGGGCTTGTTGCCACACTATGTCTTTGCTGACAGATAGGGGAATTTTTGTCCCGAACGTGTGGGGGGCAACTTCCGTTTCTGGCAAGCTGTAAACCCACCCACGACTTCCACCCTAAATCACAATCCAGATCCAGGGAGGTTAAAGCAAGAGTGATTACCCCCCCAAGACTGATCGCTGGATCTCCCTACAGTTCGCAGGCCAGGAGCTGGGGCTGCCTCTGAAAACTACAAAATGGCGTGTGTCCTCAGTGGCTTCTAGCCCCCAGGGGAGGAAGCCAACGCATTCCCCAAACACTGTTCCCAAAATCCATAGGGCACTAACCTCTCACTTTGCCCTAGGCATGTCTATGTTGATAATTCTGGAATCGCCACAGCTGCTGGTGTTCTGTGGTCTCTTCAGCCGGCCACTGGCCCTGACGCCCTGGGGCTAAAACCTCAGCTCACGTGGAACTAGGCTCTGCTGGGCTCGGTTCAGCTCGACTCCCCATACTCTGTGCACTGTGGGCTGCCGGTTCCCAGAGTGCTGCGCTGGTCCTTCCTGCAGGGCTGCTCAGCTGTCCTCAGCGGGAGGTTAGCTTCTCTGTGTTGTTCTGTGGGTGCTGGGGCTCCAGAAGTTGTACAGAGTCCCCTTTTACATAGTTTACATCTGGGGGCAGAGTGGCTTGGATGAGCTGTTTCTACTCCGCCATCTTGGCTCTGCCCCCTCTGTTTCTATTCTTACAAAACCATGTTAATTGTTTATTTCATCATCATATATTTACCCTCATTGTACTTTCTTTCTTTACCATCTTTAAAATGTCTTCAGTCTCAGGGGGTGGAGCCAAGATGTTGGAAAAAGGCAGCAACTTGCATGTGTTCGCTCTCACCCCCTACCCCGCTCCCTGTCAAACTCTTCTGAATACATCTAAATAATACCATAACATATTTCATCGAGCAGCAGAACCCATGAAAGGATGGGGTGAAATAATTTTCCAGCTAATGATAACTTAGAAGATCATCAGCAAAACTCACACTTGTGTGAGAGTGGAAAACAGAAAAGTGCTGGATGAATGAGCAGAGAGCAGTCATCAACAAAATAGGAGTAGACCTTGGGAGTCACTGAATCAGTAATGACATCAGTTGTTTCTGGTGCTTTCATTCAACAGTTGTCAAAGGGGTTGAATAATTGGTCACAAGGGGATTATAGTGGTATCTTTGCTAGCAATGAGTCAGGACTACATAGATTAGCCCGTATCCAGGTTGTAGTCTTGTTTGGTATTTCCACTGTGAGGAAAAGCGCATGCACAGTTGCACACTAAGTAGAGCAGAGACTCTAGTCACAGTTTCAGAGAAGGAAAAGTGTTTGTGATCACTCAGGGACTAGAGCACAGTCCAGGAGTGTAATAAACACATGTCTCTTTACATCATACCACTTGGAAAAATAAAAAATGTACAGGTTCCCAGAAGTATCTTTGAAAACAACTGCACAAAACCTCTGAAGTTTGGGAGAGAGCACCCTCAACCCTGGAAGCAGAGCCCTACTTTAAGAAAGAGTTAAAAAGCAAGTAATAGCCTGAGAGGTTGAATAAACACCAAAAAAAGTAAATTCTGACCATGGAAAGTTACTGTGGTGAAAAGGAAAATGAAAACACACACTCAGAAGAAGATAACAAAATCAAAGCTCATACATCCAAGAAAAGAAGAAAAATATGAAGTTTTCTCTGGCCATGAAAGAGGTCAAAAAGGATTTTGAAAATTAAGTAAGAGGGGCGGCTAGGTGGTGCAGTGAATAGAGCGCCGGCCCTGGAATCAGAAGGACCTGAGTTCGGGGCCGTCCTCCGACACTTAATCCATACAAACAAAAACCTAGCTGTGTAACCTTGGGCAAGTTACTTAACCCCAATTGCCCTAAAGGGGTGGCTAGGTGGCGCAGTGAGTAAGAGCGCTGGCCTCGGAGTTGGGATGACCCTAGATCAGATCCAGCCTCAGAAAATGAGCACCCACGCATAAATAATGACTAGCCGTGTAACCTTGAGCAAGTTACTTAACCCCAATTGCTTTAAAAATAAAATCAAGTAAGAGAGGTAGAAGAAAAATTGGGAAATGAAATGAGAATGATGCAAGAAAATAATTAAAAAATGGTTCAACAGCTTGCTAAAGTATACACACAAAAAGACTGAGTAAAATAACCCTTAAAGTCTGACTGGGCCAAATAGTAAAAAGTACAAATACAAATTCAGAGAAAAAATGCTTTAAAAACCAGAATTGGTCAAATGGAGAAAGCGGCACAAACATTCACTGGAGGAAAAAAAAAAACTCTTCAAAAAAGTAGAATTGGCCAAGTGCAAAAGAAAGTTAAAAAGTTCACTGAAATAAAATAATTCCTTAAAAATTAGAGTTGAGTAAATGGGAGCTAATGATTCTATGAGAAATCACAAAACAGTATAACAACACCAAAAGAAAGAAAAAAAAATAGAAGACTATGTGAAATATCTCATTGGAAAAAGAACTGACCTGGAAAATAGATCTGGGAGAGATAATTTAAAAAATTATTGCACTGCGTGAAAGCCATGATAAAAAAAAAAGCTAGATGAAATCTTTCAAGAAAGTATTAAGGAAAACTTTTCTGAAATTCTAGAAACAGAGGATAAAGTAGAAATTGAAAGAATCCACCCATCACTTCATGAAAGAAATCCCAAAATGAAAACTCCCAGGAGTATTATATCCAAATGCCAGAGCTCTCAGGTCAAGGAGAAAATACTGCAGGTAGAAAAGAGGGAAGGGAAGGGAAGGGAAGGGAAGGGAAGGGAAGGGAAGGGAAGGGAAGGGAAGGGAAGGGAAGGGAAGGGAAGGGAAGGGAAGGGAAGGGAGGGGAAGGGAGGGGAAGGGAGGGGAAGGGAGGGGAGCAGAGGGAAGGGGAGGGGAGGGGAGGGGAGGGGAGGGAAAGCCATCAAGAGCCACAGTCAGATAACACAATATTTTGCAATTTCTATTCTAAAGGATCAGAGGGCTTGGAATATAATAAATAAATAAAACCACCTAACCAGCAAAATGGAGTATAATCCTTCAGAGGGAAAATAATGGATATTCAATGAAATAAAGGACTTTTAATAATTCCTGATGAAAAGAGCAGAATTGAATATAAAATTTGAATATATAGAGAACTGACTTAAATTTATAAAATAAGACATTGCCAAATTGATAAATAACCAAAACATATAAAGTTTTCCAATGAAGTAATCAAAGCTATCTATAGCTATGTGGAAAATGTTCTAACTCAATATTGATTGGAGAAATGTGAATTAAAACTATTATGAGGGGGTGTTTAGGTGGCGCAGTGAGTAGAGCGCTGGCCCTGGAGTCAGAAGGACCTGAGTTCGGATTTGGCCTCAGACACTTAATGCACACACAAACAAAAACCTAGCCGTGTGACCTTGGGCAAGTTACTTAACCCCATTGCCCTCCAAAAAGGCAAAAAAAAAAAAAAAACCTATTATGAGATACTACTTCAAACTTAAGAGATTTGCTTATAGGAAAGAAAAAGAAAATGACAAATGTTGGAGGGACTCTGGGAAAAAACGAGACATTAATACGCTATTGGTGGAATTATGAACTGATTCAACCATTCTGTACAGCAATTTGGAACTATGCTTAAAGAACTACAGAACCATGCATATTCTTTGACATAGCAATACCACTACTATGTCTGTATTTCAAAAGAGATTTTTTTTTAAAACAGAAGGAAAAGTATTTATATATACAAAATATTAATAACAGTTCTTTTCTGGTGGCGAAGGATTGGACATTGAGGTGATATACATCAATTGAAGAATGGCTTAAAAAACCGTGGTATGTGATTATGATGGAATACATTATCCTATAAGAAATGAAGAGCAGGATACTCTCAGAAAAGCCTAGAAAAACTTTTATGAGCTGATGCAAAGTGAAATATACTCTATACAAAGTAACAGCAATATTGTATCATATAAACTGTGACTGATTTAGCCATTCTCAGCAATTCAACTATCCAAAACAAGTCAGAAAGACTTATGCTTGGGGGTGGCTGGGTAGCTCAGTGAATAGAGTATTGGCCCTGGAGTCAGGAGGACCTGAGTCCAAATGCGACCTCGTGCACTTAACACAAAAAGTAGCCATGTGACCTTGTGCAAGTCACTTAACCCCAATTGCCCTCCAAAAAGCAAAAAAAAATGGTGTCTGAATAGAGATTGAAGTAAAATCTTTTCTTTTGCTTTATTTTTCTTGAATGTGTTTTTTTGTCAATGTTTTCTTTCACAATATGACTAATATGGGCATGTTTTGCATGATTACAAATGTATAACCTATATCTAAATGATTGCATTCTCAATGAGGGGGGTGAGAAAGGAGGAAGGAATAGAATTTGGAACTCAAATTTTTAAAATTAAATGTTTTTTTTTTACATGTGACTGGGAAAAATTAAAAATACTAAATAATCATTGAATGAACCAGGAGTATGAACAAAATGTCTGCAGTTTCATTCATCATTTTATCATCCCACCCCCCCTTTTCTGCTCAATATAATCATCTCTGCTGGTGTTTTCAATATTTAATTCATTTAACTAATGAAGTACATGCCCTTCCATGTGAATACCCAAATCATGGTAATTTTAGGAATAAAGAATAAGAGTGAAACACCTCTCAGTGACTATTCTCACTGTCACCAATCAGAAGGTTATATGAAGAGTAGAATTGTCCTATCCATACCTTATACTTTTGATCCAATATATCTAAATTATATATAACAAGTCTCCCTTCTAAGACTCAAAGCTCTGCCTAAGCTATCCACTCCAGCATACCCATTAATGCAGTTGCTATTTACATGTAAAAGCCTTCCAGTGGAACAACTCATTTTCAATGTGCGGAGTCTAACCTTCATTAAATTAACAGAAAGTTGTCTGCCAAAATCCATTAAAAACCAAAACAAAAAAAAACAAAAAAAAAAAAAAAAAAAAATACCAGGAAACTAGGGGCGGCTAGGTGGCGCAGCTTCAGCCCTGGAGTCAGAAGGACCTGAGTTCAGGACTGGCCTCAGACACTTAACACACACAAACAAACAAAAAAAAAAAAAACCTAGCCGTGTGACCTTAGGCAAGTTACTTAACCCCAATTGCCCTCCAAAAAAAAAAAGAAAGAAAACAAAACAAAATACCAGGAAACTTTTGAGAAATATTATTGTGATGTTGTAGTAGCAGGCATGTTCTATTATCTCCTCATATAGAGTTTGTTAGATGGAATAAAGTCAAATTCATCAGGGAATTTGGAAAAGGCCACTAATGTTGAAGAGTTTAGCCAAGTTAAGGGGAACATATTTTTCATAAAGAGAGAGAGGAAGTTCTAATAAATCTAGAGCAAGAAAGAGATTTAATCACTGCTATGCCTTTGGCAACTTGTTTTTCGAGATGTGTAGAAGACGAATGGGAAAGAGATGAAACTGGAAATAGGGAAACCTAATAGAAGTTATCAAAAATATCCTGGTGGGAATTAAGACAAGTTCAAAGTACGATGGTGATTTTATGAGTGTAGAGAAGAGAAAGATATGAGATATGGTGTGGAGTTAAAATTTATAAAACTTAGCAGCTTATTGAATGTGGAGTGGGAGAGAAAGAGAAGAACCAAGGATGACTCTATGAATACAGACTTGTTTAAAAGAGAAAACAGTGGTGTCCCCCAAAATTTGGGAGCAATATGAATAAATATAATCATTGTATCCATCAGAAATGATGAGGTCCCTTGGGAAAGAGTATTGAAAGAAAAGAGAAAGGGGACTAAAACAGAACCAAGACCCATAAGCAGGGCATGGGATATAGCATAATAAGCGAGCAAGCATACTAAGGTGACTGAGCCTGATAGGTAAGACAGAATCTATAGATAGCAGTGCCATGTCATAAAAAGTGGGTTCACTTGTCCACATATTAAAATGTTGCAAAGAAGCCAAGGAGAATGAAAATACAAAATATCACCCCATGTAGCAAGCAAGAGATTGTTGGTAACCTTAGTGGTTTCAATGAAGTGTTTTGAGATAACAAACCAATTTGCAAGGAGCTGAGAAGTGAGTGTAAGGTGAAGAAGGGTTGCAACAAATAATACATTTTTCAGGATTCCATTTCCCTGAAAAACATTATGCCTTTAAGGGATTTTATTCTTTTTTTGTCTAAGTCTTATGAAATATTTTCCCAATATCTAGTGTGCATATGTGCATGTATCTAATAGAGTTATCTACCTATCAGAGATTAGAGAATAATTAATTTGTCTAGAAAACCAAGTACATGAAGGAAAGTGATATGTAAAAAGCCTAGAACAGTAAATAGAGTCATATTGTGAAGAGCTTTCAAAAGTTAGATGATTGTATATTTTATTCTGTAGATGACAGGGAATCACCAGTGTCTTAAGTAGGAAATTGTGATGATCAGACCTGTTTTCCAAGAATATTGGTATGCAGTAGCCTAGGAGAAAGGTGATGAAGGAATGCACTAGGCTGGCTGTTGTGTGATAAACACAAAAATAGAGAGATAGATAGATGTATGATATGTAGTAGAGGTTGAATCCATATCTTGGCAATTAATTAAATATGCTGGTTATGAATGAGAGTGAAGCAACAATGATTATTCTAAGATTTTGAACTTTGATTCCTGGGAGGTAATGTGGCTCTTAAGAGAAATAGGCACCTTAGAAAGAAGAGTGAGTTGTGGGGAAAATATAAGGAGTTGTATATTGAAATTTGAAATGCCTATGCATCATCTATTTGGAAAAACATCAACGGACAGTTGGTAATGAATAGCTGGAATTCAAGAGATCATAGATAAATATACAGATCTTGGAATTATCTGCAAAGAGGTGATAGTTGCAACAATGGTAATTGATAAGATCACCAAGAGAATGAAGAGAGAAAAGAGAAGAAAATCTACAGTAATGAGTACACTCTAACCTAGAGGGCAAATCATGACTGGTGACCTTGGAAGGGAAATTGAAATGGAATAACAAGAGAATTGATGGAAGGACTAGAAGAGACCAATGTCAGGGACACCCAAGGAAGATGTTTATGGGAGAACAGCATGATCATTTTTACATGTAACAAAGAGATAAAAGTATAGAGAATGAAAAGAGGCCAAAAGATTTCTCTATTAAGAGATAATCAACTTGGACAAAGCAGTTTCAGTTGATTTATAAGATTAGCTACTTAATTACCAGAGACTTAGAAGAGAATGAGTGGAAAGGAAGGAGATACAAAGAAAAGGAATACATACATACATGCATGCATGCATGTGTATGTATGGGAGACACAAAGAATAGGAATATATCATATATATTTGTAGATATATACATATATTACTATTCTTTCTGTCTCCTATACACATGTATATGTGTACATACATATATAAAGACATATATTACATGTGTGTATATGCATGCACATGTGTAGTATATATGTGTAAATATATTGGATTGTGTGTATATGTATATTTGTGTTTATATGTATATTTGTGCTTATATAAACACTTTTAGGTTCTCATGGAATTTTTTGAAGGATAAAGGATACTTGGGAATCTTTGTATAAAACAGAGAAGGAGCCAATAGATAGATAGAAATTTAATATTTTAATAAGTAGGGCATTGTAGGGGGGAAGCCAAAGAAGACATGAACTGATAATATTAAGGATTTCTGACTTTGTTAATTATAATCCATCAACTGTTGAGGTTTGGGGTTTAGGGACCCCGAAATACTGACACACTGGATCTTGCTGAATGAATTCAACTCTAGTCTTCTCTCAGCCAAATTAAAACAAAGTTTATTAAAGTTTCATCATTTTGGGTAGACTCTTGAGGAGCCTAAGCATTTGTGATACTTGTATTGACAAGCAGACCAGGATACTCTGGCACAGACTGAGTATGAGCTAGATTGACTTTGTGCCCCTTCATGGAGGCAAGATAGATTTCATATACAGAAAAATTGTGGGAGGGATTTAGGGGTGGTGTGCAGGAGGAGCCTAAGGAGGATCTCCAGGAGCCAAGGGAATGGAATTAAGGGGAGGAAGTAGCTGAAGGCTACCTAGAGGTAGCAGACAATGGAGGGCTAGTCTCCTTTAAGAATAACAGATTTGTCATAGATATTTTGATAGGATCAAAGGTGAGACAAAGCTGAACCTACCTGGAGATAACAGACAATAGAAGCCTAGGCTAGGTTAAAGATAACAGATTTAGTCATGGTGGTAATGGAAGGGTTATGACCTCAGGTGAATGCCAGATCCAGTGGGAAGATTCAAGGAGTTCAAGGATGTTCCCAGAGACCATACCCCATCACAACCAATTCATTAACCACATTTTATGAACTTGTATATTGTTGTCTTTGATTATACCTTTTATGCCAGCCACTTTTGTGGTGATGTAGAACTTCCATCAGAACCAGAAAGATACCCATTCAAATTCTGCCTTTGTTACATACTAGCTATGTGACTCATGACAACTTATAGAATCTCTTCAATGCTCTAAAGCTAGGTAGTGCTAGACTGTAATTTTTAGGAGTGTTATTCACCTGCATTGGGAGAAAGAGTTTCCTTCCTTGTAATTTCTAACAACAGTGAAAACAATGAAAAAAAAGTTTAGTCTGCATCCATATCCTTTCTCTTCTGGTAGATGATCATCTTTGATTTATTATTTCTTTTCTCTTGTTCTTCCTATATTGTGTCCCTTACTATTTATGAGAACAAGATTGCTAATTTTATACTGGAAGTATATTTAGGCCTTTTCATTTTTAATTTTCAAGTCCAGTCCACATGATTATGTTTGCAAGACTAGGCAAATTTGCTTTTGTCAACATTTAAAGGAGTTCTTTATCATTGTCCAGAAGCCCAGCATTAATCTTTTCAGTCATGGTTCAGATATCCAAATTTCATTTTCAGTCACTATCTTCTTAACCATCTATTCACTCCCCAAATTCACTTCTTTTTCTGAATCCTCTATCTTCATTCACCAATTATTATGGAAAATATCACCAGGAGACCCAGTTGTCCATTTCAAGATTGTTTAAATGCAACAATAGATTCCCTTGCCTTCAACTGGCCTCATAAAAACAGGTCTCTGTCACCGTCCCACTTCAAGAAATTACCTATCTCATTGAAGAGTCAGATGTGTTTACTGTAAATCATAACAAACATTTATAACTCTCATCTATAAGAGACTGTGCTACCTCTAAGGGAATTCTTTTTTTTTTGAGGGGGGAGGAGCAGATAAAGAACCTCAGTTTCTTCCTAATTATTTCAGTATTAAGCAATGTCACCTTAGCAACTGACTGGGGCACTATTGGTAATTGTTCTTTGTTATCAGTCATCTTAGGTAAAGGCAAGGATGATTGTTGAGACATGACTTGAAGTTCTCCTGTATGCCTTCCTTTTTGTGGCATCATTTATTTTGATAGAGAGAATAAAATTTCCCTTTACTACCAAGATAAGAATGTATGAAACAACTTAATAATTTAAGCTGTTAAAGCATGGAGTGGATTGCCTTGCCTTATGAGTCAATTTGCTCTCCATTACTATAGGTGCTCAACCAGAGGTTTTATGGCCACTTGTCACAATTATAGGTCCCTGCAGTACTGTTTAAAATATAGGATTGGACTAGATGATCCCTAAAGAAACTTCTCGGTCAAAGCTTACAAATTCATTAATATGTCATTGTCCAAATACAATGTAGTACAATATAAAAATTCAATATGGTATAAATAAAATACATCATGATATAAGATATACATATATTAAAGATGGGATATGTATCAGGTAAGAGAGTATAGCTAAACACAGACCCTACTCTCAAGAAGCTTATAATCTAAAGTTTAATGTAAAGGTATTTTTAGAAACTATATCAGATTGCATGCCACCATGAGGGATAAAGGGGGAGGAGAGGGAGGAGGAGAAAATTTGGAAGCAACTGAATGTTGTAAATTAAAATTAATTAAACACTATTTTTTAAAAAAAGTTACTAAAAAGTGAAGCTTATATTCTTGCTCTATAGTCTCATCTATAAACTATATTACAAAACAAAGCAACATATACAATCTGAGGGCATATTTTTAGATGATGGATGATCAATTGCATTTGAGCTATTGTCTAAATGATTAATAGAATTTCCCAAGGTGAAGGAGCAGAGGATTTACTAGATATACACAAAGGTGCATCGAGATAAATGGCTATTTTCTATTATTAATAACCAAATTAGGGTTGTTTTTCTTCATTCTATTTTCTCATTCAGGGATGGGTCAGGTGTTGAAGGACAGGGTTGACTATGAGATTGACTTAATTCTTCTGTAACTTTCTCCTCAATTTTGGGCAGGACTCTACCTAAGAAAACTTTCTTCTGATTGAAGTGTAAATATAATCCAATCTAGGGGAATTCCAGAACTGAAAGCATTAGACTCATGTCCTTGAAAACCCACATTGTTCAAGGGTAGTGGTCTAAGTGGAGATGGATAATTTTTTTTTTTTTCTGTCCAGAGGCTCCTGAGTTTCATGATCAAGTGAAATTCTCAGACGGAAGAGACTGAGGGTGTTTAGCCCATCCCCTCATTAGAAAAATATACCAACTCATTAATTGTTCCCCAATCAGGGTTGATTTTCACTTGTCAAGGGCACCATTTTTTCCAAAGCATTCAGCGATCTCCATGGATTTGTCTTTGGTTACTGGGAGACATCACTGATCATCAATTTACGGATAATTTGCTAGGCAAAATAATAAATTGATTTTTAAACATCAAGAAACCTTGTCTCTTGGGGTATTTATACATCACAATGTACATGGTTGGAATAGAGAAGTAAAAGAAAAATCCACTTGGCCTGGAATATTTAGTAGGAGAAATATGAGATAATGAACTAAGGCAGAGTACTTTGGCAAAGGCTTATAGAGTGGCTTAAATGCCTGACAAGGAACTGTGAAGCTTATTCAGCAGACAATAGGGTATCACTGAAGATTTTGGAAAGGAGAGGAGAATGTCTGAAAAACAAAAAAAAAGCTATTCTGGCAGAGATGAAAAAAAAAAAAGATGGGTTGGAATGAGGTGTGAGACAAGAGATAGAAGAGCTGTAATGAGGTTGTTTTAATGGTTCAGATTAATGGGAACCAGTTCTGTACGTGGGTGCTGGTAATAACAACAGAAAGAAATATTTGAAGGTCAGAAATACTTTGATTCACTGCTTTAAAGTGTGTGTGTGTGTGTGTGTGTGTGTGTGTATGTGTGTGTGTGTGTGTGTGTGTGTGTGTGAAAGAGAGACAGAGAGAGACAGAAACAGAAACAGGGCCTAAGATTCATAAAGATAACTAAATCAAGTATGACAAACTATTATTTTAACTGCAAGTAGTAAAATGGATAATATCAATCTAAGGTGGAGAATTTGCATTTCTAGTTTCTTTTAGTATTAAAAAAAAGTATTCACAGTGGACAGTAGCTAATGACTACATGACATTAAACTACTTTCAGTAATAGCCTGAAGCTTTAATTAACAGATGTAAACATAACTTTAGTATCTCCTTTTGAACCAATTAGTTGTCTTCTGAGATTAATTAAATTAATATGCAATTTGAGAATAATGTATCTTTTCTGTTCTAAAAGTTTGTTTTCTCTTGATTGGTTTAACAAAATGATTGTGGCAATCTTATAAGCTTTAATGAATATTATAAGTCTTGTAATTCTCCACTTAAAAATTCTAACGAAATTATCTTTTTCTCTTGGTGATTTCAAAGTGGAAGAAAATATCCCTTATGGTGTAGAGTTATGGATTTAAAAATTAAATGTAAATACTATATGAAAAGTTAATGATTCAAAAATATGAGTTCTGGAGTGCACTTTTTCAGCAAATTGAAAAGTAGAGCTTTTAAAGTAAATTACTTCTCATGACTAAAGTTTATTAAAGTATGTGGGGAACATTAAGGTCACAAAGATTTATTTTTCGAATTAAAAAAAAATTAGATGACTACCAATTGATATATTCCTCTTCTGTGTTTTCACAACATACATATATTGTTCCTATAGAGCACTGGGGCCAGTGTCTTTTCTCTCCTCATATTCTCCCAAAGATGAAAAGTCTAAGTGATGAAGGCAATGTGGCAAGAACAACACCACCCAAATTAATCACTGGTAATCTATGCTGTGGCCTTGCTCCTTCTTCACTATCAATCATAATTGTAAATGAGGCCATGGAGGACTATAGGAAAGCAAAATGTTTCTGTGCAGTGAACTCTCACACAGTCTACCCCACTTGAAAAAAAGTTATGAATATATATATATATATATATATATATATATATATATACACACACACACACACACACGTAATCTTACTTTTTCCTGAAATACATGCATGCCTAGTACTAAGAGAGGTTCATATGAATATCTGATTCTAATAAAGACAAGTGTAGAAATATATTGTTGAGGGTGAGTAGTTTAATTTTCCTTGAGGATGTAATCAATAATCTAAATCATTTAAACAAAAGAAAATAAAATAAATACTGTTTTCAGATAATAAAAAAAAGCAATATGTCCACTTTACCAAATGCATTGACATGGTGTTATATTGTTGGAAACCTTTCAGTTAAAAAAAAAAGGTTTTATTTGATGAAAATGGACATTAAAACAATATATAAACATCCTTTTAAAATGTTAGTGATAGATGGTTGAATTTTAAAAATACATAAATAATAAAAATAAATGCATAATTTAAATTTATAAATAATAAAAATTATATATGTATATTTATGTGTATATGTAAATTTATATATGCATATGCTTGTAAATAGATAGATAGATAGTATATGTGTGTATTATGTGTGTATCTTACAGATTATTTGGATGTTTGATATTTTTTCATCCTCATCCAATCAATCCTCTCCTCTCATTGATTTTTCATAGAAATATGTTAAATTAAGAAGTATCTCCATGATTCTTCTTCCTAACCATCTACAAGTTTATGAGATAATCCACTCTCTGTATAGTTGCTCTACTTCTCTTTTATAAAGTAAATAGTTTTAATGTTAATGAGATATAAGATCTTCCACTTTCCCGCATCAATAAGCCTCACACACAGCCCATTAATGGAAGTTTGCTTAAAGGAGGCTGGCTTGTAGGAAGGCTTTCATACCTTTTGTTAATTTCTAACTGGGAACATAGTCATGAGGGTTGTGATGCCTTCTTGACTCTGAAAAGATATATATATATATTCTGAGTTGATATTTTGCTTTGGGGGCTCACTTATGGGAAGGATCTTGTGATGTCCTGGTCAAGATTCTGAGTGTCTATGTGTTCAGAGCTCCCCAAGTGCTCAGAGAAAAGGCTCTCAATTCAGGGATATATATATATATATAAAGTATATAGTTGATTCAGGCAATCAGAGCCCTGTCTCTTCCTCTTTATTTCTCTGCTTGTATTTTCTCTGAAGTTCAGGGTGCTGACTTTTCCGCTGAATGAATGAATGTGATTAATAAAGATTGTTGAACCCTTAAACAGATATCTTTCCTAGTAAAGCAGATCTAAGAAACAATGCTAGCAGCGATACTGGGTATGCCAGTGTGGTTGCCACTACAATAGTGTACGATGTACACTATTATTTCCGTCGCATAAGAAATATATACAAATAGTCTTCTATGTCTGTGCATTTTTCAGAGACAAAAAAAAACAACAACTATATTTAATGTTATTTGTTAAGAATTTATTTTCTGAAGCTGAATATAAAGGTATTTAACATGATCAGAGATTTAGAAAAGGAAGTAAGTATACAGGTCATCTAATACAACTTTCTTTTTTACAGATGAGGTCAGAAAGCCTCAGAAAAGTGAAGGGAATTGCTTAAAGCCAAATAGGTAATAAATGGCAGGACCAGAAGTTATTTACAGAACTCCTGACTTAATTTGATGATCTTGCTACACAACATAACACTGTCTCACTCAAAACAGTAGACTAAAAGAAGCTCTGCTCTCTTTGTTCTTGGGAGTAGGTATTTCCTAACGTAAGGAGACAACATAAAGAACAAAGTAATGAAATACTAAAATATTTTCTCAGCATTTGTCCACCTGCTTCTTATGACAAGGAGTATAGTTCTAGACTTTGGAAAAAATTAAGTGTAATTTAACTAGAAAATCATTCTAAATAAGGTTATATTGAAAAAAGCTAAATTTGTTAATTATTTCAGGTAGTTCTGTAGTTTATTTTCTAATGTTCCTTAAGTCTATTCTCATATCATCTGCAATGGACTATAGTTTTGTTTCTTCAGTGTCTATTATTATTTCTTCATTTTTTCATCTTTTTGTTTTAGCTAGCACTTCGAATATAGCATTGAATAATAATGGTGATAGAGCAGAGCCAAGGTGGTGGAGTAGAAACAGCACGTCCAAGGCACTCTCGCCCCAGATCACCTCCAAACTATGTAAATGGGGACTCTGAACAACTTCTGGAGCCCCAGGACCCACAGAACAACACAGAGAAGCTAACCTCCCGTTGAGGACAGCCCAGCAGCCCAGCAGGAAGGTCCAGCGCAGAGAAATGAGAAGGATGCAGGAAAAGTATGAAATGAGAGTTAACAGCCTGACTGAGGAAAACAACACCTTAAAAACAGACTAGCTCAAATGGCAAAGGAGGACCAAAAGGGCAATGAGGAGAAGAATGCCTTAAAAAGTCGAATTTGCCAGAAGGAAAAATAATCACAAAAGTTCACTGAGGAGATTCATTCCTTCAGAGTTAGAATGGAGCAAATGGAAGCTAATGACTTTATGAGAAATCAAGATACTGTTAAGCAGATCCAAACAAATGAAAGAATAGAAAGCAAAGTGAAATATCTCGTGGGAAAAACCACTGAACTGTAAAATAGATACAGGAGAGACAATTTAAAAATTATTGGATTACCCAAAAGCCATGATCAAAGAAAGAACCTAGAAATCACCCTTCAAGCAATTCTCAAGGAAAATTGCCCTGATGTTTTAGATCCAGAGGGCAAAATAGAGGTTGAAAGAATCCACCAATCACCTCCTGAAAAATATCCCAAAAAAGAAAACTCCCAGGAATATTATAGCCAGGTTTCAGAATCCCCAGATCAAGGAGAAAATACTACAAGCAGCCAGGAAGAAACAATTTCAATATTGTGGAAACACAATCAGAATAGCCCAGGACCTGGCAGCTTCTACACTGAGGGATCGAAGGGCATGGAATATGATATTGCAGAGGGCAAAAGAACTGGGAATGAACCCAAGGGTCACCTACCCAGCAAAACTGAGTATTTTGTTTCAGGGAAAAATATGGTTATTCAGTGGAATAGAGGACTTTCAAGCATTTTTGAGGAAAAAAACAGAGTTGAATAGAAAATTTGACATCCAGACACAAGAAGCAAGAGATGCCTGAGAAGGTAATCATGGAAAAGAAATCAAAAGGAACTTATCAAAGTTGAGCTATTTACATTCCTATATGGAAAAACAATAACTGTGACTGATGAAATCTTTCTCAGTATGAAAACAATGGAAGAAGGGTGTATGGTCATATGAATACATATGTGAATGTGTGTGTATATGGTTATAGTTATATATGGATAGAGGGCATAGGTTGTATTTTTTGGGAAGGGAGGATACTCAAGGGATGAAATTATGAGGTGAGAGAGGAAAGTGGCAAGAGGAGATGGGGAGAGACAGGGTAGGGTAAACTATCTCATGTAGAAGAAGCAAGGGGAAGTGGTTGCAAGGGAGGGGGAAGAATAGGAAGGCAAAAAAGGCAAAACCACATTCTCATTGAATTTGGTTCAGGGAGAGAATGACATACATACTAAATGGGATATCTCAACCAGCAGCAGAATAGGGGGAAGGGGGATGAGAGGAGGGATGATGGATGGGAGGGCATTCTTAGGGGGAGGGGAGGTTGGAAGTACCCACTATAGAAGAGGGACAGGTTCAAGTAGGGAATGGACCAGGTGGGGGGTGGGATGGGTGGGAGGGAATTATAAGCAGCCTTGTCCAATATATCTACTATGCTAAGATTTTGCATAGCTAGACATGTACAACATATACTGAATTACCTATCTTCCCAGAGGGAATGGGTGACAAGGGAGGAAGGGAATGGATCTGAAAGTCAAGGTCTTAAAATTAAATGTTTCAAATATATATATATATATATATGTGTGTGTGTGTGTGTGTATATATATATATATATATATATATACTATTATTAATACTCTTTTGCTTATAATTGGGAGATAAGATGTGCAGGCATTGGGACAAAAAGATTCACCTTCCTCTAATGGAAAATTTGAAGGGGGTATGGGAGAAGATATGGGAGAGCACAGATTGGAGGAAGGGATATCTTGTGGGACTGCTATTCTAGGAGGGTGGGTAGGGGAAAAACGGGGGGAAAAATTGTAACAAAATCTGGTGGAAATGAATGATGTAAAACAGAAGTTAATAAAGCATTTGTTTAATAATAAAAAATAAAATAAAATTATTAATCTGTTAAAAATACCAAAAAAAACTAAAATAAAAAAAAAACAAAAATACAAAAAATAAAAATAAAAAAGAATAATAATGATAATGGATATTCCTGCTTCATTCATTTACAGCATTCATTATGCCTATTATAGATAATTCTTGCTCTTGGATATAGAGAGATAATACTTAACATTTTAAAAAAAGTTCAATTAGTTTCTCTGCTTTGTACTGTTCTTATAGGAATGATAGTTATATTTTCTCAAAGGCTTTTTCTGCACTAATTGATATAATCATAGAATTTTGTGCCTTTTGTTATTGATTAAATAAATTATGCTTATAATTTTTCTCATATAGAATCAGTCCTCCATTCATGGGATAAATCCCATTTTGTCATAGCTTTTCATCATTGTGATATCTTACTGTAGACTCCTTAATAGTATTTTTTTTTTGTAATTTTTGTCAATATTCATTAGGTAATTTTCCTAACATTTTGTCTCTGCTTTTGCTCTCAAAATTTTAGGTATCAATTTGGTAGGACTTTTATTACTATTTTTTCAAATATTTATATGCTATGGGAATTTCTTGTTTTTTTTTTTTTAATTTGGAACAATTTACTTGTAAATATATCATTCCCCCAACCCCATCCCCAGGAAGCTCATTTATGGTTTATTCATGATTTTATCTTTACTAAGGTGGTTTCAAGTATTCTATTTCCTCTTTTGTCAATATGGAGAATTTATATTTTTACAACTTTTAATCTATCTCATTAGATTATCAGTTTTATTGGGATACAATTGGTCAAAATATTTCCCAATAATTGTTTTAATTTTAATTTTGTTTGTTATTTATTTTGTCCTTTCCAGTTTTGATACTGGTCATTTTGGTTTTCTTTCTTTTAAAAAAGATCAAATTAACTTATGTTTATCTTTTTATAATTAAAAAATAAAACTTGCTCCTAGTTTTATTCTATTCAATTTAAAGATGTTTAATTTCATTAATTCCTCCTTCAATTTTTAAAAATTTCTATGTTGTCTCTTAATTTGAGATTATAAATAATTTTTTCCTAATTATTTTTGTTGCATGCACAATTCATTGATCTCCTCGTTCTATTCTTTACATAAGTGATTAGAGATATATACATCCCCTTCAATATTGCTTTGGTTACTTGCCACAAATTTTGTTATGCTGTGTTATTATTGTCACTATCTGTAATCAAGTTATTGTTTCTATGATTTTTTCTTTGAATCATTAATTCTTCATGAGTAGATTATTTTGTTTCCTAATTATTGTTTTAATTTCTTCTTCATTTGGTGTTGCATTCAGCCTTTTCATTTTTGATAGTGGTAATTGGATTTTCTTCTTTCTTTTTTAAATCAAATTAACCAAAACTTTTTTTCCCCTATTTTATTGTATTTTTTGTTTTTTACTTGTAAATATATCATTCCCCCCTGCCCCCCATCCCTAGGAAGCTCATTTATGGTTTATTCACTTTTTTTAAACTAAGTATTCTATTTCCTCTTTTGCCAATATGCAAATTATATTTTTACAAATTTTTATCCATTTCATTACATTATCATTTTTATTGGAATACAATTGGTTAAAATATTCCTTAGTTTTATTTATTAGTTCAATAGATTTCTTAATTTGAATTTTATTAATCTCTCCTTTGGTTTTGAGAATTTCTAATACTTTAACTGTATATTTTAATGTGTTCTTTGACTAGCTTTTTTATTTGCACGCACAATTGATCTCCTCTTTCTCTATTTTATTCATGCCAGCATTTATAAAATAACTTCTCCTAAGAACTGCTTTTGCAACATCCTATAATTTGTGGTATGTTGTCTCCTTATTATCATTCTCTTGGATGAAGTTATTGATTGTTTCCATGATTTGTTGTTTGAACCACTCATTCTTTAGGATTAGGTTATTTAGTTTCCAATTAATTTTTAGTCTCTCATTCCATGGCATTTCATTACATATGACTTTTATTGCATCATGATCTGAACAGGATGCATTTAACACAGCTGCCTTTCTACATTGGGTAATGAGGTTTTTATGCCCTACTACCTGGTCAGTTTTATTGTAGGTGCCATGTATTGCCCAGAAAAAGGCATATTCCCTGCTATCATCATTAAATTTTTTTCCACAGGTCTACCAGATCTACCTTTTGAAAAATTCTACTCAGCTCCTTAACTTCGTTCTTGTTTATTTTAAGGTTAGATTTATCTAGTTGGGGGAGGGGTTGAGGTCCTCCACTAGTATAGTTGGGCTGTCAATTTCTTTCTATAACTCCCTTAACTTCTCCTCAAAGCCTTTTGATGCTATAACCCTTGGTGCATATATGTTTAATAATGTTATTACTTCATTGTCTATGGTACCTTTTGGCAGGATATAGTTTCCATCTTCATCTCTTTGATTAGATCTATTTTTGTTTTTGCCTTTTCTGAGATCAGGATTGTTCCCCCTGCTTTTTTTTTTTTACTTCAGCTGAAGTGTAATATATTCTGCTTCAACCTTTTACCTTTACCCTGTGTGTATCCTTAAGATTCAAAAGTATTTCTTGTAAACAACACATTGTAGGATTATGATTTTTAATCCATTCTGTTATTTATTTCTGTTTTATGGGAGAGTTCAACCCATTCACATTCACAGTTATGATTACTGTTTCTTTCTCTCCATCCTATGCTTGCTTTTCCCATTTACACTTTTCTTTCTCCTTTCTCCCTTTCCCTCTTAAGAAGTGTTTTGCTTTTGACCAGCTCCATCAATGTTCCCTCCCTTCGATCCATCCCCCTCCCTTTTTTCCCCTTTGCCCTTACTACATTTTCCCTCCTTTCTATTCTTCCCTCTATTTTTTCCCCTTTCCCCTCCTAGTGTGTGTAGGGCAAGTTAGATCCCTACATTTAACTGAGTATGTTATTCCCTCCTTGTGCCAAATCTGAGGAAAGAAAAGCTCAAACAATGCTAATCTCCCTCCCTTCTTTCCCTCTACTGTAATGTGTCTTTTTGACTCTTCAAGTGAATTAATTTACCCTTTTCTGCCTCTTTCTTTTCTATTTGTCCCATTAAAATATTTTTCTAGAATTAAATTAGGTTTTTTTATCAGCACATTAAATCAAATTAAACCCACACCCTCTGTCTACACATTTCACTTCTATATGATATGATAAAGATAAAGTTATCAAGTGTTGTATAATCTTCCCATGTAGGGATATAAACAGTTTGTCCTTATTGAATAGCATATTTTTCCACCTTTCTCTGTTTACCTTTTTATGCCTCCCTTGAGTCTTATATTTGAAGATCAAATTTTCCATTAAGCTTTGGTCTTTTTATCAGGAAAGTCCCCTATTGCGCTGAAGTTCCATCTCTTCCCCTAAAAGACTGTTCAGTTTGCTGGGTAGTTGATTGTTGCAGCAAGCACCCCAGCATCCCCAGGGTACCTGCCAACACAAGTTCTTAGATCTGCTTTTCAAAAGGAAAGCAGCTCAAAATGGGTTAACAAGCTTACTTTAATCAAAATACATATATTACCTAGTTCAGGGAAAAGGTCAGCGCCCCAAACTTCAGATTATATAGACAGATCAAACACACAGGCTTCCAAACTGTCCAACCATTATCAATATCAAAATCAGTTACCAGAGAGGGAAGCATCAACATCTGGGTTTTCAAAGCCGGGGGCTCTCAATGGCTGCCCAGAGTCTCATCTGGTCAAATCACACAACACTTCTCAAAGTGTACCCCAAAGCAAAGCCTCTCATCAGGGTTTATATAGCCTTCTCCTGGCTCAGAAATTGTAACAACCTCCTGGACTCACTGCCCAATCACAACGTATCAAGGTGTGGGCTTTCCTGAAAAACAAGTCTCCCCCCACAGGCTCCAGGTGCACTTAAGCTAGGGGCAGGGAAGATCTTTAAATCTGCATTTCCATTACATTGATCCATTATTGTAATCCAAGCTCCTCTGGTTTTTGGAATATCATATTCCAAGCCCTCCATTCTTTAATATAGAAGCTGCAAATTCCTGCATAATCCTGGCTGTGGTTCCATGATAGTTGGATTCTCTCTTTCACACTGCTTGCCAGATAATTCTGGAATTTGGCTACAATATTCCTTGACGTTCTCAATTTGGGATCTTTTCCAGGAGGTGATTGCTAGATTCTTGTGATTACTTAGTTGCCCTCTGTTCCTAGGACCTCAGGACAGTTTTCCTTGATGATAGCTTGAAAGATGCTATGCAGGCTTTTTTTTTTATCCTGGTTCTAAGGTAGAACAATAATTCTAGAATTATTCCTCTTTCTATTTTTCTTTCTATTTCTATTATTTCCTTCTTTCTATTTCACAGATAACTTGTTTTTCCAATGAGGTATTTTGCATTTTCTTCTATTTTTTTCATTCTTTTATTTGACTGATTCTTGATGTCTTATTGAGTCATTAGCTTCCACTTGCCCAATTCTAATTTTAACATATTATTTTTATTGGTTAGCTTCTGTACTTCCTTTTCCATTTGACCTATTCCACTTTTTAAGGAGTTTGGTGTACTTTTTTCCATTTTGTCAATTGTATTTTAAAGGATTTTTTTTCCAATTTTTCTTCTACCTCTCTTATTTGCCTTTTAATAATAATAATTTAATAATCCTTCTTCAGCTCTTCCAAGAGCTTGAGACTTGAGAACAGTTTAAATTCTTTTCAAGGTTTCAGATATGGGTGGATTGACCATGTTGTCCTCTTCTGAATTTGTGTTTTGATCTTCACTGTCACTGAGAGATATCTCTATGGTCATTATTTTTCTTTTATTCTTCTAACTCTTGTTGCTTGCCTTTTTTCTGACTTTTAAATTTGATCTCTGCTTCTGGGGCCCAGGGGGTAATATCCCTGCCTTCATGTGCTAGGGTCTTTGTCCTTGTTTACTGGTTTACTGTGCTGGGGTCTCAGGTGCTGGCAACTGAATGGTCTGGTAGTTTATGTGGTGCTAAGCTGGAGCTGCTGGTAGTGAATGGTGTGTGCCCGGTGTTGGCACTTCCCTGTTTCTCCACCCTGAGGCTCAGGATCTCACACTTCTCCACTGAGGTGGGGCTTCTTGAAGACTTGCACTTCCTGTCCTATACTATTCCCCTTCAGCCAAAGCAAGAGGGAACTTTCCTGTTTATTCTCATAGGCTCCTGAGTTAAAAGAGTTATGTAGCCTGTGTTTCTGATGCCTCAAGTATCCCAGGATATTTTTCCTGGGGCAATATTTTCTGGGTTTGAAAAACCCTGTAAGGGAGGGTGAGAGTGATTTACTGCTTACCCCACCATCTTGGCTCCCAGTAGTTTAAATAGATGGCTTTCAAACATTCAGTCTATGGGCTGATACACGAGGAGATGTTGCTGCCACTGCCACAGGCCTTGCACAGGAATCTGTTTTTCTCTCACCCAATTTGGAAGATGCCCCTCCAGCACTGAGAGGTCTGGGAATCACCACTGCTGCCAGTGATTCAGTCCCCTGAGATATGTTCTAGCTTTGGTAGGGTTGGGTCTACACTGGTGCAGTCTGTGTACTAGATTGGCTCCTCTCTAAGCCCAGTGCAACAGAACCTTACTGTTGAATTCCCAGGTTTTCCTGGGTTGGAAATCTGCCAAATTCTGTCTCTGTGAATTCCACCACTCTAGAATCAGTTCAGATTCACTTTTTAGAAGTATTTTAAGGGGTTTGGGGGAGAGCTTTGGTAAGGCCCTTCTTTCATCTTGGCTCTGCCCCCACTCATGAGATTGCTGGTTATTTTATTTCTAACTAGTTTTTATTCTGTGCTTCCTAAATAAATTGCTTAGTGTAATTTTTATTCCATTGTGGTGTGAAAAATATGTATTCAATCTTTTAGTTTTTTGCATTTGTGGGGTTTTTTATGCTCTTATACATTTTCAAATTTTGTGAAGTTGTCATGACTGGCTATAGAAAAGGTATACTTCTTTCTATTACTTGTAGCTTTCTTCAGCTGTATATCATATCTAACTTTTATAAAATTCTATTCACATTTTTAAATTTTTTAAAATTTATTTTATGGTTATATTTTTTTAGTTCTAAGAGGGGAAGTCTGCAATAATCTTCTTTATATTCCCTACAGTCAAACTCTGGTAAGTATTGGCTTATGGCTTACTGAGTATACCAGAAGAGTTAAGATATAAATTACGTATTTCAGCAGGTCTTTCCTCAAACCATGACTGTGGATTAAAGGGAGAAGAGAATGAACATTTCTAGAAATAACATTGGAAAAAACAAAACAAAACAGAATGGATTACAACTTTTTTGTCAGCAGAACCTAAAGGAGGGAAAGGTTTCGATTGATTAGATTTGAAAAATCAAAAGATCAAAATTTCTTTTTATAAGGTAATATTACTCTCAGTTGAAAATTTGAATACAACTGGTCATTTATACACCACTAATAAACATTCTGGAATATACAGATATAGATATATAGATATACATATATATCATTAATTATTAATTTTTATAAAATATATATATACATATGTATATGTGTGTTTGTTTATGTATAAATATATATGTGTGTGTATATATATATATATATATATATATATATATATATATGAAGAGATAAATAGGAGAGGCAAGGGGAAACTGTTACAAGGGAGAGGAAGTACAGGAAGGCAAAAGGGAATGATTCAACCTCATTCACAATGACTTAGGGAGAAAATGACATGAACACTAAATAGGGTGTTTCACCCTACAGGAGAATAGGGGGAAGCAGATGAGTTGGGGCATGATGCAAGGGGAGACAGGCTAGGGAGGAGGGAAGTTGGAAGCACCTACATTTGTTGGTGAAGTTGTGAACTGGGCCAGCCATTTGGGAGAAATGGAAGCACACATAGAGATAGATAGAAATAGAATTCTATACATGTGTTTCTACACTTATATGTACATGTATGAATGTATTTGAATGTGAGAAACTAGGTGGCACAGAAGAGAGAATGCTGGAACTAGAGACAAAAAGACACATCTTCCTGAGTTAAAATCTTTTTTTTTTCCCAAATGCTTCATTAACTTCTGGTTTACATCATTCATTTCCACCAGATTTTGAGTTACAATTTTCCCCATTTTGGAGTGCTGTGGAAGTGCTGTTTCTACTCTGCCATCTTGGCCCCGCCCCCCTGAGTTCAAATCTTGGCTCAAACATTTATTATCTAGTGATATGGAGCAACTTACTTACCCCTGTTAGTATCAGTCTCCTCTTTTATAAAATAAGTAGGTGGAAGGAAATGGTTAACCACTCCATTATCTTTGCCAAGAAAACTCCAAAAGGACCCACAAAGAGTTGGACATGACTGACACAAGTGAAGAGACAGAACAACAACAAATATATATGAATACATATTTATACATAAACATACACACATATACATATATATTTTATAAGAAAAATAATAATTAAGTAATGCCATATATACTATAGTAAGATAATCTAATATTGTAAATGGCTTGAAAACTCTACTCTGAATAATTGCATTATGAGGATTATGGAAGGAGCAATATTTGCTTTATGTAGACTGGAGTAATTTCCCTTTTTTTAAGAGGTGAGGAAGATATACAAATGATTTGTTAGGTCCAGAAAACCATGGGTCTCTAAAGACATGCCAATAAGGAATCAGTATTTCATAGGTTTATTGGAATTTACACTGCTTTTTCAGATGCCTCCTTTGTTTAAGATCACTGATGCTGTGGTGAATGGTGATGTAGAAGAGAATATGATGTTATTCTAGCAAATTGAAGTTGTATGCTTTTAAATCTCTAAAAATAATAACTATTTTTTCTAGTCCACAAGAGTCTTATTATATTTTAAATTCAAATCTGAAACATAGCAATGTCTTTAGTGAGACCTCACAATCCAAGAATAAGTTTATTTTTGTTAGAAATAATTTTAATTTAGTTCTTAAATTAAAAAAAATACGCCATTCTTTTTTTTTTAATTTCTAGTGGCTAATTGTCTCTTCTGTCCTAGTGCTCCTCCATCCATTAAGAAGTGAAGTTATAACTCAATTATACATAGGAAATCAGACAAAACTTATTTCCTGATTAGCCATGCTACAAAAAAGCTAGAAAAATAATATGCAAAAATAATACTTCAATTTGCACTCCAAGTTCCTCAGTTTTCTCTGTGGAGGTGTTTTTCATAGTACACTGTATTGATCAGAGTAGCTAACTCACCATTGTTCATAATTATAATACTGCATTTATTGTTTTCAATGATCTCTTAGTGCTGCTCACTTCACATCACATACATTCATATATATCTTCCCAAATATGTTTTTCTTAAATCATCCCTCTTATCTTTTCTTATACAGCAAATATTATAGTAGTTTTCCATAACAGTCAAATACTACAACTTGTTCAATTATACCCCAATTGCTACCCAAACTCTTCTTTCCAATTTTTGCTACCCCTCAAAAAACTGCGTGTGTGTGTGTGTGTGTGTGTGTCTTTGTGTGTGTGTGTGTGCTTTTTGTTTTTATTTGGTCTCTTTGTGATGTAGACCTAGTAGTATTATTGCTGGGTCAAAGGGTATGCACAATTATATAGCTTTTTGGGCATAATGCCAAATTATTCTCCTAGATGGTTGGGCCAGTTCACAACTTTACCAACAAGAGTAGGTGCTTCCAACTTCCCTTCCCCCCCAGCCTGTCCTCCCTTCCATCATTCCCCCACTCATCTGCTTCCCCCCTAGTCTCCTGTAGGGTGAGACACCCTATTTAGTGTGCATGTCATTCCCTCCCTAAGCCAAATTCATTGAGAATGAGGTTGAATCATTCCCTTTTACCTTCCTGTTCTTCTCCCCATTGTAACAGTTTCCCCTTGCCTCTTCTATATGAGATAATTTACATCATTCTATCTCTCCCAATCTCCTTTCATTCTATTCTACCCTCACCTCTTAATCTCACTTTTTAAATATCATCCCTTCCTATTCAACTGGTCCTGTACCCTCTGTTTATGTATACATGTACACATACATACACATACTCATATATTTATTCATACCCTCCTATGTAGACACATACACACACATACACACACACAAACACACACACACACACACACACATATATATATATATATATATATATATATATATATATATATATATATATATATATACAAATTTCTATTCTTTAAACTATTGTCATACTGAGAAAAGTTTCATAAGATAAAATTATCATTTTTCCATGAAGCAACATAAGTAGTTCAACTTTGAGAAGTTACTTATGATTCCTTTTCTCTGTTTACCTTCTCATGCTTCTATTGTTTCTTGTATATGAATGTCAAATTTTCTATTCAACTCCAGTTTTTTTCATCAAGAATGCTTGAAGATCTTCTATTCCATTGAATGACCATATTTTCCCCTGAAATATGATAGTGTCACTGAGTAGGTGATTCTTGGTTTTAATCCCACCTCCTTTGACTTCTGGAATATCATATTCCAAGCCCTTCAGTCGCTCAGTGTAGAAGCTGCCAGTTCCTGTGGTATCCTGATTGTATTTCCACAGTATTCAAATTGTTTCTTCCTGGCTGCTTATAGTATTTTCTCCTTGATCTTGGATTTCTGGTATATGGCTATAATATTCTTAGGAGTTTTCTTTTTGGGATCTTTTTCAGGAGGTGATTGGTGGATTCTTTCAACCTCTTTTTCCAATGAGATATTTCACATTGCCTTCTATTTTTTTTTCATTTGTTTGGATCTGTTTAATAGTATCTTGATTTCTTATAAAGCCACTAGCTTCCATTTCCTCCATGCTAATTCTGAAGGAATTATTCTCCTCAGTGAGCTTTTGAGATTCTTTTTCCATATGGCAAATTCAGCTTTTTAAGGGATTCTTCTCCTCATTGGCTTTTTGAGCCTCTTTTACCATTTGTGTTAGTCAATTTTTTAAGGTGTTATTTTCTTCAGTCAGGTTGTTGGCTCTCATTTCATAATTTTCTTGCATCATTCTCATTTCTCTTCCCAATTTTTCCTCCACTACTCTTATTTGGTTTTCAAAATACTTCTTAAGCTCCTCTATGGTTTGTAAGCAGCTTATTTTGTTGATTTAATGTTTTGGTGCAGGAATTCTGACTTTACTATCTTCCTCATGTTCCTTGCCCCAATCCTTCCCCCCCCCCCCCAAAAAAAAAAACAAATCCAAAGTTGGACTGCTGTGCTTGCCTTGCTTCCTTTGCTTGTTCATGTTTCCACTCAATTACTTGACTTTTGAACTTTTTGCCACATTTGAACTCTGCTAACAGAAGGGGAGCTTTGTCCAAATTGCTTGGGTTTTCTCAGCTGCTCTAGCTATCAGTTGACTCTCCTTTCCATGCAACCCAGGATCTCCACCACAGACTGTGATCCTGATCCAAGAAGTTTAAAGCAAGAATGATTATTTCCTAGACTGTTTGCTTGGTCCCCCTACAATCTGCAGGCCAGGAGTTCTGAAGCAGCCACTTGACAGTGACTGCATGGCTGCCACACCTCAGCTGCTTCTTGCCCTGGGGAAAAAGGGGAGACCACCCCCCCGAACTCACGGTTCCCAAAGTGCACACTGCACTGACCTCTCACTTTGTCCTTAGCATCTATGGGTTAATAATCTGGAAACTGCCACAGCTGCTGGTGATCTGAAGTCCCTCCAGCTGGTGAATGGTTGTGGCCACCATGAGGCTAAAACCTCCAGCTTGCTTGATACTGGGCTCAGCTCCCAGAGTGCTGCACTAGCTCCTTCCTGTTGGCCTGCCAAACTCTCCAGTGGGAGGTTAGCTTCTATGTGTCATTTTGTGGGTACTGCAGCTCCAAAGCTTGTTTAGAGCAATTTTTTACATGAATTGGAGGACATGGAAGTGGAAGCTCCTCATAAGTCCTTTTTCTACTCTGCCATCTTGACTCTGACCCCAATTCTACCTTTTAAGGAGTTTTAGCAGTTAGTTTGTGTCTTGTTATTGGTGGTCATTTTCATGACTCTATTTGGTGTTTTCTTGGCAATGCTACTCAAGTTCTTTACCACTTCCTTCTCCAAATCATTTTACAAATGAACAAAATGAGGCAAACATGGTTAAGGGACTTGGCCAGGGTAACACAACTAGTAAGTGTTTGATGTCAGATTCAGTCCCACAAAGATGAGCCTTGCTGATTCCAAGACTGAAGTTCTAACCACTGTGACACCTAACAACCTTTTTTTTAAATTATTAATATTTGACCAATTCTGTTGTTTAAGGAGTTTTTTTCTTTAGTGAGTTCTTGCTATTCTTATACAATCTGGTCAATTCTGTATTTTACACTACTATTTCCTTCCTTTTGTACCTCTTTTTCCAAGCTGTTAACTCATTTTTCATACTTCTATCACATTGCTTTCATTTCTTTTCCCAATTTTCCTTCTACTACTAATCTTTTTCTTTAAGTCAGACTGGATTCTACGTTGGGCTTCTATACAAACAGCATTTTCTTTGTGACTTTGCTTGTTATTTTCATGTTGTTATCTTCTTCTGAGTTGGTGTCTTGGTTTTCTCTGTGTTTGTAATCACTTTTATGAAAAAAGTCATTTTTTTTAGGAAACTGTTCATTTTACAAAATATTACCTGATTTTAAACTTTATTTTAATATTGGCCTCTATTCATTTAAATTGTAGGGATGTACTGTCTGAAACTTTATGATTTTTCATGTTGCTGTTTTCAGAGCTAGTTCTTGGGATCTGTATACACACACACACACACACACACACACACACACACACACACATATACATTTATTATTTATTTATTTAGGGGGGGTATGAACATAGATCTCCTGGTCTTTACTCTGGTATTTATTCAGGCAGAGCCTTGGTTCCCAGTAGATACAGATGATCATGCACCTCTTGGCTCAGGAGCTCTGATCCAGAATGGTGTATGGACAATATAGTTACCCAAAAGTATCCGTTCCTGTACCCAGTTCCATCAAAAAAGGCCCATAGAATCTATTACTGATTGGTTGTATGATGGCCTTACCATCTCTGGGGGCAGTGCTCCTGAAGCTACTGCTATTATTATTTTTTTTTTCTGATTGTGAACCTGAACTCTAAACTGGCAACTGTTCAGTGTTGTGTTCTCTTATGTCCAAATTGACATCTAACTTCTGACATAGCCTTTTCTGAATCCTTTCAAAGCATTCCACCAAGTATACTCTTATAATAAAGTTCTTGCCCATTAAGGATCCAGTTGTCCTTTCTGGCCAACCTTAAATATAATACAGTTGCAGCTTTTACAAGAACCCAAAATGCCCAGCTTATAATTTACAATTTTACATGGTATGCAGAAATAGAATAACTTAGTGGGGAATGTCAAGCCTTTTATGTATTAGAAGTTCTAAAATACATTCCTGAAAACATGGAAGGAATTTAGAAGAATACCATGAACTTTTGTATAAATGACATTACAGATTATGAAAACACTTGATGAAATTTTACATTATATTCTTATATAAAAATTATATCATTTAAGTAATAATAAATATGGTGATGATGAAAATAATGGCAATAATAATAATTAATAGCACATGTGTACATATACATTTACCATTTTGAAATATACAATTTGAAAATAATCATCTGACAAAGGTATCAATGGTAACCTTATGTATGGATGAAAAAAACTGAGGCCAAAGAATTAAAATAACTTCGCCATGTGATAAGTATTACAAGAAAAAATTTTACCCAGAATTTCACAATTTCCAACTTTCTTTTCAGTACATCCTGTTGACCCGCATATAATAAAGAGTAGAAAAGGAAATTTTGTACATCAAGTGTTCTTAATTTTCATTTTCGGTTTCAGAAATGAAGTGGGCACAATGGTGAAAATTTTAACTATAAATTTTACTTGGAATCTTTGAAACATTCTTCTGCCAAATTTACTCCTTGTAAAATATTTTCATCTAGGCCCATTTCTTATAAGTCATTATTTATCTGTTAAGTTATTAGTCTATTTGCATAAATCTAGTTTTAATATATTTTCTAGGATAAAATATAGTATTTGTGATGTTCTATTTCTTTTTAACTATTAATATATAACAAATAAAATATTAATCTTCTGTCTTGGAATAAATTCTATAATATAAATTGGCTATGGAATCATTTTACATATCACCTTGTTAAGCTCTCACAGAATTCACCTAACATACTGGAGAGCCTAAAAATAATTTGACAAATATCATAGAATTGCACATTTCCAGGCAACAAATCCCACTATAAAATTATTACATACAATTATACACAAAAAATATAAATGTGCACCCCGTAGTAAAAATAAAGAAATAAATTACAAGATGAATGTAGAGTTTAAATAGGGCGAAGCATGATTCTCTATATGTATATGCATACACAAATATGTATACACACACACACTCCCAAAACCATACCACTTATGTATATTTTTATTTTATATTTATATCACCAAATAACAAAGATATCACCAGAGGTGTTTGAATAAAAAGAAAGTAAGTTGATCATGTATCAAGGAAAGGTGATAATACATGGACAACCTGTATCCTTCATTGACTGATACCCATGTAGCTAAAATCAATTAATATGCATTTTTAACTATCTAATATGTGCCAGGAACTAAGCTAATATCAGAGGAAACCAAGACAGACATGAAACTGACTCTTCCCTCAAGAAGTTTGCATTCTATTGGGTAAGATAATTGGTAAACCTATACATATACACACAATAAATATACAGACATATAAATGTATGTACACTATAGGTGTTATATAAGAGGAGTAAAAATTGAAGTTTCTCTTTCCATTTAGGATACCGGGGAAAGTTTGATTTTTCCCGCTCATGCCCCTTGGCTCCTTGATTGACTTTACTTCTTTAGGTTCACTTACTTTTCATGAGAAATTTGAATATTAGAAATGATAGACACAACACATCACAATTTCAGTTCACAATTTAGAATTATTCAAAAGTATATTTTCCTGAAAGTTATTGCTAGGAAAGTCAATCTCTACTTATTAGAAATCATCACTGGATTTCTAGACTGAAGACAGTAACTATCAATTGCTCAAAAATCATTAAATAAGAGCTTATTATGTGCTATATTATAGGAATGCAAAGATAAAAATAAAACAAACCTGGTCTCAAGGAGCATACAACAGAGAGAAGATGGTTATTATGTGTGTGTGTGTGTGTATATATATATATATATATATATATATATATATATATTCATGTAAAATGAATATAACATAAGGTGCAGTATGGAAAATGGCATTTGGGGAATCAGAAAAAAAAATGTAGGTGGTGACATGAGCTAAGATTTGAAAAAAACTTAATGATTAAGAATTTGGGCAAGTCATATCATCTGTACTTTCCTTTCTCATTGCGTAAGGAAGGGATTGGATTAGGTGAATACCAGGTTTCTTTTTCCCTCCGAAGATCTAGATTTCTCTATAATTTCTAGAAGTAGAAGCAATTGTTGTTATCTTCCCTTCTATTTAATCCCTATTTGATACCCTTCCCTTCCAAAAAACAAATTAGAATATTCATGAAAACACAATAGGAGTGAATATCCAATTACTCTCAGGGATCACCTCATCCTGACATCTTAGTCTCAATACTTCTTTTTTTTTTTTGCATAGTAGCAAATACTACATAGATCGATAGATACATAATGTATACATACAGACATACATACACACATAAATGTATATGTATTTGATACTGGGACTTGGAATGCAGTGATCTATAGCTTTTAGAATATCAGAATAGTAAGAGCTATTGAGACTATTAAAAAGAAAATGTTCATTTAGGTTTCTGTAAGTGCTCTAAATTCATCATCTTAGTTGCTTTCACACAAGATAATTCCAAGGGGAAAGAATGAGTTGGAGCATACTATATTAGGTGTGTGACTGCATTAATTGGCCTCCTTTTCAGCAGATGAGAGTACAGGATGATTAAAAGATTAATTACGGCATGGAATGCTAAAATATATTCATTAGATTTATAATGAAAATCTGCTGGAATGATGTAAGCCTTTTTGGAAGCAAAATTCTAATCAGGCATAGAAGTTACTGCAATGAACGGACAGTGAGCCATGATGACCTTGTTGGAGATTCTCAAAATAGAACCAATTTTAAAGGCCTATTATAATAGGAAAAGTCAAATAATGAACCCAAATTAGTTTGGCTTCATTAAAATATATTTAACAAAATTTTAATGCATGTGTTCTCTTGTTGCTTTGCATACCCTTCTTAATATATTCTTATGAGCCATACATTTTATTAGTTATACTTTAGTGGTACCAGTTTAATGTACCAAATTTAAAAATAAATTCAACAATAAATGAACATCAGAAATCACTATCTATTCTTAATGCCTCTTTTACTAAGACCAAAGCACATTATTCATCCTCTCTCTTTTTCTGTCTCTGTTTCTCTCTCTCTCTCTCTCTGTTTATATATATATATATATATGTCCACACAGAAACACACACATATGACTATATATGTATGTGTGTGTATATAATTTTCTCTTTTGAATAATCCTGTATTATATATACAAAAAACCCCACTATTATTTCATTTATTGACTTGATGAAAAATATATTATTGGAGAATTAAATGGTTACAAAGTACTTAAAAGGGTTTGCTACGTGGCACAGTGTTGGGCATTGAGTTAGGAAGACCTGAATTCAAATTAATGTTCAAATACTTGCTGCCTATGTGACCTTGACATAAGCCAAATTTGCTTGGTTTCAGTTATCTAGATGAAATTTTAATTACAGAGTAATAATGAATAATTTTAAAAGGATTTAAAACCTTTTCTATTATCGTCAAAGAATGCTTTTTTAAAAATATTATCCTAGTTTTTCAGAGGTGTAAGATTTGAGATGTAATTCTAAAAATAAGGAGAGTTCAAAGGTATTATGACAGGATAAGTAGTGGAACCATTGTAAAATATTGCATAGAAGTTACTAGTTCACATAATCTGTCTTGATAGAGTGCCTGGAACATAATAATTGCTTTTTTGTTTGTTTCTTTTCATCTGAAGAAATCTAAGTGCATATATTGATCCAACAGTTCTTGGAAAGGTGTAGGAATGCTACTGGTCTCTTGTTATTTTATTAAATGGCACCATTCATGCAATGATTTTGTTTATTTAAACTATTCTTAATGACTCTTTACCAAGACCAAAATATGTTATTCATTCTCTCTCTTTTTCTGTCTCTGTCTCTGTCTCTGTCTCTGTCTAAATATATATATATATATATACGTAAATATGTATAGATAGATCTAGATCTATCTATATCTATCTATATCTATATCTATATCTATATTTATATATATATATATATATATGTCCACACAGAAACACAGATACTTTCAAAAGTTCTTGTAATATTGGCATGATTATCCTATAACAGGAATGGTATTCCAAGGGTCTAACTCTTTTGTTACATAGTCTGTGGTGAATGGCAGTGAAAATTATTTATGAAAGTCTGATCTTAACAAAAGTGTAAAAAATGCAACCATAATAACATTTTGTGTTTTTTAAAAGTGATTTTTAAAAAGGCTATTTTAAGAACAATGAATAAGATACTTGGAAGGGAAAATAGGATAAATTGCTTCTAAGAAATAGATTTTAAATTAAAGGTTTTCAAAGTTCTCAGATAGGCTACACATATTTGAAACTTTGTTGCCTGCCAAGGTTTCACTTTTAACTTGGCAGGCAAAAGAGGAGCTTGAGCCTGAGATACTTAGCTTTCTGAAAGCTTGCACAGCATAAGCTAATGTACATATAGCTCTCTGTGTGTACTGACTATACAAGTGTGAAAGAGATGTTTCCTGCCCACATGAGAGATAAGAAAAAAAGAGAAAAATACATTTGTTTTTAATTCTCTGCCTCAACGACTTTTATTTACATCATAGTGTAATGAAGCCCCTTTCTCAGATTGTCACAAGAAAGCTCACTGACTAGATGCCCAGAAGCAAGCCACACTAGTTAAATGGATCATAAATCTGATGTATAATAACCAATAAAAACCTCATTCCCATTACTTAAGATTAAACCAGAATCAATGCTTCCAATGTACATTAAGTTTGAAGGAAAAGATATAATTTAATATACTAAGGAAAGCAACCTAGTTCTCACACTTCATGAATAGGTTAGCTTGCACTGATTTTTTTTTCAAATGTGGTCTTATAATTATTGAAACTGGTATGTTCCAAGCTTCTTAAAATACTAAATGCTTCATCCATTTGGTCCCTAGTATGTTTTTCTTCTCACTTTTATTTCTATTTATTTTTATTGTCATGTAATAATTGAACCAGAAGGAAACTAAAAAAATCATCTTATCTAGCACCTGATTTAAGATTATTTCATCTAAATTAGTACTAATTAATTTGTCTAACATGCAAGTTGGCAGTTGTACCCAAAGTATTTATGACTATGCACTATGTAGCACAAAATAAATTCTAAGATTAGCCAACCATTTAGAATTCTCTGATATCTGGCTTCATTGTTCTTTGTCAAATATATTCCTTTTCACACTGTTCCAGCCAAACTGAAACTTAGCTATTCCCTTATTTCATCCCATACTTTTTAAAAAATTTTATTTGTTTATTTTTAGTTTACAAGATTCAATTCCATAGTTACTTAAGTTTCAGATTTCCCTTCCCTCCCTCCCCGCACACCACACGATGGCATATATCCCAGTATAGGATCTGCAAATACCTTCACAATAGATATTAGTCAAGTTACAAAGGCGTACTGTACTAGATGGGATGAAAAATGGTAAAGAAGAAATAAAACCAAACAATGAAAAAAAAAGATCAATTAGATTTCTTCCATCAGGATTCAAGCACAGTTCTTTCTAGTTCTTTCTCTGGATGTAGACATCTCTCTACTTCATGAGTCTTTTGGGATTGACTTATATCACTGCATTGCTAAGTAGAGTCCAGTCTGTTATAGTTGGTCATCACACATATGTTGTGTCTGTGATTGTATACAAATTTCTCCTGGTTCTACTCTTCTCACTCAGCATCAGTTTGTATAAGTCTCTCCAGGTAAATATGAAGTCCGTCTGCTCCTCATTTCTTATAGCACAATAGTATTTCATTACATGCATATAACACAACTTGTTTAGCCATTCCCCAATTGATGGGCAACCCTTTAATTTCCAGTTCTTTGCAACCATGGAAAGAGCTCCTATAAATATTTTTGTACATATGGGTCTTCCTCCCTCTTCTATGATCTCTTTGGGATATAACCCTAGAAGTAGTTTTGCTGGGTCAAAGGGTATGAAATTTATTTATAGCCCTTTGGGCATCATCCCATACTTTTATATCTAAAATCTCATGTTGGCCTCCACTACTTCTTTTCCATAACTATATATTAAAATAATATTTTCCTTAAATACCCAATTCAGGTGTCACTTTAAACACTCCCTGATATCCCCAGCTAAAATAAATTGCTTCCTCTTTGAATTTCTTCTAGTATTTTGTCTAGAATTTTCTTTTTCCCTCATCACATTCATGCTTATTCTTTGCAGTTATTTTTTATATATTTCTTATCTCTTTTAGTCTTAAAGCCACTCAAAGACAGATGAAGTTGTCTTTCATCTATTTATCCCTAGTTTAACACAATATATAGAATGTGGAAGATGTTTAATATTTACTAATTTAAGTGACTGGAATAAGCAAACTAATCAAAATATGGCCACCAGGAGTTCTTTTCTTTCTTTTTTCTTTTCTTTCTTTCTTTTACTTTCTCTCTCTCTCTCTCTCTCTCTCTCTCTCTCTCTCTCTCTCTCTCTCTCTCTCTCTCTCTCTCTTTGCATATCCAGTACCTGGCAGAGAGAAATAATTATAAATACTTGTTTGATTAATTAACTCTATCATTAACAGGATGTGCAAACCTAGAAAAAAGTTCTATTATCTGCTCGGCTTTTAATTTCCTCATCTTTTAAATGAGGAGGTAAGATGAGATGGTTCATGGGACAAGCTAGCAATAGGGTACAGTACAAAAGGTGCCCAAAATACCATTCTTTCCTACTCAACTGTAGGAAATAAATGCCTACTAGACACTTAAGGTTTAAAAAAAATAACCTTGACATACAACTGTGTGCAATACAAAGAGTAGTAAAAAGAATGCTTGTTGTATGTCAAATACTGGTTTTGTCATTAATTTTGATTGTAGAAAAGTTATTTCACTTGTTGGAACCTCAATTTTTTCCCCTAATCTCTAAAACTGAGATAATAAGATTTATACTCTGTACCTCCCATGGCTTTCACAAAGAAAACACTTTATAAACTTAATGTTTATGCATGTCTAGAATGTTTAATACATTTCTATCAATATGTAATACCATATTAGTTTCTGCTGTTAAAACTCTTATACCCAAATTTAACAATTTATTTATTCCAAGTGGTCACTTGATGTACATAGACTCTGACTTAGAAATCTAACTCATAACCTGAATTTACTTTTCATTTCTTCTTGGCAAGTAAATAGCACATCATTCAGACACATTTAACAAACCAGCAAACTATGCCTCTAAAGTGATGGAAGCTCTATTAGGAAGCAATAAGACTTCAGCTGCACTCCCTGAGGCTTCTCAGGGTCCTAATTCATGAGATTTTTCTCTAAAGTAACCTTTCCAAGTCATCCACAAATGTTCTTATTCTTTATCATACTGGCATCTGACCTTTGTAAACTTAGACACAAGAGAAAATAGAGAAAGGAAGATGCTAAAAGAGATACAATCATACATTTCAAAATGCAGCTATATCCCAAAACTACAGGCATCCCATGCCCTATAAAACTCAATGCAATTTTGATTCCTTTCTGATAATTATCCATATATATTATATTTTTATTATACATCTAACATAGTATTTTGTTTAATAGCTGCTTCAAGTTAGAACAGTCAGAAAATGTAAATAATGACAGAAAAGTTAGAAAAAATAATGGTTATGTATTGAGATGTGGGGAGAGGGAAACTAAGTTGATAATAGCAGAGATACAGCATATATATATATATATATATATATATGTATATATATATATATATATATAATGTCATATTCCCATAAAAATATGAAGGCATCTTCAGTCCCCTTAAATTCCTTCTATATTTTAGATTTCCATGAGATGCTGTATTTTTTAATTTGCTCTGAGATACTGAATGTCCAATCTAATTAAGTGGTGATAAATTTTAATAGCAGCATTATCAGATAATACCAGGGGTCCATTAAGAGACCTTAGTATAGCTCTCAGTCTCTTGTGGAAAAGGCAATAATATAAAGACCATTAGAATTTCCAGATACTGTTCACTCCAACAGTTTTGATAGAGGGACAGCTAAAGATGCTGAATATTAGGAAGTACGTGAAAGTCTAAAGTAGGACTTTCACTTCAGAACAAACATCTTTCAAATGACTTAGAAATTTTGCAGTACTTCTTCTTTCAAAATATAAAATAAATCTCTTGATGCAAAGTAAGAATGCACAAGACCATTACAGGAATAGTCTTCAGTGTTTGCAGGTCCCTGCCTGTTGGAATCCATACCTAAATTACATTCAATTTGATTATCTTTAGGAAAGTTGAAATTGTTCAGATGAAGTAAATACTGACCTCAAAATTCATTCAAATTTCGAATTAGCCTCAGATGAGCTACTTTCGGTACTCTAAAGAACTAATTGAATGTGTTCCAAGATACTGCTTATTTGCCTTTATAATTTGTGATTCAACTAGGTCATTTTTCACAAAGTCTGATGGAGATTGTCATACCTCACACTCTGAATAAACATGTAACCACCATTACCACCACACCACACCACTGCTGCCAAAGAAGATTAAAATAAATTCTTCAATATCATATGACTAACAGGCACAAAAATGTTTTATTTCTCTTATCTTCATAAAGTAAAAGTGAATACTAGAGATGAGATACTGTATTTTGATGAGGACCCCACATAAATCATGAGGAGTTTGAAACATAAACATTCTGATAGGCAAAGAAAATGGTTTGAAAAGAAAATCTAAAAAAGAATTTTAAATAAATGATTAAAAAATGAGACTTTTCCACAAAGAGAAGAGAGCTGAATTCTCTGAGGGAAAGGCAGCTGTTTGTCCACCAAGGAATAAGACTGTTAATCTGCAGGTTCCAAGTGATAAGGAGTCACTCAGTAAGGATAAGAGAAAAAGGAAATCAGTGTACTAATAAGTGCTTTAAAATACTATCTCATTTGATCCTCACAATCCTGAAAGGAAGATGCTCTTATTATTACCATTTTACAGTTGAAGAAACTGAGGCAAACAGAGGTTTAAGTGCCTTGCTCAGGGTCACACAGCTAGTGGGTGTCAAAAGTCATATTGGAACTTATGTCTCCCTGTCTCTAAAGTGCACTATGCCCTCTTGCTGACTAATAATACTGCATTGTTATGATTCAACAATATAGACATACCTTGGAGATATTGGTTTCCATTACAGACAATCACAATAAAGTGAATATCAAAATAAAGCAAGTCAAACATTTTTTTCTATTTCCTAGTACATATAAAAGTTATGTTTAGGCTATACTGTAGTTTATTAAGTGTTCAATAGTATTATGTCTAAAAACACAATGTATAAACTTTAATTATATATTCTATTGTTAAAATATTCTAGATTCATCTGAACTTTCAATGGGTTATAATCTTTTTTGTCAGTCTAGGGTCTTGCCTTGATGTCGATGGCTACTGACTGATGAATGTGGTTTTTGCTGAAGGTTTGGGTTACTGTGCCAATTTCTTAAAATACAACAACAATGAAGTTTGCCATACTGATTAACTCTTCCTTTTGCTTAAAACCTTAGAGGTCATTGTAGGATTATTAACTGGCTTAACTTCAATATTTCTGTATATAAAGGAATAAAGAGGCCTAAGGAGAGGGAGAAAGCCAGGGAAACAGTGGAGCAGTCCACACACATGCAACATTTGTTGATTATTTGCCTTTTTATATGGATGTAGGTTTTGGTACCCCAAAACAATTGTAGTGGTAACATTAAAGATCACTAATCATAGACCACCAAACAGATATAGTAAAAAAGTTTGGAATATTTGAGAATTATCAAAATGTAACATAGAGGCATGATATGAGCACATGCTATTGGAAAAATGGTTCCAATAGACTTGCTTGATTCAAGGTTGACACAAACCTTCATTTTGTGATAAAAAAAAACTAAACTAAACTAAACTAAACCACATTGTAAAACACAATAAAGGGGGAAAAAAGAGGTATGCCTGTATTGTAAAGTTCTGGTTACTTAGGATTGTGTTTTCCTAAGAAATTAAGTCACATTCAAAACTTTATTAGTCCATGAAAGTAAGACTCAAACCAGTAACATAGCTTTCCTTGCATTATTGCATAGAATGCCAGGAAGTGAACTGAGCTATCAATGTTCCTTATGCTTTATAAATGTCCCACTGTCTATAAATCAATACACCCTTCTGATTTGGCCTACATCCCTATAGAGATGAGTAGTTGTATCCAGCTAAATCCTGCAATATCTTTGCTAAATGTCCTTCCTATACTGTTTTTTAAGTAAACTAATGCTATTAAGGGTTACATGGTCTACCAGTGTCTTATTTCATTGAAATCTCTTGTCTGAACTATGGTAATAGATTAAGGACTAGTTCAGAATACTACCTGTATTGATTCAGGAATAGTATGATGTGGTATATGTAGCAAGTGACCAATTTGGAATAAGGAAGATGTGGGGATAAGACTTTATCTCTGCTTACACTGACCTCCTATTGCCTCTCTCTCACAGGTATCCCTACTTTGAAAGCCACTTTGTATTCTAGATTTAAGTTTAGGAGGATTATACCCATGTTACTTACCTTACAGGATTTTTGTGAGGTGAAAATGACATAATTTATGTATAGCATTCGGTATATTTCAAAGGAGTGTTTCAATGATTTACTGACCTGCATTTTATTTTCTTTCCTCTCCAAATAGATACAAAACCTAAACTAGAGGTACAGGAAATGGAGATTTACCCCAGAGTGGGAATTGTTAAAGGGACATTAGCAACAATTATATTCATAAAAGGAAGTAATTAGGATAGAGCCTGTAGTGGAGTTAAAGCCAAATATAGCCAGTGAAAGGAGCCTAAGAATGAAGGAAGAACAGCTTTCATTTGGGGAGGCAATTTCATTACCAATGCCTTTAGTACTGCTTGGGTAAAAGTAGAACCTAGGGGAATCCAAGTTCTAATTCAGTCTATTGAGGGAGAAAGACCGCTGTCCTATGAAATGTAACGTCATTGTGAAAATATACCATGACATTCTATCTGGAGTGAATCAGCAGTCCAGGGTAATAGATTACAAAGCCTTCCCACTCTTGCCTGAGGTGAATCACTAGGAAAGTGGACCTTAAAGTAAAGGGCAAAACAGTAGAATATAGTGCCTCTACTTCCATTAGAGGGCCTTACATTCCTGAGACATTACTTACACCCTGTTTATGTGATCTTGTCCTTTACCTAAATTCCATGACCCACTTCACACTACTCCAATTTGACAATATGTTTTTTTCAAAACTTTCTTAAGGACCAGCCTCAAACATAGGGTTTGAAAAAAGAAGACCAAAGCCAATTTGCTGATGATGACACTGAGGTATTGACTACTAAGGATGACCTAGGCATCAGAGTTTTTAATGTCTTTCTGAAGGATCTGCTCCAGAGAAAAGTGGTAGGAGGAGGGGAAGCTTCAGATTGTTCAAGACAGGAAAGAACCAGGCTTTCTTGAGGATGTGGCCATTGCTTCCATGGGAAAGACTTGTTTTGTTGTTTCCTTTGTTTTATTTTTACCTTTAAGCTTTGGTGTCTCAGGCTACTTAAAGTGGGCATATTTGGGGGAAGTAGTGAGTTGGATAGTACATGATACTAGAAGAACTGAGAGACCATTTTTTGTTAATAAATGCTTTATTAACTACTGGTTTACATCATTCATTTCCACCAGATTTTGAGTTACAATTTTTCCCCATTTTCCCCTACCCACCGCACAAGAATAGCAGTCCCACATGATATCCCCTCATCCAATCTGCTCTATCCCATATCTTCTCCCATACCCTCTTCGACTTTACCATTAGGGCAAGGTAAATCTCTGTGCCCCTATGCCTGCACATCTTATCTCCCAATTACATGCAAGATAGTATTAATAATAATATTTATATATATTTGAAACATTTAATTTTAAAACTTTGAATTTCAGATCCATTCCCTTCCTCCCTTGTCATCCACTCCCTCTGGGAAGATAAACAATTGAGTATGTGTTGTACATGTTTAGCTTTGCGAAACATTACCATAGTAGATATATTGTAAAAGACCGCTTATATTTCCCTCCCACCCATCCCACTCCCCACCTGGTCCATTCCCTGCTTTGAGTCTGTCCCTCTTCGAAAGTGGATTCTTCCAACCCCACCTCCCCCTAGAATGCCCTCCCCTCCATCATGCCCCCTCTAATCCCCCTTCCCCCTACTCTCCTGCAGGGTGAGATATTCCATTTAGTATGTATGTCATTCTCTCCCTGAGCCAAATTCAATGAGAATATGGTTTTGCTTTTTGCCTTCCTGTTCTTCCCCTCCCCTGCAACCACTACCCCTTGCCTCTTTTACATCAGATAGTTTACCCTACCCTATCTCTCCCCATCTTGTCTTGCCACTTTCCTCTCTCACCTTTTAACTTCACACCTTAAGTATCATCCTTTCCCACAAAATTCAATCTATGCCCTCTATCCATGTATACCTGTAAAGATATATATATACACATTCACAAATGTATTCATATGCCCATATACCCTTCTTCAATTATGTGCATAATGAGAAAGGATTTATCAGTCAGAGTTATTGATTTTCCATGTAGGAATGTAAAAAAGTACAACTTTGATAAGTTTCATTTGATTTTTTTCCCTGATTACCTTCTCAAGCATCTTTGCTTCTTGTGTCTGAATGTCAAATTATATATCCAACTCTGGTTTTTTCCTCAAGAATGTTAGAAAGTCCTCTATTCCTCTGAATAGCCATATTTTCCCCTAAAACAAAATATTCAGTTTTGCTGGGTATGAGATTCTTGGTTTTAATCCCAGGTCTTTTGCCTGTGGAATATCATATTCCATGCCCTTCAATCCCTCAGTGTAGAAGCTGCCAGGTCCTGTGCTATTCTGATTGTGTTTCCACAATATTGAAATTGTTTCTTCCTGGTTGCTTGCAGTATTTTCTCCTTGATTTGGGAGTTCTGGAACCTGGCTATAATATTCCTAGGAGTTTTCTTTTTGGGATCTTTTTCAGGAGGTGATCTTTGGATTCTTTCAACCTATATTTCCCCCTCTGAGTCGAAAATATCGGGGCAATTTTCCTTGAGAAATTCTTGAAGGATGCTTTCTAGGTTCTTTCTTTGATCATGGTTTTCAGGTAGTCCAATATTTTTTAAATTATCTCTCCTGGATCTGTTTTCCAAGGTCAGTGGTTTTTCCCAGGAGATATTTCACATTGCCTTCTTTTCTTTCATTTGTTTGTATCTGATTAATAGCATCTTGATTTCTCATAAAGTCACTAGCTTCCATATGCTACAGTCTAACTCTGAAGGAATGAATCTCTTCATTGAGCTTCTGAGAATCTTTTTCCATCTGGCAAATTTGGCTTTTTAAGGCATTCTTCTCCTCATTGCCTTTCTGAGCCTCTTTTGCCATTTGAGTTAGTCAATTTTTAGATGTTATTTTCCTCAGTCAGGCTGTTGACTCTCATTTCATACTTTCCTGCATCCTTCTCATTTCTCTTCCTAATTTTTCCTCCACTTCTCTTATTTGGTTTTTAAAATCCTTCTTAAAAAGTCCTTCTTAAGGTCCTCTATGGCCTGTAGCTAGCCCGTATTTTCATTTGGGGCTTTTGGTGCAGGATTCCTGACCTCACAGTCCTCCTCCTGTTCCATGCATTGATCCTCTTTGCCCCCAAAATAGGAGTCTAATATTGCATTTTTCTGTTTATTTTGTTTCCTGTGCCTAGGCATGTTGCCAGTTAATTACTTGACTTTTAGTCTTCTTGCCACAGTAGGATTCTGCCACCAGACAGGGGAGCTTCCATCCCAAAAATTGGGGTCTTCACAGCTTCCAGAGTTATTAGTTGGGTGGCTTCTGTGAAGCCTCCTCATGCTCTGGCAAGCTGGATACCCACCCTAAGACCTCCATGCCATACCACAATCCAGATCCAGGGAAGTTAAAGCAAAAGCGATATGCCCCAAGACTGATAGTTGGATCTCCCTACCGTTTGCAGACCAGGAGCTGAAGCTGCAACTGAAGCTGCAAAATGGTGTCTGTGCCTAGTCTCTTCAACCACTTCTCGCCCCCAGGGAAAGAAGCCAACACATTCCCCAAATACTTTTCCCAAAGTCTACAGGGCACTAACCTCTCACTCTGTCCTAGGCATGTCTGTGTTGATAATTCTGGAATCCCCACAGCTGCTGGTGTTCTGGGGTCCCTCCAGCCAGCTGTTGGACTCAGTGCCCTGGGGCTAAAACTACAGCTCACTCAGGCCTGGTTTCAGCTCCCAGAGTGTTGCACTGGCTGCTCCCTGCAGGGCTACTAGGCTGTCCTCAGTGGGAGGTTAACTACTCTGTGTTGTTCTGTGGGTTCTGGAGTTCCAGAAGTTGTTCAAAGTCCCCTTTTACATGATTTTGAAGTGGAGTGGGAGAGAGCACATTGGAAGTGCTGTTTCTACTCCGCCATCTTGGCTCTGCCCCACAGAACTGAGAGATCTTACATGCTAGTTAGTCATAAGTCCTAAGCAGAGATCAGAAACATGAGTGAATTGTCCCTGAAAGACTGGGATGAATTCCTCTTAGAGGGAAGCTATATCAACAGTCTTACTGAAAGAGTGCTAAGTAGAAAAATCAAGAACACAGGGTTCTGACTCCTTATGTGACAAAAACCCTTTTTTTTCCCCACTGTAAAATGATATAGTTTGAAATGGTGGTATTTAATGTCCTTTCTCTCTCTAATATTCTGTTTATGAAATGTAACTTCAATTTTCATCTATTTCTATTTAACCTCATTTAAAGTACTATTTGAAATATATTTTTCTGTAACCTTAGATATTACTTTCCCTCTCTGGTGCCTGCCTCAGTTTCCTCTTTGAGACCCCTTAAACCATTACCATGATACCACATATCCACATATCCAATATGTATGGGTATATAAGTATTTATGTCATATATGCTGATACATGCCATATGCATGTGTTTATGTATGTATGTGTATACGTGACACATATGTACAACTCTGTATTGATTCCAACATTATTATACCTTCTTTCCCATCCTCCTTCATTCTATATCCTATTCCCCCACCCATTAGTTGGAAGCTCCTTGTGGGCAGAAATTGTATTTCTTATCTGTATCCCAAAACACATAGCATAGTGTCTGACAGTACTTTTGCACAGAATGTCATGAGCAGGATTGCTGTTTGTTTGTCCTTGATATCAAAGAGGACCAATGACATCATAAAGTGTTGTCTTGACTTGAGCATGAATTATATTTAAATGAGGCAGTTGCACAAAGTTGTTAGTATCACATTTTCTTCAATTCATTGAATTCCAGTGGTAAGATAAAATTCAGGACTCCTGGTGATGGTCTAGGAGGCATTGAAGGATCTTGGTGACTGTGATATCTGACCGAGCTCTAAACTTTTTTCAGTACCTTTTCAAACACATTCATGGTTGTTAGAACAATATGTTCTCATCTGCCCCTTCTGTGGCATGTCTTCACATGCTTTGGGTAGACATCATTACTCACCAACAGGTTTAAGGCCTATTTGTCACAGTCAACATGGTTCAGATGTTTTGTCTAAGACTGTTTTAACTGGGTGTGTCCATTGCACATGATATAGCTACTTGGAGCCACAGGTGAAATTTGTGCAAAGGTATATACCAAATATGGATGAGTAGCCCTTAAAGGGCTCAGCAGCCCCCACATGAGAAGTGCTAGTCCTGCCTGAAGAACCTATGTGCCCCTGAATTGAGGCATGTAATGGATTGAAGAATTATTTGCTATTCTGCTATACAGGACTATAGAAAATATCCAGGTAGAATTATTATTGCAGTGATGTGTTATTTGTTTCCCCATTTCATTAATTCATGGTTCCTTTTTAAACCACAAAATTATTGCATAATTTAGATTATAAAAATGTTACTTAGGGCAGGGTCAAGATGGAGTATAAACAGCTCTTCCACACAGTTCTTGCACCCACCACCTGCAAATTTATATCAAAGGGGACTCTAAACAACCTCTGGAGATTCAAAACCCACAAAATGACACAGAGAAGCTAACCTCCCACTGAGGACAGACTGGCAGCCCTGCTCTGAAGGAGCTAGCACAGCACCCTGGGAGTCAAGCCCTGGTTGGAACAAATTGGAGATTTTAGCCCCAGGGAGGCCTGACCAGCAGCTGGCTGGAGGGACCCCAGAACACAAGCAGCTGTGGTGTTTCCAGAATTACCAACAAATAGACGCCTAGGACAAAGAGAGAGGTAAGTGCCCTATGGACTTGGGGACTCATTAGTTGGGAGAGTGTGTCCACTTCTTTCCCTGGGGGGAGAAGCCGCTGAGAAGCTTCAGCACGGCCATGAACACAGAGCAGCTTCAGTTCCTGCCCTGCTAACTCTAGTGGGATCCAACGATCAGTCTGGGGAGTAATTGCACTTGATTTGGCCTTCTTGGATCTGGACTGCAGTCTGGGATGGATTTCTTGGGATGTGTGACCAGCTTGCCAGAGTGTGTGGGGGCGTCAGAGAGGACACCCAACTAATACCACCAGTAGTTGGGAAAAACCCAGCATTTGGGATGGAACCTCCCCTGGTGTGTTGCAGAGTCCTACTGTGGCAACAAGCCCAAAAGTCAAGTAATTGAGGGGCAACATGCATTGGCAAAGGAAACAAAATAAATAGAAAAATTCAAAATTAGACTCCTATTTGGGGGGCAAAGAAGATCAAACTATGGAACAGGAAGAGGACTGGGAGGTCAGAACTCCTGCACCAAAAGCCCCAAATGAAAATATGAGCTGGTTACAGGCCATAGAGGACCTTAAGAAGGATTTTGAAAATCAAATAAGAGAAGTGGAGGAAAAATTGGAAAGAGAAATGAAAATGATGCAAGCAAATTATGAAACTAGAGTCAACAGCCTTATTGAGGAAAATATAGCCCTAAAAATAGACTAACTCAAATGGCAAAGGGGGCTCAAAAAGGCAACGAGGAGAGGAATGCCTTAAAAAGCCAAATTTGCCAGATGGAAAAAGAATCTCAAAGGCTCACTGAAGAGAATCTTTCTTTCGGATTTAGAATGTACCAAAGGGAAGCTAGTGCTATTAAACAGATACAAACAAATGAAAGAATAGAAGGCAATATGAAATATCTCATGGGAAAAACCACTGACCTGGAAAACAGATCCAGGAGAGATAATTTAAAAATTATTGGACTACATGAAAACCATGATCAAAGAAAGAACCTAGAAATCATCCTTCAAGAAATTCTCCAGGAAAATTGCCCTGATGTTTTAGAACCAGAGGGGAAAATATAGGATGAAAAAATTCACTGATCACCTCCTGAAAGAAATCCCAAAAAGAAAACTTTAGGAATAATATATCAAGATTCCAGAATTCCCAGATCAGGGAGAGAATATTGCAAGCAGCCAGGATGAAACAATTTGAATACTGTCGAAATGCAATCAGGATAGCACAGGACCTGGCAGTTTCTACACTGATGCATCGAAGGGCTTGAAATATGATATTCCTGAGGGCAAAGGAACAGGGATTAAAACCAAGAATCACCTACCCAGAAAAACTGAGAATCTTGTTTCAGGGGAAAATATGGTCATTCAGTGGAATAGAGGACTTTCAATCATTCTTGATGAAAAAACCAGAGTTGAATAGAAAATTTGACATTCAGATACAAGAAGCAAGAGATGCTTAAGAAGGTAAACAGGGAAAAGAAATGATGATGAACTTATCAAAATTGAACTATTTACATTCCTACATGGAAAAACAATAACTATAACTGATGAAACTTTTCTCAGTGTGAAAACAGTTGAAGAAGTGTTTGCAAATGAATACATATGTGAATGTGTGTGTGTGTGTGTGTGTGTGTGTGTGTGTATTTACAGGTATACATAGGTAGAGGACACAGGTCAAATTTAATATGAAGGGATGATACTTAAAAGGTGAAATTAAGAGGTGAGAGAAGAACATAATGAGAGGAGATGGGGAGAGACAGAATAAACTCTCTCATAGAGAAGAGGCAAGGGGAAATGGTTACAAGGGATGGGAAGAACATGAAGGCAAAAAGGCAAAACCTTATTCTCATTGAATTTGGATAAGGGAGTGAATGACATACATATTAAATCAGACATCTCATCCTACAGGAGAGTATGGGGAAAGGGAACGAGAGAGGGGTTATGGAAGGTAGGGTGGGAGGGAATTGGGGAGGAAAATTGGAAGCACCCACTTGTGAAAAGGGACAGGAACGAAATAGGGAATAGACCAAGTGGGAGGTGGAGTAGGAGGGAGGGTAATATAGTCAGTCTTTTATAATATATCTACTATGGTAATATTTTGCATAGCTACACATGCACTACACATACTGAATTGCTTATCTTCCCAGTAAGGGTGGGTGACAAGATGTAATGGAAATGCAAATTTAAAGATCTTCTCTGCCCCTAGGACCTTTGATAGGCTTAAGGGACTCTGAGAACCTTCCTTCACTTGAAAATATACTCTGCCCCCTAATAGGCTGAATATGGTCACATGGAGCCTGTTGTAGGAGGCTTGGTTTTCAGGAATGACCACACCTTGATGCTGTGTGATTGGACATTGGGTAAAAAGGGTGGTTACATTCTCTTACCAAGGAGAAGGCTATACAATCCCTGATGTGAGGCTTTGCTTTGGGGCTCACTTTGAGAAATGTTGTGTGATTTGACCAGATGAGACTCTGGGCAGCTGTTGAGAGCCCCTGGCTTTGAAAACCCAGATGTTGATGCTTCCCTCTCTGGTAACTGTTATTTGGTATTGATGTAATGGTTGGACAGTTTGGAAGCCTGTCTACTTGATCTGTTTGTTTCTCTATCTTGTAATTTCTGTCTGTATAATTTGAAGTTTGGGGTGCTGACCTTTTTCCCGTGAACTAGATAAATGATATATGTTTGATTGATTAAAGTAAGCTTGTTAACCCATTTTGAGTTGCTCTCTAGAAAAGCAGATCTAAGAACCTGTGTTGGCAGCCACTCTGCAGATATTGGGGTGCTTCCTGATACACATGGGAGGAAAGGAATAAATCTGGAATTCAAAGTTTTAAAATCAAATGTGTAAAAAATGTATAAATACTATTAGTAATACTATTTTGCATATAATTGGGAAATAAGATGTATAGGCATTGGGGCATGGAGATTCACCTTGCCCTACTAGGAGAGTCGAGGGTGGTATGGGAGAAGATATGGGAGAGAGTAGATTTAATGAGGGGATATTCTGTAGTACTGCTATTTTGGGGTGGGGTGTAGGGAAAAAATGGAGAAAAAAAGCTGTAACTCAAAACCTTGGCAGAAATGAATGATGTAAATCACAATTTAATAAATCATTTGGGAAAAAAAAATAAGTCACTTAAAACTTATATAAAAAAAAACTGCATGAATCATAAACACAACAAAATAAAAACCCGAATAGTCTGCTTATTGGTGGCAATAAGATTTTTATTATTAAAACACACATACACACACACACACACACACACACACACACACACCTGATATTTTCAATCTTCTTTTTGTTGCCATCTTTCTTGCTTGAGCCTTAAATATACTTCAGTTAACTTTGATTAATTGGGCTTCTCAAAACACTTTATTTAAGGAGGTTTTGTCCTCCTCTGTAGTTTGTTGTTTAATGAAGTGTTACTCATCGTAACCTTCTGCCTTTTAATAAGATTTTATAAATGACTCCATATACTAAGCTAATGTTGCTCTTGGCACCAGAGCTCTCCATGTGCAAAGTCAGGCTAGTGCTTGTTGATTAAGGTACTTTTTAGGTTCTCTCAGTTCTCCTTATTATGACAACTGACTAATACTGCTGATGCTTTATGAAACTGTTATAATTTATCATAAGTAACTTATTTAAATAGCTCCAGTGTTTTAATAGCATGTCATATTTTAATCACATTATGTATTTCTTCTATTTTTAAATTAATTTTTATCCTTTCTCCATCAATAGTCTGATTCTACATAGAGAACTGATTAGGAAATGACTGAAGTATCAGTATTGAGTAGTTTCTTATCTGTCAAAGAATAATCAATTTCATTATTTGCATTACTATTATTTGCTCACTACATGTAGCACCTTATGATGTTTTTAGTAAAGGCTTCATTAGGTGTGAGCATGAGGTTTCTCTGTACTCTTTATATCTTGGCCTCTTCATTTATGGTTTCTGCCCTATATTTTCCAATGTAATTTTTAGTCATCTTAGTTTCACTGAAGATCATAGTATATGTTGATTGGAGTTCTCAATAAAATTTGTGTAGTTCTTCATCTTTCACAATAGATGCTGTGTCTAATTATTTTCATGGCAGTCTCATTGCAAATGCTTATCATGAGAACTGCAATGTGAAATGAATCAATATTCCCTGAAATATTGTCTTTTATTTTTGGATGCTGTAAACTCCCTTACTAAGGAATTTTGAAAGAGAACCTGTGAGCCAAACATCCACATAGTTGTCATTACCTTCTATCTTCTGGCTTCATTTATAATAAGAAAAACATTTTAAAGGTACAGCTTATTTCCTCTGACACTATGTCTCTTGGTTTCTAAATGAATAAATGTCTCATATTTGGAATAATAAAATTATTTTAATGTATTGTTCGAGATGAATGGCTGAAGAAAATTGTGGTATAGGAATGTAATGAACACTACTGAGCTGTAAGAAATGAGGAAGTTATGGTTTCAGAAAAACAAAATTGAGAAAACCAGTATGAACTGATGCAAAATGAAGTGAGTAGAACCCAGAGAATTTATATAGTAAGAGCAATATTGTAAATATAATCAAGTATGAAGGACTTAATAACTCTAATTAACCCAATAACCCATAACAATTCCAAAGGATTAATAAAAACAAAACACACAATCCACCTCCAGATAGAGAAATTATGGACTAAGTGTAAATAGAAACATATTCTTTCTTTTTTGGGGGAGGGGGTAATGGTGGTGGCTGTGGCTAATTCAGAAATTATCTCTTGCATTGCTATACATAGTTGCAATAAGTTTTGTTTTCCTTGCCGTCATGTTGGGTGGAGCAGAAGGGGAAGAGAGAAATTTTGAAAAAAAATGCTTAAAATATTCTCTGTGCTTAAAAAAACAAAACAAAACAAAAGAGTATAATCTAACAACTGTGATTTTAGCATGTTTTACTTCCCCTTTCTGTTAGTCTTCCACTGTCACTTCAGGGATAAAAGTGAAGAATCCAGGACTTAGTGTCTTCCTATATTTTTATTTCTTTCATGGGTCATAATGTCAGAAGAATTCATCACAGAGTAGCCAGAGTATGTTTTTATGAACTTTTCCTCATTTATTTAGAATGTGCCTTAGTGCCTTGTGTTTGAATTGACCTATAGGAGTCATCCCATGGAACATGTTCAGTTTCGTTATTCCTGGTTGTAATCAATTATATAGGAACTTTGGGGCCTGCTTTTGGACATGTGTGACTCTTACCCAGAGCCAGAAGAGCTGATGATTCAATGGATATAAAAAAAAAGAGAATGATCACCCTCTTCTTCAGCCTTCCTTTATGGCTATGAATCACAACAGAACTGTTTTGAGCTGCTTCTCAAGTGTCATGTGGGAAAACTGGATTCTTGCCCTAAGGCCTCATATATTCTCTATCTGGCCATGAGCACATGGTATCTTAACTACATTTCCTGCTTAGGCAACCTGGAGCCTGGATTTGAGAGTCCTCTTTTTTTTTTTTTTTAAGTTCCTTTGTAGGTTTCAGAGTTCCAGGGGCCATATTAGGTGGAAGCTGAATGCCATCAGGGTGTAATTTCCTGCAATTTGTACAAAGGATGATTGCCAACAAGAGAATTAAACCTTTCAAAAATTATTTTTGTATTTCTCATTTTTGCATACAAAGGAACACTATTTCCATGCATAATTCATCATGTATATTGAGTTTCTTTCTACTCTCCCCTTCTGGAGGCAACGTATAAACACCAAAGCAAGCTATAAGCTAAATTGTTCCCAGGATGACAAGGAATTTGTTTAAGAACCTGAAGTGTGTGAAAAAGGAGAGATAATCCCTCTCCCAATTTAAAAACCAGGATCTCCTGTAACAAACTGATTTAATTATACATCCTGATACATAATAAGCCAATTAACACATTTTTTTATAAAACTCCTACTATGTGCAAGGTAAAGAAGCCCTGGGAACTTACTGAAAACTTGAAAGAAAATTTTCTGGTTGTCTGTTCACAGAAGCCCTGGAGGAGAGTTTTGGAGGTCCTCAGACTTTACTGATAATTTGTGTTGACCTATTGGACTTTGTTTTTGGGTCTGTGTTGATTTCACAGGCAGATAGTAAATTAATGATGGTGATGGCCACGTGTATGAATACAGGAACTGTATTCATACACATGGCCATCACGTGTATGAATAATTGATACACTTGAGGTGTATTAATCCACCTCAAGGACTTGAGGTGGACTGGACACTGTAAACTTCATTGTGGAATGGGAACTGGAGGAGGAACTGGTCAAGTAGTTATACAAGAACTAAGAGCTGCCAGCCTTTGAATCCAGGTGACAGGTGGGTAGATTTAGGAAGGAGCTAGGACCATGGAAGAGGAATGATGGAAGCTGAGAGCCAGCCTTGAGTCAAGATGAAAAGACCTCTTCTTGAGTACTTAATGCTTGCTGGGAAGATTATGATTCACTGTGACCTAGGGGTGGAGAACTTTGAATTTTGTACTTTGTGTCCCTTAAGGAGGTCTGCTCCTTAAGGATGATTGAGTTAAGGACTTAATGATATCTTTTTTTTTTAATTATGTGACTGATTTGGTGAAAACTATTTGAACACTTTAGTGATAACTTGCTATGCTGTAACATTGGGAATGCTGTACTTTGGTTTCTGTCAATGTTTTGTCTTAGTTTGTTACTGAATAAATAGAGAGTTCACTATACTATGTAATAAGAATCTTGAAGCTACTCACAGAAGCAGTCCTCTGGAAAGCTGGTTGTGCTTGGCTTTACACCTTATGTCCATTCCCTTTTCATTTTATGTAGACTGGAGAAGCAGAGCAGTCATCTCCATTACTAGTCAGCTCCAGGGATGTGGAGAACTTCAGACAATGAACTAAGTTACTTGTCCCTTTTCCCTTAACAAAAAATGATTACTCTCCCAATCAAATATTTGGAAAAAAAGGAATTAAATTTTATACTTCCCCCCTAACCTCAATACACATGAAGCCTATGGGATTGAATACCTTTGTTAATTCTTTTACTCTAAGTGTGCTTTTTTAAAAACACAATGAATTAACCAAAGATCCCAGCTTTGGGGATAAGAACTCACCATTTGACAAAAACTGCTGGGAAAACTGGAATAGAGTATGGCAGAAACTAGGCATAGACAATTATATAAAACCATATACCAAAATCAAAGATAAATGGGTGCATGATCTAGCTATGAAGGCTGATATTGTAAACAATCTGGGAAAGCAAGGAATAGTTTACCTGTCAGATTTGTGGAGAGGGGAAAACTATTACCAAACAAGAATTAGAGAGCATTATAAAGTGCAAAATGGATAATTTTGATTACATTAAATTGAGAAGCTTCTGTATAAACAGAGTCAATGCAATCAGGATTAGCAGGGAAGTAGAATATTGGGAAAGAATTTTTAAAATCTATATCACTCATAATGGACTCCTTTCTAAAATATACAGAGAACAGTATCAAATCTATAAGAATAAAAGTCATTATCCAATTGATAAATGGTCAAAGGATATGAACAGTCAATTTTCAGAGGAAGAAATTAAAGATATTTATAAGCATATGAAAAAATGCTCTAAACCACTATTGATTAGAGAAATGCAAATCAAAACATCTCTGCAGTACCACATCTCACCAGTGAGATTGGCTAAGGTGACAAAACAGAAAAATGACAAATTCTGGAGAGGATATGGACAAATTGGAAAACTAATGCATTGCTGGTGGAGTTGTGAAATGATCTAACCATTCTGGAGAGCAATCTAGAATTATGCCTAAAGGGCTATAAATAATTTCATACCTTTTGACACAGAAATACGACTTATAGGTTTGTATCCCAGAGAGATCACAGAAGTGGGAAGAAGAACCATATGTAAAAAAAAAAATTATAGCACCTCTTTTTGTGGTGGCAAAGTACTATAAATTGAGGGGGTGCTCATCAATTGGGGAATGGCTGAAAAATTGTGTTACATGCATGTTATGGAATACTATTTTGCTATAAGAAACATGGAGTGGATGGACTTCATATTTACCTGGAGAGGCTTATACAAACTGATGCTGAGTAAGAAGAGTAGAGCCAGGAGAAATTTGTACACAATTACAGACACAATGTATGTGTGACGACCAACTATGATAGACTGGAGTCTTCTCAGCAATCCAGGGTTATAACCCCAAAAGTCAACCCCAAAAGACTCATGATTGAGAGAGATGTTTACATCCAGAGAAAGAACAGTATTTTTACTCAGATTGAAGCAAACTACCTGCTCTTTTTTTCTTGTTTGCTTTTGTTTCCTCTTTCCCATTGTTCATTCCATCTGATACAATCCTTCTTTATAACCTATTAATTGAAAGCATTTGCAGATACTATACTTGACTGCATGCTGCCATAGTATTAATAGTTTTTTTTTTTTAACGGTCAGATTCTTTTGTTGTTGTTGTTTGCTCATTTTTTTTTCCTTTGGAGGGCAATTGGGGTTAAGTGACTTGCCCAAAGTCACGTGGCTAGTAAGTGTGTCAAGTATCTGATGCTGGATATGAACTCAGGTCCTCCTGACTTCAAGGCCAGTGCTCTATTCACTCTGTCACCTAGCTGACCTTGTTTGCTCATTTTTTTTCAGTCTATTTCCTTACTTTGAACTTTATGTTAAAGGTAGGGAGTTATTATCCTAAGCTCAAAAAAAATGATTCTGTTTTGGATCTATTCAATGTGAATCTCCATCCACAGGTATAGATGATATCCCATCCACCTCTTTATACTTACCAGTGGTTCATGTCTTGCCCTATAGAAAGACCAGGAAAGGTAGAGAAGAACTCAAGTCTCTCACTTTGTGTGTATCTCTCTTTCTTTGTCTCTCTGTCTCTATTTATCTTTATTTATAATGTTTCTAAAAACACATAGTTATGTATTTATGCATATGTGTACATGTGTAGGTAGGTGGATAGATATTCCATGCAGCATTAAGGATCACTTTCATAATGTGTAGTTCCCACTTATTTTCCCACATAGTTCATCTATAATTATATATATTACACTATATCTTACCAGAAAACTGTCTTTTATTATATGTTAGCTATTTATACCTTATATCTTTCTAATGTCCTTGGAGTAACCTGAAATTTTGATTGGTTTCTGATCTTGTGCTATTCCATGACTTTTAGCTATATATATATATATATAATCACCAGGAATAATATTGATGCTAAAATGAGAAAAGAGGTAATATTTTTAGGGAGGTCAACAACACCACCTTGACCTTCATCTCCTTTTACATCTTGGGTCAGGAGTCCTGGGAATAGTAGTGTCACTCTTCTTGTCCCTCCCTCCAACCACCAGGTCTTTATTTGCAGCCCAGTTCATGGAGTCATTATTGAGGGGGAAATTTGGGAGAAGAGAACTGCATTCATCATTACCTGAAATAACTCCTGACCAAATGCTAGCAGATGGGTACAAGAGGCTCACTTCTACTTATAGCCTACACCTTATGGCCATCATCCAGGGAAACAATTCTTATAAGAAAGGAAACAGCCATCCTCACTAATTGTTAACCAACATGTTAACCAACCAAGCCCACTTGAACAAAGCAGTGAAAGACTGACAAGAAGTGATAAATGACAGGCAAGTCAGATGACCATAATTTTGACTGCTGTCTCCCAACTAGACCCAGTGGAGACATCCTGGAACACAGATACAGAAACACACACAGACACACACACACACACAAAAAAAAACCTGCTTTCAGCCCATACTTTGCATCCATAACTGAATGAAAAATTATTGTGGAGAAGGGCCCCCCCTTCCACAAACAATAGCATTCTAACTGCCACCTGTAGGGTATTTGGTGAGTTTAAGGTTTTCAGCTCTAGCCAAGGGAGCTACGTGGTGAGTCCTCGTTGACCATAAAAGGCATTTTATGTAATCTGGAGATATGATTGGTGGTTGGGGATCCCAAGGGAGGTATATATGTAGGAGCTTTGCGGAAATAAAGAGAACTTGCTTGCAACCTCCTCCGGTGTTCTGTCTGGTGATTTCCTCTCCGAGGCCGGTGATGACCGAAGACCCGGGATGGGTAAGTAGAGGCTCCAGGTAAATAGGGGGTGGTCGGGACGTAACATACCACCAACAAAAAAATGCTTATGAATTACCTGAGAATGGTAGTGCCTGCAAGAATACCACTTGTGTTTCTAGCCTAACTGTCATGACCTTCATACATACATGTAGGCACTCTTATGGGGAATGGGACAACTGGGGAAAAACTGCTACCCACAGGGCAAGGAAGCCAGCCTAGTCAAAATAGCAAGGCACCTGGAAGGAGAGGATGTACTCTGTGGCAAGCAGGTCAGACCATTACCATCACTTTGACCTGCATATCCTCTAAGACATCAGTTGAAACATTCCAGAATCTGGAATCTATGTGATTTGAGGATAGTAATACTTTCATCCTAGATCTACCTCTTCAGTCATCATTCTTGGAAGAAGCTCCCATAGTGATGCAGCCTGCAGCTACTTCTGGCGTGTTAGTCAAATCTATTCAAGACCCATAAATGAAGGACCACTGAAAGTCCTTGGTATGTCAAATGCTTCAACATCATTCATGATATAATTTTATCAGGGTAAAGGACACTAATAAGAGTCATTATCATTTGTTTTGCTAATGTACCCAAAGGACCATGGGAACTTTCTATATGATTTGCAGCTAAAACATTACATTTATGTAGATTCCTCCATTAGTATGTGAATTCTTTGAAAGTAGTAACTGTTTTACTGTTCTCCTTGTATCCTCAGCATTTACATAGTACTTTGAATGCAGAAAGACTATTGGCTTCTCTGTAGCACTTAATCATGAGACTACAAAGTTGTGGCCCTCTGTGAAAAGTCATCTGAAAAATCTTGCTTATTCCCCCTTTCATATTTTCAACAAAGGCATCTTTAATGTTTACAAAAATCATTCAACTTAAGATTTTATGGAGAAAAATTCCAAAAATTAATATCTGTTAATGTCTTTCCACCCACCTTTCTTCAGTAGCACTATTTTTTGTATTCGTTTTTGAAATATTACCTTCTCAGTAATATTACGAAAGTGTATCCCTAAATATGTATATAACTATATCATTTCAGTTGCAATTCTTATTCTGTATATATTTTGCCAAGGCCAGCTACTCTCCTGACTTTATGTTCTTTGGGGTTATTGTCAAATTCTAACAGCACACTGGATATCTAAGTGGGAATTTCCAAATATAATGATGCCAATGCATGCAGCCCAGTTCATGTAGTCATTATTAGGGGGGAAATCGGGGAAAAGAGAGCTGCGTTCATCACCATTCATCACAAATTTTGTGTGTGTGTATACATGTGTAAAACATGATATGTATGTACATGCACACCATTTATTTTCCCTCTGTTCAGTTTAGATACATAATTTCATAAGCATAAAGACACAGCAAAGCTGAGAAACTCCAACACAAATGAAAATTAGCCATTCCTCTATAACTGATCATGTCACAGAATTGCCTGTGGAACTGAGAGATTTAATGACTTGCCTTCTAATCTCACAGTTTAATATGTCAGAACCCACTTCTAATTGAACACAATGACATACCTCAATACATTAATTCTTACTATATCTCAAAATATCATTACATTTTTTTTTAAAAAAAGCATTATAAAAAGCACATAAACATATCAGTAAACCTATTCATTTTTGTTTCTATAAGTGGAATCTATTCATAGCCTTCCTTATCAATTCTGTCATGAGAATAGGTATCGACTTTTCTGCTTTCACTCTCGTGATTTGGAATAACTATTTAATACAGTTAAACTTCTTAAACCCATAGTGATAGAATCAATAACTATACTTTTGGTTACTTTCCATTTAGGGGAGTCTATAGGTTAAATAAATCAGATTGTAGTGATTCTAATCACACTGATTATGTTTTTGCTTTTATATTTACTTAGAATTTGGTATTTTTATTAACCTTTATTCTGAACCCGAGATAGCATAAATATACAGACCATGATGTTGAACCGATTATTCAGTTCATAGTCATTTCTTTTAGTTAATATATGTCCAACTTTATTTTCTAAAAAAGAAAAATCAATCATCACTGTCTAATTTTAGTTCTGCAAAATGTGTTTATGAAATACTTTCACGAAGCTTATATACATCTTTACAAAGAGATCTACAAGGCTTCCTCTGTATATTTATTAATCCTGATCCATATTTTCCAAAACAGTTTGTGACTTGTGAGCAGTTTCTAAATATAGTTACTATAATTTTAATAGCTAATATATAGTTCTATAAGGCTTAAAAAGCACTTGACATATATCATTTTATCTTAACAACAAAGTTAAAAAACAGTGCTGTTATTAGCCCCATTTAATATATGAAGAAACTGAGACCTGGAGAAGTTAAATTACTTGCTATGGTCACTAAGGTTATAAATGTCTGAAATAGATATGAACTCAATCCTTCTTGACCTGTACTTTTCCCAAGTCTAGCTCTCTATCCTAGAGATAGTATGGAGTCATAAATTAAACACTTTCTTATTCTGTCCTCAATCAACATCTCACATAATTAGAGAGACAGTGTGGTATATTTGTTAGAGCTTTCAACATTCAATCAAAGACATTGGTTTATATCACAATTCATACACTAACTATGGTCATGACCCATGGAAGGTCATTTAACCTTTTCCTATCTCAGTTTCCTTACCTGAAAAAAAGGAAAAAAAATGATAGCAGCTACTTGTAGCACTATTGTGATGTTCAAATTATTTAATATATGAAAACTGGTTTATAAATGATGAAACATTATATAAATGAAAACTGAATGATTATGCCAATATATGGTCAGTGATGATCATTTTATGGTATGTTAGTTGTGCAAATAAATTCAATTACATACACATCTTCATGAGTATAGATGCAAATACAGTATGTACATTCATAATGTGTATTTTACATGCTGTGACTTTAATATTGAAATTACACGTCTATATAGAACAAACCTGACATAGTTGCTTAAATCACCACTATGTCAACCTTCAGTTCACATACCTGAAGTTAGTTACCAAAATTTCAATTTAGTGAGAAACAATTAATTAAGGAATTTATTCCTGCAAACTCAAAATTGCAGATACTATATTATGACTTAATGACCTTCCTTAAAGCAATTCATTAAGCAGAAGGTACAAAGTGACATAGGCATAATGTAGTTCCTATTATTTTAATTTGACATGTCCTATTTAAAATAGCTCCATGACCCATTTTAAAGATGATTGAGAAATGTCTAAGTCATTCACTATTCCCATTCATTCCCAATAGATTTCAGTCTGACACAGAAAAGCTGAGCAAGATTCTTCAATGGTGTCATAAATTTCCATTGAGGGGCACAAAGACTAAATCAAAGGAGGTTCCTTTTATGATGCTAATATCTTTTTACATGAACAGTATTTTTCTAAGATGCTGGAGAATATTAACTGATTTTCATTGTGGACTTGGTAGTCTATTTTTCAGATTTTATTTTATATTTATATAGTTTCTATCAGATTTATATACAACCACAGTTACCCCTTTTATATTATTATTTTTATATTTATTGTATTATTTTTATAATTATAACCAATAAAGGAGTATTTGGAGTTGGTGCTAAATTATCCAGATGATAATCCAAAATGTGCTTTTATAATATGCTAAAATACTTAACCAGCTTCTACTGCAATGAATATGTCAAAGTATTATTAATATTGGCAAAATTCAGACAAAAACTTGGTTATTTTAATATCATCTCTTTCCATTAAAATGCTTTGAGAACTTATGCATAGAGTATTTTAGAAATTAATGTTATTTAAAATTGTTTAATTTTGGGGCGGCTAGGTGGTGCAGTGAGTAGAGTGTTTGCCCTGGAGTCAGAAGGATCTGAGTTCAGATCCAGCCTCAGACACTTAACGCACACACAAACAAAAAAACCTAGCCCTGTGACTTTGGGCAAGTTACTTAACTCCAATTGCCCTCCAAAAGGCAAAAAAAAAAATTGTTTAATTTTTTTATGCAGAAAATTGTCTGAGTTGTCCCTGTTTCTTTATCAATTTAAATATGGACATTCATTATTGGCATTTTCCCTTAAATCCACTGAAAGAAACTTTCATTTCCCCCCTTAGGACCATCTGTTTTAAAGGAGGAAAAGAAAATAAGCACCTACCAAAGAAACCTTTTTTTAATCTTTCTGTATACTATATTATGTTGGAATGAAGACTTATGAGAAATAATTTCCCCATAATTTCTATTGATCTCTGTCTTACTTTACCATATCTTTAAGAAAGTTTTATAAAATTGACACCAATAAAATAGTACAAAATAAATTCAAAGTCTTGTATTGGATATGAACTTAGTTAAATCTTATAAAACCTTATCCCAAAATATAATTTATTAAAATTAACACTTTTCTTATTAATGTGTAGAAATGTATTTGCCTAACATTCAAAAGGAAGGGAAGAGAGGATTCTGGGAAGATGGCTGAGTAGGTCAGAAAATTCCAAGCTATGGAGATTTTCTCCCCAAAAAAGATAAATTAGCACTTTAGGGAGAACAAAGTTCAGTTAAAAATAAATTAAAAAGGGGCAAAACTGGGGTCTTCCTTGGACAATTTGAGATCAGATTTTTTTTGGAGCAGACCTTGGATCCACTCCAGGGCATCCTCTGGGTCCTTGGTGGCCCTGACCCCCCTTCATCCAGGGGCCTTCACTGACTGTGGTATCTGAGGTCACAGCCAATGGCAGGCACTGTTTGCTACAGTGTCTTTTCCCAGCACTTGTATTATTAGCCTTCTCAAGATTAGAGCTGGACATTTTCTCTTCAATCTTATTGTCGGATAATATATTTGGTCCTTAAAAACATAGTTTTTTGTACGGTTGTTGTTTTTTTTTAAAGAAAGTTGCATTTTTTTTTCTCTTGGTGGAGAAAAATAACCAAAAAAAACAAAAAACAAAAAACCCAAAACCCATAATCCTAAGCTTTTGTGATGGAGTGGACAACTTCATTTACTTCAATTCAAGCTCAGTGGAGATGAAATGTCAACTCATCCAGCTCTCTTTTTGAAAATATTGCAACATTTACTTCAAAAACATGATCTGCATTGTGATTCTAGATTATTGCTTGCAGAAAAACAACTCCGACTTGTCCAAATTAGTAGAGATTTGAAAAATCCCCTGCCCTACCCACAAAGGGAAGACAAAGGGTGACGCTCCAGGTCTCTGAGGATGGCACACTAAGTGAATGCCCATCGGTTCACCTCCTGTTATGTGGGAAGCACCCAGGCTCTTGGTAATGGCCACTGTCAATTACCAACCAATCCGTAGGTCTTTTGATCCTTCCTGACCCATGAAATCAGGCAGCACCTAGAGGTCAGTCCAAGTTAGGAGGGTCTGAAAACATCTGATCCTGGCAAGCTAATCCAAATACTTTGAACAAGTTCCAGGTTAGACATGCTGGAAATCTGAAGGAGTTGGTGAGGCCACAGGTTAGGCTGAAGTAGAGGTCAGAGAAGTTGTGCACCAGGGAAGGGCGTGAGCCACCATACATTCTTAAAAGCTTCAAGGCCCTAGATTTCTTCCCTTAGATTACACATGGGGCTATAGGCTGAAACCTTGACCCTGCTTCATCTGCCAGCTCCCTCCTGGGCTAAACCACATCCATCTGGGGACCAAAAGCTACATATACAAATGTGCACGTGAAGCACAGAAGATATTATGTTCATCATAGAATCTATGCTGTCCTGCCTTTTCTACCATAAGATCCAGCTTTAAGGAAATTAATGGATAATGGAAAATTCTAATGCTGTTTGTAATTTGAACTGGGAATTCCCTTTTTAGGGAGTAAACACGAGTCCTAGATCACTGAGAAAGGGTGTTTTCTGGGCCCACCTGGCCGCAAACCCTTAACCAAACCTGATAAAATGAGTTGTTTTCTGTCTTGATCCTCTCCCTAGGAACCAGAAACAATCTGGAGTCTGAGATGCCAATAGGATTTCTCATAACAAAGGCTAAGCAATGATTAAATTATACAAATACAGCAGTGCTATTATGGGAGATTGGGGCAGAAGGTGGGGGGTGGGGGATCACCAGTCCCTAGTCCCTATGGGCAATACATGGTCACTTTAAAGTCTCCTTAGGACACAGTCATGGGAGGAAGAGCTAAAGAAGCTTGACAGTGAGGGTAAAGTACATACAGTTTGCATAAGACTCATGGATTGAGGAGGAGGATTCAGTTCAAGTACCTATAGTACTACAGCCCAGAAACTCAAGGATCTGAAACCTCACCCAGAATCTAGAATCCTCTCTTCTTGCCATACTGGTAGGACCCCTTGGACAGTAAATAGTACAGGGACCAAACCAGTGACCTGCCTGTCTGTTCCCTGCCCAGAAAGACTCAGAAAAATGTATATGGATAATTAACTACTGTGGTATGAACATAAAACTTTTTCCCTAAATCCCCAATCTATAAAACAATAGCACCAGGGGACAGGATCCTTCCCAGAGAAGTTTTAAAAAAAACCACACTGTGTGAAATTGAGGGCTATGGTCCTCTCTTCCATTGTGCTGAGAAAATACAGTCAGGCAGTAACATATAGTTAATGCAGCCTTTAAAAATAGAAAGGAGGGGGAAACCCAAACCAAAGTCTAGGGTGCACAAGATGCCCCAGCAGCAGGGAGATCTTCTACTTACAACTTGAGGAAAGAAAGGGCAGAATGGAGGTCAGAGTGCATGTGTAACTGCTGGGCCAAAAGCAAAGATGGAAGCCACATGCACAGAGGACTAGAAGAACAGATCAGATGGATGCTTTATCCTATCCAAAGTTTGGGGAGTGGAGAGTGGGGAGATAAGGAAACATGTTGCAGGAAAGGAAGGGAGGCTCTGAAGGAGGCATTGTTATAGATAAAGAAGGTAGCCTTGAATGGCCACTGGCATTGTGTTGTGTAAGAGTCAGGATATCCCATATCTTAAGGGCCCCTGGCCAAGAGCTGAAGACTGGCTTTGGCAGTATGATCGTCCCTCCCTCCCTCTCATTCTTGAAAGAGAGGCCTGAAGCCTGAAGTTGTGACAGCACCAGCAACACAATGATGATAGGACTGGATTCCTCTCTTCTCTTGAAGTAGGGTCAGCTGAGTCAACACCTGGACTATGCCCAATTCAGGGTATGCCCAGAACAAGGTCTTCTTTACATTTCTGAGAATTAAAAATAAAAATAGAGCCCAAAAGACTAACTGGAAAAGATGTGTGTGAAACCTTTCTAGTGACCTCTAAGACCAATCTCTTTTGACTGCACTCAACAAACAGCTCTACCAATAATTAGACTTGTTCCCTTTACTGAAATCAAGAAGCTCACTGTGTGGATTTGACCCAAAAGCCAACCAAATGGGATAGTAAGGCCAGGAAAGAGAATGTATCTAATCCCCAATGTAGAGCTGAGACCTCATTCACATCCAAATAGCAAAATAAGTCATGGCTTGTAGAGGGAGGAGGCCCAGCTCAAAACTCTGATTTAAAAAAATAAAAATTAAATTAAGAAACAAAAAAAAATGAAACACCTTCAGGATAGTGAAGCAGCATTTTCCCCCTCTTCGGGTTGGAAGGGAAGGCATCCCAGGTGATGGAGTGTGGAGGCTACTGGGACACAGCATCACAAACCAAAGAGAACATTCTTCAAGTAGGAAAGAGCGGTCCCATTTGAGAGCATCTGAATGTGCTCCTTGCCCTTGAGCTCCAGAGGGGTCACCTCATATTTCTGCTGGTTCACCCACTTCTCACAGTGCAGGGAGCTCTCCACATTCACTGTGACGTCACCGTCGCCATAGAAGATCTTGGGGTCTCAGTCAGAAAAGCCTTCGTAATAGAAAGAATCCAGGGTCTGGACACCAGTACCATAGAGACAATGGAGCCAGACTCCAGGGGGTGTCATCTGATAGACCAAGGGCTCTGTGTCTTGTCTCATGAACCAACAATCCTCAAAGCCAATATCCTTATAGAACTTCTCATAGTCCCCACAGGGTGTAATTGGCTTTGGGGGTTCTCACAAAGACCTTATCTGGGGACCACATACAATTGTAGGGACACAGCCATCTGGTTGAGACAGCAGATCTTTGTTGCTCTTTGATTTTCAGAGGACTGATGACGAATTCTGTTGTCTCCTGAAGCTAGCACTGGAAGGGTCTTGGCCACTCCTCCCCAGGGAGCACTAATTGCCACAAAGGAATGGATGTACTTGTCTTTCCAGTCCTGTGACTGCTGGTTGAGGAAGTAAAGTGTATATATTTTGCCCATGCTATGGGCAAAGAGGACAATGGCCCCTCCATACTGCTTATACATCATCTCAATCATCTTGCAGAGTGCATGGAAATAGTATCCATTTTCATTTGGGGCTCTTCTCCAGTCATAGGGAGCTCCTTGTACATCTTCTCCTCTCTTGTAACCCCAGTCCACTAAGCTCTCTACCAGAGTGAAGCAATAAGCTCCAACAGAAGCTTTTTTAGGATCGAGGTATTTCACAGAAAAGGTGTCTCCAAAGCTAGGAACCTTCACATCCATACCATCTGGGGACAAAATGGTCCTTGGTGGTTCAATTATATATTAACCTGATCCTATCAATCCAACAGATAATGATGAGAGGAAGCAGCAGCTCTAAATTCAAACAGAGGGTAAAATAACTCTCCATCTTCTTGAAGCAGAGGTAATGGACTACTGTAGGTTTGTCTAGCTTGGCTTCCAGATGGTTTCCCAAGTCACCACTGGGGGTCTCCTGGGGCGGGGGGCCTGCGGGGGCAGCACCTGGGCCGACCCCAACGCCGGGAAGGCAGCAGCAGCAACAGCAGTAGAATCAGGCGCCGCCCAGGGTAGGGGCGGGTGGCTCGCGGCGGGGGTCTCTTGGTTGGCAGGCAGGCTCTCGAGGCTAGGCGGGGTTCCCTCCGCCTCGGGCTTGGGCCACCACACTCGGGTTCCGCTGCTCCAGTGGGACCCCGGCCCCGGCCCTGAAACGCGCTTAACCCCACCGCCTGCCGCGACCACCTACTTTCTAAGATTGATTTTGGGGAAAAAAAAGATATTTGTATAAACATATGCATATTTCTGTTTATATGTTTGGGGCCTATATATACACACATATGTATATACATCTATCTATCCATCTCTCTACATCTTAAGTGGGGTTATTATACCCATGTTTCAAGAGTATAATCTTTATGACTAGCAGGAGGAAAAGTTAGGTACTCTTCTGAAAATATAAAAAGGGCTAAAATAAGTCTGAAGATATTTTATTTGTCCCCCATGCATTAAGTACCTGTCCTATTACCTCAGTTAGGCTGCTCTAGGCTTTTAAAAATGTAAAAGAATCGATTTCATGTATGTTTTATATCTCATTTTGATTTCTATTCATATATGAACAATTTATTAAACTGAATTTTTGCTTTTGTTATTTTAACTGAGATATCACATCTAAAGTAAGACTTGATTGAGTCCAAACTGTCCAAGACACCCAAACTATTTGGTGATAAACAATGCATTTATTTGGCATGAATTTCTCAGTAAAGGATCAACAAATCCAAGGCAACAAATGGAAATTATTTAATTGTTGGCTAGCAAAATAATATTACCCCTGCCTTAATAGTACTTGCATTCAACTGCTTTGTGAGGATAAGAATAAAAAACTCTTGGGATGAGTTTGTGTAAGCTGACTGAAATGGAGAACTGTATAAAACGATGCACAAAAAGAATTAAATAAACAAACCTAGGAGAGTTACATACACAATAACCATATGAATATAAACTGAAATGTGAAAGAGAAACTCAGCTTTAATAAGTTAAAAAAAACCAAACTTAGTCCCAGATATGGGAGATTATGTGTATATAATACAAGGGTACTCTCATATATGGTAGCAATATTTTTCTTGCTTTTTTTTCTTTTTTTCCCCCCTCTCTTTTTTATTTTTTAGTTTACATCGTTCATTTCCACAAGGTTTTAAGATACAAATTTTCTCCCAATTTTTCCCTACCCACCACCCCAAAACAGCACTCCCATTGAATATCCCCTCCCCCAATCTGCTCTCTCCCATATCTTCCCCCATACTCCCTCTGACTTTCCAGTAGGGAACGATGGATCTCCATGTCCCAGTGCCTGTTTATATCATTTTCCAGTTACATGTATAATAATAACAATAATAATAATATTTTTGAAACATTTGATTTTAAAACTTTGAAATCCAGATTCTTTCCCTTCCTCCCTTGTCACCCACCATCACTGGGAAGATAAGCAATTCAATATAGGTTGTACATGTGTAGCTATGCAAAAACTTTTCCATAGTAGATATACTGTGAAAGACTGACTATATTTCCCTCCATCCTATCCCAACACCACTTATTCTGTTCTCTACTTTGAACCTGCCCCTTTAAAAGTGGGTGCTTCCAACTTCCCAGCCTGGCCTCCCTTCCATTATCACCCCTCTCATCCCCTTCCCCTCTACTCTCCTGTGAGGTGAGATACCCTATTTAGTGTATATGTCATTCCCTCCTTAAACCAAATTCAATAAGGTTGACTCATTCCCCTTTGCTTTCCTATTCTCTCCCTCCATTGTAACAATTTCCCCTTACTGCTTCTATATGAGATAATTTACCCCATTCTCTCTCTCTCTATCTCCTCTCATTATATTACTCTCTCACTTCTCAATTTCACCTTTTAAATATCATCCCTTCATATTCAGTTGGTCCTGTGCCCTTTGTCTATGTATACCTATACATGTATATATACACATTCACATATGTATTCATATGCCCATATACCCTCACTTAAAGACATATATATGTATGTGTGTACATACACACACACACACACACACACACACACATATATATATATATATATATGTATTTATATACTCATTTCTATTCCTTTTGACTAGTCACATAGTGAGAAAAGTTTCATAAGTTACAATTATCATTTTTCCATGTAGCAATATAAATATTTCATCTTTGATAAATTCCTTATGATTTTTTTCCATTTACTTTCTCATGCTTCTCTTGCTTCTTGTATCTGAATGTCAAATTTTCTATTCAACTTTGTTTTTTTTCTACAAGAATGCTTGAAAGTCCTCTCTTTCATTGAATGTCCATATTTTACCCTGAAGTATTATATTCAGTTTTGCTGGGCAGGTGATTTTTGGTTTTAATCCTAGTTATTTTGACCTCTGGAATATCATATTCCAAGCCCTTTAGTCCTTCAATGTAGAAGCTGATAGATTTTGTGTAATCCTGATGGTGTTTCCACAATATTCAAATTGTTTCTTCTTGACTACTTGTGATGTTTTCTCCTTGACCTGGAAACTCTCGAATTTGGCTATAATATTCCTAAGAGTTTTCTTTTTGGGATATTTTTCGGGAGATGTCAGTGGATACTTTCAACCTCTATTTTGCCCTCTGGTTCTAAAACATCAGGGCAATTGTCCTTGAGAATTTCCTGAAGGATGATTTCTAGGTTCTTTCTTTGATCATGGTTTCAGTTAGTCCAATAATTTTTAAATGACCTCACCTGGATCTCTTTTCCCGGTCAGTGGTTTTTCCCATGAGGTATTTCACATTGCCTTCTATTCTTTCATTCATCTGGATCTGCTTAATATTATCTTGATTTCTCATAAACTTACTAGCTTCCATTTGCTCCAATTTAATTCTGAACAAATGAGTATCTTCAGTGAGCTTTTGAGATTCTTTTTCAATCTGACAAATTCAGCTTTTTAAGTCAATATTCTCCTCATTAGCTTTTTGAGCCTCTTTTGCCATCTGAGTTAGTCTATTTTTAAGGTATTATTTTCTTCAGTCAGGTTGTTGGCTCTCATTTCATAATTTTCTTGCATTGTTCTCGGTTCTCTTCCCAATTTTTTCTTCATTTCTCTTATTTGGTTTTCAAAACCCTTTTTAAGCTCTTCTGTGGCCTATAAGTATCTCATATTTTTCTTTGAAGCTTTTGTTGCAGGAGTTCTTACTTCACTGTCTTCCTGCTGTTCCATGCTTTGATCCTTTGTGTCCCCAAAATAGCAGTCTAATGTTGTATTCCTCTGTTTGCTTTGCTTCCTTTGCTTGCTCATATTGCCACTCAATTACTTGACTTTTGAGCCTTTTGTCACACTAGAACTCTGCCAACAGGAAGGGGAGCTTTGTCTCAATCCTGGGGTTTTCACAGCTGCTGGAGCTATTAGTTGGGTGTCCTCTCTGAAGCCTCCACAAGCTCTCTGGCAAAATGTTTTGTACCTCAGGACCTCCACCCTAGACAGCAATCCAGATCCAAGGAGCTTAAAGCAAGAGTGATTACCCCTCAGACTGGTCACTTGTTCTCCCTAGAATCTTCCTGCCTAGTGTTCTGAAGCAGCCATGTGGCAGTTAGCTGCATGCCCATGGAGCCTCCACTGTGCTTCTTGCCTTGGGGACAAAGGGCAGACTGCACTCCTAAATTCCCTGTTCCATCAAAGTCTACACTGACCTCTCACTTTGTCTTTGTCATCTATGGGTTGATAATTCTGGAAACTGCCACAGCTGCTGGTAATCTGAAGTCCCTCCAGCTATTAGCTAGTCAGGCCACTGTGAGGCTAAAACCTACAGCTCACATGGAGCTGGGTTTGGCTCCCAGAGCATTGTGCTCACTGCTTCCTGCCAGCCTTCCAGGCTCTCTTCACTGGGAGGTTTGCTTCTCTTTGTCATTTTGTAGGTTCTGTCACTCCAAAGTCTGTCTAGAGTCATTTTTTTTTACATGAATTGGAGGAGGTGGGCACTGGAACCATGTGGATGTCCTATTTCTACTCCACCATCCTGACTCTGCCCGTTTTTTTCCTGTCTTAAAAAAGAAGAATCAATGTTTATTTTAAGTAATATTGTGAAATAACTGTGGTGCAAATGTAAATTGCATCAGTAAGACTTTATAAAAAAATCAATGTGATAAAAAAAAACTTTCAAAAATTAAGAACCTATCAATACTTTTCTATAATTGGATTACTGTTGTTTTGGTTTTATTTTTTTTAACTGTGATAACTTGGATGTCATAAAGCATAGTGAAGATAAATATTTCCCCTAATTTGAGTCTGAACTGAATAGGATATTATATCATAGATAAAAATTCAAATAGGAAACTATATTGTGGCAGATGGCATACAATGGACAATTCTGGTAGTTAAAGCCTCTGAAAATTTCAAAATTGATTAAATATTTGACATATACATATATATATATATTTTTTCATCCTCACATTATTATATGCACATATGTGTATATATCCACACATACATACATACATAAATTTATGTATTTATTTTAACTAAATTTTAGTGAATATTCATCTGATTGAAATTAGTCTTCTCAACACATTGTTAATTCCACATGTGCTTTTCAGCCTTGGGAATACATCAATTACTTTTGCATTCAATTAATAAGCAAGTCAGCTCTTTACCTTGAAGTTATCAAGTTAAAGTAGAAAATTAAGATACAGGTTCAGAGGGAAAAAAAAAAAAACAACTAGGTCATTTGGCTCTTTTAATGTCTTCAGGCTGAGTTCAAATCACAAATGTTAACTAATTAAGCCTTAAATCCTCCCTTAGAGAAAGACAAATGTTAAGTATTATTAAAATTAAACCTCTCCAAGCAACCTTTTTTCCCTCTTTTTTTTTTTTCCTATTAGCAAATAAATGTTGACCTGGCCTTCAGAGATTATATAAGGTGACCTGAGAGGCTACAGTTGAGAACCTGAGAGAATGGTAATGGATAAATGGAGCAAAGTAAAATGTGAAGCATCTATCACAAAGGAAAAGGCACCTAGTAAACACCCCTAATTTTTAAAGGAAACAAGTAGATCTTGTCTGCTTGTAAATTAAGATAAGATGCATTGAAATGTAAAGAGAAATCAATAATTAAGAAGGTCCTAGGTACTTACCAATATATTTATTCAAACACTATTTTCTTTTTTTTTTAATTTCAAACACTATTTTCAAGATACATTCAAATATAAGAAGCTACTATTAGGCAAAAACTATGAAATGTATTACATTCTCTCTTTAATTATTTCCCCTTGGTTAACTTTTTTCTTAATTTTCACTTAACTACTTATTCTAATGTATGAGATTCAGACTTTAATGTGATAAATTACAAAACGAAGCAAAAAAAAATGTATGATCTTAGTTTTAGTAGATATATTAGTATCCAGATGTTATTATCAATCAAACAACCAAAAATGCAATTCCATTACTGTAGGCAATGGTCATCACATTTTTAGAAGCATGTATCATCTTGATAGTACATAATTTTGGCAACATCTATAGTATGTTCACCTTTATTTACAATATATGTACTACTATACAAATAATTATGTAAATTTATCAAAAATTGAAATGCATAAATATAATAAAGAATATTTTGGTTTCATATTCAATAAGAAGTCACTGTAATTTATTGACCATGGGAGTAATAAAGATAATCATTCAACACATATTAAACAGTTACTATGTGCCAAGGATTTCCCCCCTTTGTTCAATGTAGACGAGCATGTTGATTTCATGTTTGATAGCTTTTGGGGCTCAGTCCATCTAATGTTGTTTGTGTTCACCCTGGATAAAGTTTTTGTCCTTTATAACTAAGGAGGACCAAAATGACATTAATATTCCAGAGTTAATGCATACTGTGTCAAGCTATGGTTGATCACACCAACATGAGCTAATAAGGTTTTACCATAAATTAAGCACAAATACCCTATATGATCATTTGAATTGAAGATGTTTCTAAATTTGTACATCTCACTTTTTTCCTCCTTCCTTCCTTCCTTCCTTCCTTCCTTCCTTCCTTCCTTCCTTCCTTCCTTCCTTCCTTTCTTCATTTTTGAGCTATTTCAATTCTTCTTTGCTTACGGAGCACAAAATATTCTTTGAGGTAGCCACGGCATACTGCACAGTCCTATGCTAGTGTATCTCATGTTTCACAATCAATACAAAAGTTCTTCAAAAAGACCATAAGAATGTTTTTGTATCACCTCTTCTGACCTCCATGTGAGCAGTTGCTTTCTGTGAGTTCTCCATAAAAGTATTTTAGACAAATGTATGTTTGGCATTTGAGCAACTGTGCCAGTCAATTTGAATAGCCCTCACTGCAGTATGGTTTGAATGCTTGACAATTTAGCTTAAGAAAGGACCTCAGTGTTTGTTACCATATCTTGCTAGATGATATTTAAAATCTGTTATACCCCTGGCATTTCTCCTGGAGCAGAAGGTCAGCAAATACCATATCAACTCTTCCTCAATCCTTTTTGAAGCTACACTGACTATTGGGTAGATCAATATATTCCAAGTGAAAACAAGATTCTGGAAAGAAACTTGTCAGTTGCAACTAAGAAAGAAACCCTACTATGACTCTCACATGAAAAACCTATTCCCTTTAGCTTTATGGAGATGGACAATGGAAGAATCCTTGAACTCCATGATAAACTCATCTTTCCACATAACCTGGATAATTTCAATTGACTTTTATAAAAAACATATATACATATATACAGGGGGCAGAGCCAATATGGCAGAGTAAAAGCAGGAACTTGCTTGAGCTCCCACTTCAAACACCTCCAATATCTGTAAAAAATGACTATATACAGATTTTAGAGCTACAGAACCCACAAAGTGACAGAGAGAAACAAATCTCCCACTGAAGGCAGCCAGGAAGGCCTATAGGAAGGGTCTATAACACTGACCTGGGGCAGAGCACATGAGTCATAGTGGTCCAGACCAGTGGTGGCCCAGACCTGAGGCACAGATCCATTAGAGTGGACTTCAGGAGAGTAAATCACTGGCAGCTGTGGCATTTTCAAGACTTCTCAAACCATAAATGTCAAAGAGAAAGTAAAAGATCAGTGGGGAACTCTGTTGCAACTGGGTGAGAGAAGAGTGTGGTCCAGCCCCTGCCCCTGGAGTGATGGAAGTGGTGGCTGCTGCAGCTACTGCTGCATAACTGCCTCCTGAGCTCCAGGTCTAGAGATCGTAGGTGGGACCAAGCAACCAGTAAGAGGGTAATTGCTCTTGCTTTGATGTGCTTTGATCTAGGTCACAGTCTAGGGCAGTGGTCCTGGGGTGAGGAGGGCTAGCATGGCAGAGCTTGAGGCAGCTGTAGAGAGGATATACTCCTTGTAACTCTGGCAACAATCCTGAAAACAGCTGCACAAAGCTCCAGAAATTTGGTACACCACATTCTCCACTCTGGAAGCAGATTTCTACTATGGCAAAGAGCTCAAAAGTAAATTGGCTGGCAATATGAAAAAACAGAGAAAGAGTAATTAGACTATAGAATCTTTGGGGGGGGGGGACAAAGAGGATAAAAACATAGAACAAGAAGAAGACAAAAAAGTCAAATTCCTGCATCAAATGCCTCCATGAAAAATATGATCTTGTAGGCAATGGAGGAGTTCTAAAAGGATTTTGAAAATCAAGTAAGAGAAGTAGAGGAAAAAATTGGGAAGAGAAAGGCGAATGATGCAAGAAAATCATGAAAAGCATGGCAACAGCATGTCTAAAGAAAAAAAAATCCTTATATAATAGAATAACTTCAAAAGAAGTCCAAAAAGGCAATGAGGAGAAGAATGTCTTTAAAAGCTGAATTGGCCAGATGGAAAAGAATTTTCAAAAAGTCACTGAAGATAATAACTCCTTCAAAATTAGACTGGAGTAAATGGAAGCTAATAACTTTATGAGAAATAAAGATATTATTAAACAGATCCAAAGAAATAAAAAAAAAATAGAAGGGAATGTGAAATATGTCATTGGAAAAACCATTCACCTGGAAAACAGATCCAGGTGAGATCATTTAAAAATTATTGGACTAAATGAAAGCCATGATCAAAAAAAGAGTGTTGACATCATCTTTCAAGAAATTCTCAAGGAAAATTTCCCTGATATTCTAGAAGAAGAGGGGAAAATAGAAATTGAAAGAATTCAACCATTGTCCCTTGGAAAAGATCCCAAAAAGAAAACACCCAGAAATATTATAGCCAAATTAAAAGTTTCCAGATCAAGGAGAAAATATTAAAAGCAGTCAAGAAGAAACAATTTCTATATTGTGGAAACACCATTAGAATTACACAAAATCTAGCAGCTTCTACATTAAGGGACTGAAGGGTTTGCAATATGATATTTCAGAGGTCAAAGTAACCAGGATTAAAACCAAAAATCACCTGCCCAGCAAGACTGAGTATAATACTTCAGGATAGTATACAGATATTCAATGAAATAGAGGACTTTCAAGAACTCTTGATGGAAAAACCGGAGCTGAACAGAAAATTTCACTTTCAAATACAGGAAGCAAGAGAAGCATGAAAAGGGAAACACGAAAGAGAAATCATAAGAAATTTATTAAAGTTGAACTATTTATATTCCTACATAGAAAGACAATATCTGTAATGTATGAGACTTTTCTCAGTATGAGGATAGTTGAAGGAAATATTACATATGCATACATGTATGTATATATACATATACATACATATATGTATATGTATATCTACATATACACACATAAATGTGTAGGTATGTATAGGTGTGTGTATGTATATGTGTGCACATGTATATGTGTGTACATGTTCAGATAGAGGGCACAGGGTGAATTGAATATATAAGGATGATATTAAAAAATAAAATTAAGAGGTGACATCGGAATGTATTGGAAGAAGAAAAGGGGAGAGATAGAATGGGATGGATTATATCAAATAAAGGAGATAGGAGAAGGTTGTTACAATGAAGGGCAAGAGCAGGAAGGGGAAAGGGAGTGAGTCAAAGTTACTCACATTGGTTTAGGCTTAAGGAGGGAATAACATATATACTCAATTGGGTATCTTATCCAATAGGAAAGTAGGGGGGAAGGGGATGAGAGGAAGGATGATAGAAGGGAAGGCAAATTAGGGGAGATGGTAGTTAGAAGCAAACACTTTTGAAAAGGGACAGTGTCAAAGAAGAAAACAGAATAAATGGGGGATGGGAGAGGATGGAGGGAAATATAGTCTTTCACAATATTACTGCTATGGAAATGCTTTGCATTACTACAAATGTATAACCTATATTGAACTGCTTGTCTTCTCAGTGGGGGTGGGTGAGGAGGGAGAAGGGAAAGAATCTGGAACTCAAAGTATTAAAAACAAATGTTTAAAATAATGTTTTTTACATGCAACCAGGAAATAAGATTTACAGTCAATTGGGTAAAGGAATCCATCTTGCCCTTCAAGAAAGTAAAGGGGGAGCAATTGGGGGATATGAGAGGGAAGATTTGGGGAAGAGGTATTCAGTATGCTTGCACCTTGGGGTTGGGGGTAGGGGAGAGATGGAAAGAAAATCTGTACCTAAAATCTTTGGGAAATGAATGTTAAAAACTAAAAAGAAATAAATTTTTAAAAAATAAAGAAAAAATACATACATACATACATACATATATACACACATCTATGTATACATTCATATGTATGTATGTGTGTATATATATGAAATTTTTACTCTATGGAATAAAACAAATATTTCTATAACATAGCATAATAAAAAAATAATCATATATGAAACTGTAAATCTATTATGTACAACTTGCTATTCATTTGAAATCTACAAAAATAAAATCATGTAAATTTTTTCTTCCCTCTCATCCTGCCCTAGAGATTGCTACTCTTAGACAAAAATAGGCAGATACATAGATGGATAGACAGAAAGATAGATAGGTGTAAAATTGTTCTCTATGTAGTTCTATTTATAATTCCGTGTTTTTATGAACAGTGGATGCCCCTCCCCAACACACACGTCTTGTAAATCTCAATTGGAATAAAATCAGCACCAGATGCTTTGGTACATGAGTGGAGCACAATGTCATTTAAAACCTCTTCTGCAGAGGGAAATTTGGCTAGAGAGGGATTGCCTTCAAACTGAGGTATACAGTAAATGGCTTCAGAATTAATTGATGACAGTCTGGAACTATGGAATGTTCCTCCCAACTCTCCAGAATCATGTCCTTATCACTAATCAATATGGCTGCATTGGCACACAGTATTTTAATGGTACTATATATCTTTGGCCCATAAATAGCTTTCAGGGAACCATAAGAGTACTTTGGATTGGTAGTATCAGCATAAAACTGAATTTCATCTCTCTTTGTACTGAGCCAAGAATTCTGCATCTCTTTATCCTTCTCTTATAGTTTACTTTTAATGATTTGAGAAGTTAAACACTGCCTTGTTAGATATGGATGAACTATCCTACTAGTAAACCCTATGAAGTTCTTGTTTTGTTTTTTTTTTTTCATTATCATCTGAATTCCCCCCCCCCCATATCATTTTCACTGAACCAATCTTGATGTTTGTGAGTGTTCTGGCACAGGTAAATAAACGTGGTATTGTACACTAAATCTTAGATAGTTGTCCATTCCTTTTCTGCTCCAGTGTTGACACAGTTGTTAACTCAGTTTTCCCTCCAAATTAGCAACAAGCTATTCATACTTGGAGAAGAGCTCTGATCTGTTGACATTAAATAATCCTCTTGCCATGGGGCTAACATTTTTGTTGAATAGGACTATTTAGCTTAGAGAGGATATCTGTAATTGGTCTGACACTTTGTACCATATATCACCTACTTTCACATCTTGTCTATTTCTTCTCCTTCAAATGACATAGTCTATTAAATGCTAATATTTGCTGAGAGGGTGCATCCATGAAGTTTTATTGTGTTCAGTCAAATGGAAGATAATGTTGGTGATGAGAAGGTCATAGGATGCACAAGTATTCAGTAGTAAGTTACCACTGCTATTGCTATTTCTGATTCCATTCCTCCCAGAGACTCCCTGACAGGTCCTATAATCTGTGCTTTCTCTGACATTAAAGTCACCCACAATTACAAGCTTGTCTTCTTTTGGCACCTTAATGTTGAGGGTCTCCAGGTCCTCCTAAATATTTTCTTTGACCTCATTAGGGATATATGTACTAGTATTGGTGGCATGGTGTAATGGAAATGCAGATTTAAATATCTTCCCTGCCCCTAGGCCCTTTGATTGGCTTAAAAGACTTTGATTGGCTTTAAGAGACTCTGAAAATCTTCCTTGATTTGAAAATATGCACTGCCTCCTAAGAGGCTGAATGTGGTCACATGGAGCCTGTGGTAGGAGGCTTGGTTTTCAGGAATGACCACACCTTGATGCTGTGTGATTGGGCAGTGGGTCAAGAGGGTGGTTACATTCTCTGAGCTTGGAGAAGACTATATAATCCCTGATTTGAGGCTTTGCTTTGGGGCTCACTTTGAAAAGTGTTGTGTGATTTGACCAGATGAGACTCCAGGAAGCTGTTGTTGACAGCCCCCTGGCTGTGAAAACCCAGATGTTGATGCTTCCCTCTCTGGTAACTGTGATTTTGATATTGATAATGGTTGGACAGTTTGGAAGCCTGTCTGTTTGATCTGTCTGTATACTCTGAAGTTTGGGGTGCTGACCTTTTCCCCTGAACTAGGTAATATATATTTGTTTGATTAAAGTAAGCATGTTAACCCATTTTGAGTTGCTTTCCTTTTGAAAAGCAGATCTAAAGAAACAGCTCGTCCAAGCCTCTCTGCCCCCAGATTCCCCACAAACTATGTAAAAAAGGACTCTGAACAACTTCTGGAGCCCCAGCACCCACAGAACGACACAGAGAAGCTAACCTCCTGCTGAGGACAGCCCAGCAGCCCTGCAGGAAGGACCAGCGCAGCGGTCTGGGAGCTGGCAACGCGCAGAGCCTCTGCACAGAGAGCAGGAGCCCCGCTGAGCCGAGCCCAGGTCCGCGTGAGCTGAGGTTTAACCCCAGGGTGGCAGGGCCAGCAGCCAGCTGGAGGAACCCCAGAACACCAGGAGCTGTGGCAACTCCAGAATTATCAACATAGACATGCCTAGGACAAAGTAAGAGGTTAGTGTCCTATGGACTTTGGGACCTGTACTTGGGGAATGCGTCAGCTCCCTCCCCTGGGGGCTAGAAGCCGCTGAGGAGACACGCCATTTTGTAGTTTTCATAGGCATTTCCGGCTCCCAGCCTACAAATCGTGGGGAGATCCAGCGATCAGTCTTGGGAGGTAATCACTCTTGCTTTAACCTCCCTGGATCTGGATTGTGATCTAGGGTGGAAGTCGTGGGTGGGTTTACAGCTTGCCAGAAACTGAAGTTGCCCCCCACACGTTCGGGACGAAAATTCCTCTATCTGGCCTTAAAGCCATAGTGTGGCAACAAGCCCAAAAGTCAAGCAATTAAGTGGCAACATGCCAAGGCAAAGGAAACAGAAAATGCAACCCTAGACTCCTATTTTGGGGGCATAGAGCGGGAAAAGGACTGTGAGGTCAGAAGTCCTGCTCCAAAAGCCCCAAAGGAAAACATGAGCGGGTTGCAGGCCATAGAGGACCTTAAGAAGGACTTTAAAAATCAAATAAGAGAAGTGGAGGAAATATTAGAAAGAGAAATGAGAAGGATGCAGGAAAAGTATGAAAGGAGGGTCAACAGCCTGACTGAGGAAAACAACACCTGAAAAAATAGACTAGCTCAAATGGCAAAAGAGGCCCAAAAGGGCAATGAGGAGAAGAATGCCTTAAAAAGTCGAATTTGCCATATGGAAAAAGAATCTCAAACGTTCACTAAGGAGATTCATTCCTTCAGAGCTAGACTGGAGCAAATGGAAGCTAGTGACTTTATGAGAAATCAAGATGATGTTAAGCAGATACAAACAAACGAAAGATTAGAAGGCTATGTGAAATATCTCATGGGAAAAACCATTGACCTGGAGAATAGATCCAGGAGAGACAATTTAAAAATTATTGGACTACCTGAAAGCCATGATCAAGGAAAGAACCTAGAAATCACCCTTCAAGAAATTCTCAAGGAAAACTGCCCTGATGTTTTAGATCTAGAGGGCAAAATAGAGGTTGAAAGAATCCACAGATCACCTCCTGAAAAACATCCCAAAAAGAAAACTCCTAGGAATATTATAGCCAGGTTCCAGAATCCCCAGATCAAGGAGAAAATACTACAAGCAGCCAGGAAGAAACAATTTCAATATTGTGGAAACACAATCAGAATAGCACAGGACCTGGCAGCTCCTACACTGAGGGATCGAAGGGCATGGAATATGATATTCCAGAGGGCAAAAGAATTGGGAATGAACCCAAGGGTCACCTACCCAGCAAAACTGAGTATTTTGTTTCAGGGGGAAATATGGTCATTCAGTGGAATAGAGGACTTTCAAGCATTCTTGAGGAAAAAACCAGAATTGAATAGAAAATTTGACATCCAGACACAAGAAGCAAGAGATGCCTGAGAAGGCAATCAGGGAAAAGAAATCAAAAGGAACTTATCAAAGTTGAACTATTTACATCCCTATATGGAAAAGCAATAAATGTAAACTGATGATATCTTCTCACTATAAAAATAATGGAAGAAGATGTAGTCATATGAATACATATGTGAATGTGTGTGTATATGGTTACAGTTATATATGGATAGAGGGCATAGGTTGAATTTGCTGGGAAGGGAGAATACTCAAGGGATGAAATTATGAGGTGAGAGAGGAAAGTGGCAAGAGGAGATGGGGAGAGACATGGTAGGGTAAACTGTCTCATGTAGGGGAAGTGGTTGCAAAGGAGGGGGAGAATAAGGAAGGCTCAAAAGGCAAAACCACATTCACATTGAATTTGGTTCAGGGAGAAAATGACATACATACTAAATGGGATATCTCAACCTGCAGCAGGATAGGGGGAAGGGGGATGAGAGGAGGGATAATGGATGGGAGGGCATCCTTGGGGTGGGGGGAGGTTGGAAGTACCCACTATAGAAGAGGGACAGGATCATGTAGGGAATGGACCAGGTGGGGGGTGGGATGAGTGGGAGGGAATTATAGCAGCCTTGTACAATATATCTACTATGATAATGTTTTGCATAGCTAGACATGTACAACATATACTGAATTATTTATCTCCCCAGAGGGAATGGGTGACAAGGGAGGAAGGAAATGGATCTGAAATTCGAAGTCTTAACATTAAATGTTTCAAATATATATAAATACTATTATTA